>OW121742.1:104568400-104710900 GCA_933228675.1 Stomorhina lunata
AGGTACAATCAGCATATTATGATTGCACCAATGTCCAGACTTTATATACGATGCAATAGGAACTCCTAACAAAATATATGGACCTGTCGTATTACTACCAGCATGTTTATCCATATTAAGTATTAAGCTCAACGAAAATTATTTAACAACTTATTAATGTAAAACCATACCCGGTTACGATAACGAATTTTGTTCAGAGTAAATATTAGGGAAACCTCTTACATACTTTTAAATATTGAACTATAAAGGTACTGCAACCGAAGTAATTCCAAATATTTTACCAACAATACCAACTAGCGTAACAATTTTTTTCCACTTTGGTCCACGTTTTGAATTTAGTGCATCCTCGTAGGTATATGAGATATGTTTCTAAATTTAACACAACTTGATGGTGGGTATATATGATTCGGCACGGCCGAATATAACACTCTTACCTGTTTATAATTAAGATTGCCCTAAAAGTATGCTACACAAATGCTTGTGAAATATCTTTCATTTCGATCGATATCCCGGCATTCTAATATGACAGAAAACCTTTACATACACCACAAATTATTTTAAACTCCTTTCAAAACCTCCTTCGTTTAGCGGCTTAAATATGTAAAGTTTACTAAACCAAATAATCTTACAAACTCACATAAATTTACATGTGTTAGAGTGTTGATGTTTTATTGTTGTGTGAGTGTTGTTTGTGTATGTGTACATGAGTATATTTGCATATTTGTGTTTCTGTTTGTTTGACCCAAAAAATGAAAAAAATACAAAAAATTGGAAACAAAAGTGGGTAAGTGACACAATATTAAAACATTTGGCAAACAGAAAAAAAATGTTAAATGTTCCTTTTTTTCAAATAAACCGAAAAAGGGTAAAATTGGACACAGTATAACAAAATAATGAACAATTTTGGTAAGACTTATTGAAAGATCACCTGCCATTAAAAAGGATAGCTTTTCTAGATATATAAGGAGGGTTTAAGTGTAAAGTTATCGCTAAAGACTTAATATTAACAAGAATCAATATATTTTTTGCAATTTTAACAAAATTTGATAATAAGTTCCTAATATTCCGCCATTTTCCTATTGAAAATGAAAAAAACTCCACATTCTGACCTTTGACCCCAGGAAGAAAGGTTACAATTTTGTTAATATAAAAAAACTAATGTCATGTACATTTATTATGTATAGTCTGAGAAAAAATATTTACTATAATTTTCATTATTGTTGAACACTGGTACAATTTTACATACAAATTATAACAAAATATTCACATTTTCGCGAAATTTTACGATTTCACATCGCTGGCACGGTAAAACGGTTAAAGACATCGGTCTCATTTTTCCTGAACTTTATTCTCCCATTCATTTGTTCTATGATACTGGAAAACAAATTTATGACCTTTAACATTTGTTAAGCCAAATTTTCAAAAAATTAAAAAATGACTTTTGAAACTGGCCTGAAAAAAAAGTATAATTTTCTAATATGAAAAAAACGGCGACATGAAATAACCCCCAATGAAATAACGCCCAATTACGAAAATGAAATAAACCCCAATTATATTAGCAGCAAAAAAAGAAATAAATTCTAGGAAATAGATATGAAAAAACACCCAATTTTTGACGAAATAATACCTAATTTTAACGAAATAACACCCAATTTCAGAAATCACTTCAAAAATTTTTACTAACATTAAGTTAGAATAGGAAATAAACCCTAATGAAATAATCCCCAAAAAAATGAAATAAGACCCAAAAAATAAGTTTTTTAGTTTTATTTTTTAAATTGTTTTTTACAAAAATACTTGAATTGTTTGGCGACATACAGGGTCAGTCAATGCTTCGTCATTTCGAACGCGATTTGCAGCAGTTTTAAAATGCATGTACTGCAAACCTTAAAGTGTTTGCAAGGCAAAAGCAAGATGTTAAGTCCCTCAGAAACACAGACAATACACAGCTTTGGATAAACGCTTCTTACTTCTTGAGGAATCTGTCCCGATCTTCTTCCAAATATTAAAAATCTTCGAACAAGACCTCGTCAGTTTTCATTTCAATACGAATTTTGTTTATAGGGAACATCATTTTATTAAAAAATGGGAAAAGCGCCGCAGGCGAAAATTTAGTTTTGTAAAAAAATGGCTGTGAAAACTGTTTTTTGTAAAAAAAAAATCGCGCGATTTTTTTTTACAAAAAACAGTTTTCACAGCCATTTTTTTACAAAACTAAATTTTCGCCTGCGGCGCCATTTGTTCTATACACCAATTAAGGTTTATCCACTCTCTTTTATTTTGCGAAGAGGCTTGAATTCTTCATAGAGTGTTTTTGGCTTCCATGATTGTATTCGTATCGGCATATTTCGATAAAATAAAAATAATATATAACAAATAAAAAATGTTATATATTGATTTTTTTGTGTATGGTCGTTTCTCGCCTACCGAATACACAAATTTACAATACTATTAATACGGCTACCACTAATAATTTCGAATTTAATTTATGATTTTAAATTGATCTTTACTACTCAAAAGTCATTAACGGAGTAATAATTTTTAGCAAAATATTTTCATTAACATCAAAAATACTATAACACAAAACGGCAAAAATTCTTCCTAAAAATTTTTAAGAATGTTTAGAATTCAGAAAAATCTTCAAAACATAATTTTTACGAAAATGAAATAAACTCCAAAAAAAAATGAATTAAAGTCCAAATTAAATTTACATGAAATAAATCCCAATTAAAATAATATTTTTTTCTGGAATAGCTTCATAACGAAATAAATCCCAATTTATAGTGAAATAAAGCCCAATAAACGTGAAATTATCCCCAATTTTCATTTTTCAATTTTTATTGGGGCTTACTTCATTTTCGTAATTGGGCGTTATTTCATTGGGGGTTATTTCATGTCGCCGAAAAAAACTAAGTAAATTCGGTTATATTTTAACAAAGCTCAACTATTTAGGACTTACAGGTCATATAATTGTAAATCAGGTCTTACTTTGAAATTTATTTATCCTTAAGAACATTTTTTTCGCTGCATATCCTTAGGCGTAAAGTCAAGGACAAGAATTTTCGGTGATAAAACTAAGTAAATTCGGTTATATTTTAACTAAACTCGCCTATTTTGGACTTATAGGTCATAGAATTGTAAATTATGTCTTACTCTCAAATTTATTTATTCTTAAATCATTTTTTCGTATATACTTCCGATACACTTATTGTTTCTAAGTTCCTTTGTTGAAATGAAAAAAAAGTACCAAAAATATTTTTCACACATTATTGGTTCTGCTCGGCTTTTTTTTCAAAAAAGTACCAATTACAGAAATGTGACCCTATCGTCAACTTTTCTATAGAAATGTCTTCATATCGTCAACTTTTCTATTGAAATGTCTTCCATTCGTCAACTTTTCTATAAAAATGTTTTCCTATCGTCAACTTTTCTATAGAAATGACTTCCTGTAGTCAACTTTTCTATAGAAATGTCTTCCTATTGTCAACTTTTCTATAAAAATGTTTACCTATCGTCAACTTTTCTATAGAAATGTCTTTCTAACGTCAACTTTCCTATAGAAATGCCTTCCTATCGTCAACTTTTCTATAGAAATATCTTCCTGTCGTCAACTTTTCTATCGAAATATCTTCCTATCGTCAACTTTTCTATAGAAATGTCTTCCTATCGTCAACTTTTCTATAGAAATGTCTTCCTTTCATCAACTTTTCTATAGAAATGTTTACCTATAGTCAACTTTTCTAAAGAAATGTCTTCCTATCGTCAACGTTTCTATAGAAATGTCTTCCTATCGTCAACTTTTCTATAGAAATGTCTTCCTATCGTCAACTTTTCTATAGAAATGTCTTCCTATCGTCAACTTTTCTATAGAAATGTCTTCCTATCGTTAACTTTTCTATAAAAATGTCTTCCTATCGTCAACTTTTGTATATAAATGTCTTTCTATCTTCTACTTTTCTATAGAAATGTCTTCCTTTTTTCAACTTTTCTATAGAAATGGGTTCCTTTGGTCAACTTTTTTATAAAAATGTCTTCCTATCATCAACTTTTCTATAGAAAAATCTTCCTATCTTCAACTTTTCTATAGAAATGTCTTTCTTTGGTCAACTTTTCTATTTAAATATCTTCCTTTGGCCAACTTTTCTATAGAAATATGTTGGTACATATTTGGTTTTCAAAAAGTACCTTCTTTATTTATCAGCTAATCAAACCGCAATTTATATTCTGTTTCCATACCTATTACTACCTATTATTTACTTTAAATGTTGTAACGTAATTTTTTTAATTTTTTTAATTTGTCCCCTTTTTATCCATATGCATATTTGGTACCAATTGAATTCGGCAGATTTTATTGCAAAGCTACTTAAGTTTTGTTTCTGTTTATATTTCTTTATGAGATGTTAATTTATCATTCCCTTTTTACCCTTTTTACCAATTTTTCCCCCCGAAATCATCTTTCGATTGTATTGTTATAATTTCCCTTTTTTCTCTTTTTTATCAATATTTTTTTCTCCGAAATCAGAAAAGTACCAAATATGTATTCAATATTTTTTTCACATCTTTCGATGGTAGTACAAAGTTCCCTTATATATTCTTTGATTCAAAAGTTAAGAGTGGGTTTAAAAAAGTACCAACAAATTATTTTCACCCTTTTTACCTCCTTGTTTTGCATACTTTCAAAAAAGTACCAGACACCTATCCGCTTATTTTGCTTAAAACTTTTTTTAAGTTTTTCTTCTATACCTTTTACTTTAGGAGATATAACGTTTTCGAGTTTTTTCACTATTTATCCGTTTTTACTTCCTTAGCGGTAAAATTTCTAAAAGTAAGTTTAAATTTTAACAATTTGTTCCCCTTTTTATCCCAATATTTGAAAAAAGTTCCATTTCCATATTTGGTACTTCTTTGGTACCAATTAAATTCTGTACATTTTATTTAAAAGCAACTAGCATTTTGTTGCTATTCATATTTCTTCATGAGATGTCTAGTTATCATTTTATACCTTTTTTAACCACCTTGCTCCTCCAAATCAAAAAGGTACCAAATATGTATTTCATATTTTTGACAACTTTCGATTGTAGTACATAGTTCCTTTATATATTCTTTGGATCAAATGATAATAGTGGGTTAAAAAAAGTACCAACAAAAACTGTATTCATCCTTTTTTGCCCTCTTTTGGGCACAACTTCAAAAAAGTACCAAGCAGCTGTCCATTTATTTTCTTAGCTGTTAAAAACGTTATTTAAATCAGGCTTCTATTAATATTTCTTTAGGAGATATAACGTTTTTGATTTTTACAACTGTTTACCCGTTTTTACTTCCTTAGCGGCAAAATTTTCAGAAGTCCCCTTTTTTAGTAAAGACCGAGTAAGAAGTTTTTTACGGCAAAAAAGGTATCCAACGTCCAATTCTATATATTATTGCTCGTTTAAAGATATAAGATAAGTTTTTTGAATTCGGAATTTTCTCATGTCTTTTTTGCTCCCCAGTGTCTCTAATCTTCAATATCCTTTTGAAGAAAATATCATTTCTATTTTGCTTCAAATCTTCTCATTCTGCTCTTATGTCATGTGAATACTTTTTAGAGTGTAAAATTTGTACTTTCTGTTTACGTATAATTACAATTCGTGTACATTTTCAGGCATTTTGTTGCAACTTAAGTCCATAACTAATGCCACAATATTCATTATGGCAATAATTCAAAGTAGGACTTTTTTTAAAAAAATTATACTCTTCAATTAAAACCAAAGGACTTGTATGCATTTGTGTGAGTATCTAAGAATTCTTGGTAATCAATAAATTACAATGAGAATATGTTTATAGTCCTAGTTTTGTGGCCAGTTGAAGAATGATTGTATGTAGAAGAATTTTAAAATCCTAATGAATATGAGTCATAAGTAGAAAAGAGAAGATTTTAAACGTTTTGAGGGGACTTGGGAAATTTTTGGTAATTTTGTTAGGAAAGTGCTTAAAATTGTAATAGAAAAATTACAAAAAAATTTTAATTTTATAGGGAATGAAGGGAGATTTTGGTATTTTAAATTTTTGTTATTGAGAGCGTATGATTGATATTAATTAATATTAATTTTTATATTTTTGTTAATAACTTTCATAATATTTAACTAAATGAAACAATTAAAACTGATTTTGAAAGCCACTACTTCCATTTATTTATTAAAAAAAATAATTTTATTTTCTTTTAAATTAACAAACAATAATTTCCTATTAAAGTAATATCAACAACATGAATTTAATGAAATTTTTCATTAAACGCTTTCAACTCGAAAACATTAAATTTATAAAAGCTTTAATATTAAAATTTAAAATTATACCCTCTATCGTTATTATCATTAAACAAAATGTCAATATATTTTTGCATATAGTTCAGATTTTTGTTGAGTTTAACAAAACATTTTAATGACAACGTCAGAGTGTCACATATGTATGTTCGCAGCCGCTAATATTGCACAAAATATTTTGTTTTTGCACACGTTCTCTTTCGCATTTCGTTGTCTCGTTAAAGTTGCTGTCATTATTATCAAAAAATCACATCAGCAACAAAATCATCAGCCACCTCATCATCATCTTCAACAGCCAGTCGGCAACAAAAGCTTTCCAATATCAAATTTTACTGGTAGCAACTGACAGACAGACAGATATCAGCAGCAGCAACATCATCATTTTCAGTGACATTACATTAACTGCACACAGGGACTGCAAACAATGGTATCCCACAAATTGACAGGTTATCAAAAATTTAAATACCAAAATTTTTGGAAAATCAATTTATGCAAATTTTCTTAAAATCATAAATATTTGCCATCATTTGATATATAAAATATTATTAATGATTGAAGGCAAGTGCAAAAGGGTGCCGTGTTATTAATTGATATTTGACAGACTATTTTGGCAGCCAGCAAAATACGCTAAGATAAATGATAAAGAAATATTTGGTATTTTGTTATTTAAAAAAATAAATAACAAAGAATTTAAGTCTTATAACATTTTTTTGTTAAATGTTAATACTTTTAGTTTTCAAAACAATTTTTGAAAATATATAATTTCTTTCAAAATATATTATATAGTAAATTAAAATTAAATTCTTAATATGAGGTCTAATATGCATTAATGCTTCATATAAAACTGTTATATAAAAGTGTTACATACTTTTAGGGAGTACAAAAAAAGTTTATATTTAACCCTCTGCGAATGACCTGATATACAGTAACGAGCAAAAAATCCAATGCCAATCCGATTGATCTTCATATACACCTCCATCAACTTTTTTGAAAAATTTCCTATAAAAATAGGAAATTTTTGAAAAATTTTCTATAAAAATAGGAAATTTTTCAAAAATTTCCTATAAAATTAGGAAATTCTTGAAAAATTTCTTATAAAAATAGGAAATTTTTTAAAAATTTCCTATAAAAAAAGGAATTTTTTGAAAAATTTCCTATACAAATTTTTGAAAAATTTTCTTTAAAAATAGGAAATTTTTTAAAAATTTCCTTTAAAAATAGGAAATTTTTGAAAATTTTCCTTTAAAAATAGGAAATTTTTGAAAAATTTCCTATAAAAACAGGAAATTTTTGAAAAATTTCCTATAAAAACAGGAAATTTTTCAAAAATTTCCTATAAAAATAGGAAATTTTCGAAAAATTTCCTATAAAAATAAGAAATTTTTGAAAAATTTCCTATAAAAATAGGAAATTTTTGAAAAATTTCCTATAAAAATAAGAAATTTTTGAAAAATTTCCTATAAAAATAGGAAATTTTTGAAAAATTTCCTATAAAAATAGGAAATTTTTGAAAAATTTCCTATAAAAATAGGAAATTTTTGAAAAATTTCCTATAAAAACAGGAAATTTTTGAAAAATTTCCTATAAAAATAGGAAATTTTTGAAAAATTTCCTATAAAATAGGAAATTTTTGAAAAATTTCCTATAAAAATAGGAAATTTTTGAAAAATTTCCTATCAAAATAGGAAATTTTTGAAAAATTTCCTATCAAAATAGGAAATTTTTGAAAAATTTCCTATCAAAATAGGAAATTTTTGAAAAATTTCCTATTTTTATAGGAAATTTTTGAAAAATTTCCTATCAAAATAGGAAATTTTTGAAAAATTTCCTATAAAAATAGGAAATTTTTGAAAAATTTCCTATAAAAATAGGAAATTTTTGAAAAATTTCCTATCAAAATAGGAAATTTTTGAAAAATTTCCTATCAAAATAGGAAATTTTTGAAAAATTTTCTATAAAAATAGGAAAATTTTGAAAATTTTTCTATAAAAATAGGAAATTTTTCAAAATTTCCTATAAAAATAGGATATTTTTTCAAAATTTCCTATAAAAATAGGAAATTTTTGAAAAATTTCCTATAAAAATAGGAAATTTTTGAAAAATTTCCTATAAAAATAGGAAATTTTTGAAAAATTTCCTATAAAAATAGGAAATTTTTGAAAAATTTCCTATAAAAATAGGAAATTTTTGAAAAATTTCCTATAAAAATAGGAAATTTTTGAAAAATTTCCTATAAAAAAAGGAAATTTTTGAAAAATTTCCTATAAAAATAGGAAATTTTTGAAAAATTTCCTATAAAGATAGGAAATTTTTGAAAAATTTCCTATAAAGATAGGAAATTTTTGAAAAATTTCCTATAAAGATAGGAAATTTTTGAAAAATTTCCTATAAAGATAGGAAATTTTTGAAAAATTTCCTATAAAGATAGGAAATTTTTGAAAAATTTCCTATAAAAATAGGAAATTTTTGAAAAATTTCCTATAAAAAAAGGAAATTTTTGAAAAATTTCCTATAAAAATAGGAAATTTTTGAAAAATTTCCTATAAAAATAGGAAATTTTTGAAAAATTTCCTATAAAAATAGGAAATTTTTGAAAAATTTCCTATAAAAATAGGAAATTTTTGAAAAATTTCCTATAAAAATAGGAAATTTTTGAAAAATTTCCTATAAAAATAGGAAATTTTTGAAAAATTTCCTATAAAGATAGGAAATTTTTGAAAAATTTCCTATAAAAATAGGAAATTTTTGAAAAATTTTCCTATAAAAATAGGAAATTTTTGAAAAATTTCCTATAAAAATAGGAAATTTTTGAAAAATTTCCTATAAAAATAGGAAATTTTTGAAAAATTTCCTATAAAAATAGGAAATTTTTGAAAAATTTCCTATAAAAATAGGAAATTTTTGAAAAATTTCCTATAAAAATAGGAAATTTTTGAAAAATTTCCTATAAAAATAGGAAATTTTTGAAAAATTTCCTATAAAAATAGGAAATTTTTGAAAAATTTCCTATAAAAATAGGAAATTTTTGAAAAATTTCCTATAAAAATAGGAAATTTTTGAAAAATTTCCTATAAAAATAGGAATTTTTTGAAAAATTTCCTATAAAAATAGGAAATTTTTGAAAAATTTCCTATAAAAATAGGAAATTTTTGAAAAATTTCCTATAAAAATAGGAAATTTTTGAAAAATTTCCTATAAAAATAAGAAATTTTTGAAAAATTTCCTATAAAAATAGGAAATTTTTGAAAAAATTCCTATAAAAATAAGAAATTTTTGAAAAATTTCCTATAAAAATAGGAAATTTTTGAAAAATTTCCTATAAAAATAGGAAATTTTTGAAAATTTTCCTATAAAAATAGGAAATTTTTGAAAAATTTCCTATAAAAATAGGAAATTTTCGAAAAATTTCCTATAAAAATAGGAAATTTTCGAAAAATTTACTATAAAAATAGGAAATGTTTGAAAAATTTCCTTTAAAAATAGGAAGTTTTGTCCAATCAAATACAGACTCTTTAGAGCCTTTGATGTGAATTTAGGCGATAGAGGTCGCTTGCACCTACTAAAGATAATTCGGGTACATTGATCTTTGTGGTGCTATTAATTTTTTGGCATAATAAAAACTTAATAAAATATTTCGAATTATGCGATTTTTTTGGTAAACAAAATCATAAAATCACGTTTCGCAAAAATTAAATTTTGATTGACATCCAATCAAGGCATTCCTTCAGAATTTAAATGAATTGTTTTTCTTGCGTTCATTGATTATTTTAAAATTTAACTGATATGGAGACATTTTTGAAAATTTTCAAGAAACTCTTGGGTGGCATTTATAAATATTTTGAGGTTATTGTTATGAATGAACTTTGGGGAAGTTGGAGTTTTTAAGTCAATATTAATTACTTTTTTATAGCCTACATAGCTATTCCCTAGTCATGGTTAAATAAAAAGTTTAAATTATTAAAAATAATTTAGTTTTCATTCTACATACAGGGTGGCTGAAGAATTTTGCTACATTAAGAAACTCGACTAACTTTTTGTAAAGTTTATGTAATTAAGTTGTTATTAATTCATTTGAAAAACAATTTTTATTAAAGAAAAATATCATGAGGGTTTGAAACACCCTCCTAAAGGTATGCTACACAAATGTTTCTGAAATAAATTACATTTCGATCGATTTGGTTAAATAGAAATAAAATTGTTACTTTTTTGGTAACAGCTTTCAACAGTCACCCTGTATTTAGAATAATAGGGGGCTATTAATGTTTATATCATACAATTATTGACTTAAAATTTAATAACAAATCCATTAACTCAACTTTGTAAATATTTAATAAATATTGAAAATAATGAATAATTAAATTCTAAAAATTGTTTATTATTGAAATTTAGATAAAACTATGACAACATTCGGCTATATTTTGGGCACTTTTATTTTATTGATTCTATGCCATTTGGACTTAGCCTGGGTAAATTTAAGCATTATTTTTGCAATACTATTAAAAATATACTCTTCTTCTCTTAATAGTATGTGGACTTGACAAATTTGCGTTATGAATATGATCCTAATTACATAAAAGAATTAAATTTGAAATTGCTCAACATCTCCAATCATAACCATGTAAATGGTTCCGCAACACTGAATACGGATCTAGAAAACTTTAATTTATCGTTTTTGATTATCTCGCCCAGAAGAAATGGTAAACTCTGGACCGTTCTTAATTTCACTATAAATGGTTGTGATTATTTGAGAAGTGTTAATTTTCGGGGATTAAATTTTGTACTCATAGCTCTGGCGGATATAAGGGCGGCTAATAAAAATTTTCCCAAAAAGTGTCCCGTAAAGAAGGTAAGGTAATTCCTTATCTAGCAGAAAAGAGATAACCTTTATATATTATATAGATATTTAATAAAATCTTAATATTTTTTCTTTTATTTCAGGGAACTGAAATTTTAGTCAAAAATTTTTATTTTAAATCTGACAAGATCTCGATCAACTTTCCCGAGATGTCATTTTCTTGTGAGTTTACAGTGAAAAGATATAGGGACCAATTACTAAAGATTAATGTAAATGGATCCATAAAAAAATAATTCAAAAATTATATTCACTTTTATAATAAATAACGATATTTAAGATATGATATACTTTTGTACAAATTAAAGCCAATTGAGGCTATTAATCGATTGATATGAAACTTAAAATAACCTACTTTTAGATTTTTATACCCTTCACCACCATAGGTGGAAAGGCCACCTTTTAGTACACCAATAGGCTTAGAATCACTTTCTGAGTCGATTTAGCGATGTCCGTCCGTCCGTCCGTCTGGCTGGCTGGACCCCCATGTAAACCTTGTAATCAAACTACAGGTCGCAATTCTAAAGATAATTTGATGAAATTTGGCACAGATAATTCTTTTGATAATGGGACCATGGCTATTGAAATTGGTCAAAATCGGTCCATTATTTATGGTACCTCCCATAGGTCCTACTTCCCGGAATTGATATATTGGCCACAAATATCAATATTTTTTCATGAAATTTAAAACAAATACTGCTAATGTGAACTTAAATCACTGTACCAAATTTCGTTGAAATCGGTCCACATTTGACTATATCTCCCATACAAACTCTTCTTTAAAAACGCACTAAATGAGACAAAAAATCACTAAAACGCTCGTAAATCTAAAGATAATGAAAATTTTGAGTTTATTTTTTGCATACATAATCTTTGTAACAATTTTCTAAATTTCGAGATAATCGGTCCACATTTGACCCTAGCTCTCATATAAGTCCAAATGACGGAAACAGATTGAATATATATGTTTTGAGAAAATGTTTGTATGATGGCAAAATTTAGCAAATATTTGTCTTTATACTGGAAAAATAACACCTTTGACCCTAGTGGTGAAGGGTATCGTATGGTCGGCTGGACCGACTATAGCGATTTCTTACTTGTTTTGTTTAATTTTTAGTTGACGATTGACTGACGACAGTTTGATAATCTTTAATGATTGTTCGATATTTTTTTTGATTAACCGAAGTTTGTTTGACGATTGTTTGATGGTTGTTTGACAATTATTTTTTTTTTTATTGTTTGATGAATGTTGAGGATTGTTTAATGATTGCTTGACAATTTTTTGGTTTTTTGATTGTTTGGAGAATGTTAAGGACTGTTTGATGATTGTTTGACTATTGATTGATGATTGGCTGGCGATCGTTTGATAATTGTTGAATGGTTGTTGACGATTGTTTGATGATTCTTAGAGAATTGTTTGATTGCTTGACAATTTTTGGTTTTTGATTGTTTGAAGATTGTTGGCGGCTGTTTGATAATTGTTTATTGATTGATTAGTGATTGTTTGATTGTTGTTTTATCGGTGTTTGATGACCCTTAGTGGTGTGAAACAGAAAACATTGGTAATAAATCTGTATCTTTTAAACTTTAAGTCTAATTGCATCAGAATGCATTTGATAATTGTTAAGGAGGACCCAACCTTGCCAAATTTCGGAAACTGTAGTGAATTTTGTACAAAATTTGATTTGTAATTTAATCGTAAATTTCTGAAAAACTGTGCATAATATATAAATAATTTTTTGCAGTTATTAAGTTTATTCAAAAAGAAGTGTATTTGCATTTGATCCCAAATCTGTTACATTTATTTATTAATGTAACAGACCAATTTATTGATAAAAAGCCAAAAAATGTTTGCGGAGAAACCAAATTCCTCGACGCGTTTCGATGGTTGGTTAAGCCATCTCTTCAGGAGGATTATCCCCAATTTAGACAGATCGAAAACCTCGTATTATTACTAAATTTACAAACATAACTTTTAAGAATTGTGTTCATAAACCAAAAGTAAAAGCGTAAAATATTAAGTTTATTTTATTGTTATTAAGTTTATTTTATTGTTTATATAAAACAATTTAAAAATTTTAAAAACGGAAACCCACTTGACCTTTTTTTGCAATTTAAATTATGATGTATAGAAATTTGCCATTTTTTTATAAAATTATATTTTCTGGATTCGTTTGCGAATTTACGCTATTTTTTATTTTTGAAATCTAAAGCAAACATATGGAACTAAATAACTGCATTTTAGAAAAGTTAAAAATCGGCTTGACTTTTTTGTTATGTGTTCGAAAAAATAAAAATTTTCTTAAAAATTAGAAAAATTTCGTTCAATGCTGTACGTTAAGGGACTTAAGTTATTGTTTAAAATCTTTTCAGAATCATATTATCTACGAATATATAATAAAATATTAACTTATAATAAAGAACTTCTTCGTAAAAAGTAAAAAATTGATACCATCTTTTTGAGAAAAATAAAAACGAATTTTTTCGATCAGCGAAAAATATTTTACTTTGGAAATTTTTCAAAATTAAACTGCTTAAAATATTTCAAAATGGTTTTCACTGTTTTATTTCCTGGACTGTTGGCTGGATGTCAGTATTTTTTTAAAAATTATGGGCTTATCATCGAGTGCACAATGGGTCAAAAAGTAAAAAAAGTCGAAGCGAAAATTATTTTTTTCATTTTTGAAATAAAATAACTTAATAGTTATGATGATAAAGTCATCATGTTTTTTCTTTGTTTCTTCAAGTTCATTCGAAAATGTAAAAAATCAACCATATTGTGCAATAATTGAAAGAGCTACACGGTCGAAAAGCTTTTTTAATTCTAAACTGGTCTACTTTGACGTACAATGATTCACCCTGTGTAAATACTGGGTAATTGTATACCCAAAATTTAGAAAGTTTGAATCCTCCTTAACAAATCTCTCATGCACACTGATGCAATTAGAATTAGAATTTAGAAGATTTAAAAGTGGTAAAAAATCACTATTTTTTCGTTTCAAACCACCATTTTGAAGTCCTATCTACAAATAATATTTATGGACTTCGAAACCTTTAGACCGTATTTCTTGAAAATTTTAGATTATGTTTTGAGATTAACATCGGTCAGGAACATTTTTGGAGTCTCAAGTGTTCATAACACTCCCATGTAGGACATACATTGTATTCCACAACTATCGATATAAGTTTTCAGTTCGCATTCGGATAAAAGCCGATAATAGTTTCTAAGATAGTTTTGCGCTTTCAATTGAGTTTCTTGAAGACTATTAAAGGCAATTAGTAGTAATTATTAGTAACAGGTAAGTTTAAACAGTCAGTAGCGCCACCTATCGGAGATTAGTCATATTACAGCATGATCAAGTACATAGCTTAAGATTTAATTTATTTTGAGTCATTTTCAGTGGCGCCACCTATCGGAAATCGGTCATATCATTTAAGAAACCTTCACTGGCTCATGCGCAACAACTTTGCTAAAGAGCATAGCATAATCAAATGCACAGTTCACTATTTAAATCATTTGGGTAATTGTTAGTAGCGCCACCTGTCGGAAATAAGTCATACCAACTTAAAAACCTTCGTCGTCTCATGCGCAACAACTTTGCTAAAGATCATAGCATGATCAAGTGCACAGTTTACGATTTTATTCACTTTGAGTCATTTTCAGTGGCGCCATCTATTAGAAATTGGTCCTGCCAACTAAGAAACCTTTACTGGCTCATGCGCAACAAGTTTGCTAAAGATCATAGCATGATCAAATGCACAGTTTACTATTTAATACATTTTAAGTAATGTTCAGTGGCGCCACCTATTAGAAATCGGTCCTGCCAACTAAGGAACCTTTACTGGCTCATGCGCAACAAGTTTGCTAAAGATCATAGCATGATCAAATGCACAGTTTACAATTTAATACATTTTAAGTAATTTTTAGTGGCGCCATCTGTCAGAAATTAGTCACACCAACTTAAAAACCTTCGTCGGCTCATGCGCAACAACTTTACTAAAGATCATAGCATGATCAAGTGCACAGTTTACGATTTAATTCACTTTGAGTCATTGTCAGTAGCGCCACCTATTAGAAATTGGTCCTACCAACTAAGAAACCTTCACCGGCTCATGCGCAACAAGTTTGCTAAAGATCATAGCATGATCAAATGCACAGTTTACTATTTAACTCATTTGAAGTAATTTTAGTGGCGCCATCTGCCGGAGATTAGTCAACTTTATTAAAGATTATAATATGATCAAATGCATTGTTTACTATTCTACAAAGGTCATTCGTTAACATTGTTTAACATTGTTTAAACATTACCAATTTGTCCCCTTTTTATCCCCTAATTTCAAAAAAGTTCCATACGCATTATTGGTACTTCTTTGGACCAATTGAATTCGGTATATTTTATGAAAACGCAGTTAACAGTTTGTTCCTGTTCATATTTCTTCATGCAGTGTCAAGTTATCATTATATCCCTTTCTTACCCATTTAGCCCCAGAAATCAAAAAAGTACCAATTATGTATTCAATATTATTTTTATATCTATCAATTGCATTACGAAGTACCTTTCTATCTTCTTCGGCTTTTTCACCCTTTTCACCCCCTAGCGGGCATAGTTTTAAAAAAGTACCAAACACCAGTCCGCTTATTTTCTTAGCAGTACCCATTACTTAAGGAGATATAACATTTTCAATTTTTCCCTTATTTTCCATCTTGATTTATAAGATAAAAAAGGTCAGAAGTCATTGGCAAAAGTTATACGCACCCAAAGGTTTTATATACCCGAAGTGGGCAACTTTGCTCCACCGTAGAGCCCACTGTGCTTCAATGCGGTTTTCTTTTCCAGCAGAGGTATGCCTGGTCTGTCCAGGTTCATCAAAGGTCTGCTTTCTTTAATATATTTCGCTTTCATATTGCGGCTTGGTATCTTCGTGAGTAGTCGGGCAAATGCTATGTTTATTAGGGTTAAAGGAATAAGAAACTTCTAATTTTCCACAATGCGAGTTTTGATCTTACGATCCGCACTACGCAATGGTATATTTACCAAGTTCTTTTGGAACTTTGGCTCGATGTTAAGTACAAATGTTTCTTAATGATCAACTACTGGGTGTTATGAAATATCGATCGGGATTAATTACGAGGTCTTAGCCACCTACGAAATATTATGAAATAATGATCTGACTGGCTATGAACTTATAATCCAAAGAGATGAATGCTTCAGTTCTCGGTTGGCTAACTACGTTTCTATGATAAGTACTTCGGCTACTTTTGATCCGATCAGCTATCTACGGAATTTAATCCGACGAGATAAATACTTTGGCTCTGGGTCGGTAATTTACAGAGCGAATATAACTCCGATGAGATAAAAACTTCGGGTCCCTATCGGCTGACTACAGCATTCACTCCGACATAATAAAAACTTCGGCTCTGGGTCGGTAAATTACAAAGCACATTATACTCCGATGAGATAAAAACTTCGGCTCTCCATTGGATTAACTAACTACGATGTTAACTACTAGGAGGAACTCTAAATTTTGCTTTCTCCAGTGTTGAAAACTATTTATAATACTTATGCTGGTATGGTTATCGATTAAATGGGAATTATGTTTAGATTCTGATGTTTTTATATTATGTTATTTATTAATATATATATTAAGGAGGTAAAAATGAAAAATAGGGTTTTCACAAAAACAAGGTAGTATTGTAGATAGATAAAGTAGAAGAATTTAGTAATAATTCTTCGGCTCATAAGATAAGGTTTAGTTAAAAAAAAGTACCAAAAATGCTATTTTCACACTTTTCACCCCCTAGCAGGCACACTTTTAAAAAAGTACCAAGCACCTGTCCTCTAATTTTCTTAAATTACATTTTGTTTTTATACCTTTTATTTTAGGAGATATAACATTTTCGATTTTTCCCCGTTTTTAGTGCTAAATAGAAATAGCTATGGTAATAGAGCAGTATTTTGATCATGGCTTCTTTCGAATGCTAATGCATAACTTTAGGCACGATATAGAGTAATACAAAGACATATCCATTTTCCTGGTTTGTATATTTATCTTGTATTTACTATGAAAAATTCCTGGTCCAGAAATACCCACTAATTTTGTAAATTCAACAAATTAAATTCGTATACCTCTTCATTTTATTTCTTAAACATTCCATTGACTATAAATTTAAAAATCTCCACCTTACGCTGTCTCAGCATGAACTCCAAATGAAAATCCATTTCCGGAAAGCTGTAAAATTTCCGATCCGGCTTATAGGAATAATTTTTCAAATAAATATCGGTGTTCTAAATAAAAATATATAGAAATCAATAAATAAAAAAAATCCATAAAATTTTGTCAAAATTAAGAACTAACATTTTTTACCGGACACCTTTTGGGAAAATGCGGACTTGACGTCCTGATGTCCTCTAAGGCTACAAAGGCAAAATTTAAACCTTTACGACGTGATGTCTCCAGAAAAATACAACCATTCATGGAGAAATTAAGCATAGTCCAATGTTTACCATTCTTGTGGGGAGAGGTTATCAGAAATGCCAAATCAAATTTATCAAAATCTCGTTTAAAGCGCAGAGAACCATTGATAACTCTGCGATCTGTGGCATTGATTAAACGTATGTCCACATATTCAACAAAATCCGGATTATATTCATTAGTGCAGTTTTCATAGTCGATATACTAATGAGATAAAAAGAGATTTTAGAAAATATTTAATATAAGTTGAAGAACGTATGAGTTACCCATGACAAATTTAGATGGACCAGTAGATATCCTATTGAAAACCTTAATAATATTTTATCGGTTTTCATTATTTTGAACTGTTTCGCTAGAACTATAATTTTTTTAGTCTTCCATATAATTAATCAATTTGAAACGTGAATTTTTCGATTTCTAAATCTATTTTTAGTCTGGGTTAAATTGGTTTGTTAACCAAATTTGTGCTAATGTTTTGTTAATCACGCTAAATTTATTTCATATTATCTGTAATTGTATTTAAAATTTTAACAAGTAAGAGTGGTATATTCGGCTTTGCCGAATCTTGGATACGCTTCACCAATGGTGTTCCAAAAGTACTTAATGTAATTCGTAGCAATATTTGGTTATACTAGTATTATATGCAAAGAGTCTTTAAAATTAAGAGTCGGAAAACAAAAACCTTTTCGGTGGCGTCATCATCTAGAATAGTTATGCGCCCAAAGGTTAGGTTGGGCAGGTGGCTGATGTCTAGGGAAGCTTCACTTGGATTCTAAAGTGGTCCCTTTGTGAAAGATAATGATTACTAGACTACAAATAGAGAATGCATATTTAAGCCATAGACACATATTTTACGAACATTTAATAAAGTTCGATAGACCAGATAAACCATGCAGAAAAGATGCTTCAAAATGTAGATGCCCTTACATTTGCAATAGCACATCGATTTGATGAAGTTTAAGTATTCTGGCATGCAACCCAAAAACACAGTGCCCAGTGAGGGTTATGCACTTTAATTCGTACGAATTATCCAACTAGTAAAAGTTCTTGATTAGTAATGTAAAACTCTGAAGTTAGCGGACTGATTTAGGTCAAAGCTTTAACAATGATAAGCCTTAAAATTATAGGGTATACACTCTTAGTTTTAGATACATACGTGAAATATATAGCTTTTGAATGGATGGATAACAGCTTTGTCGGAAAAGTTATTAAAGATTTACTTATTAATCTGAAGTTAGTTAATTAATTAAAATAAACACTTCATCAATAATATTTGGGATGTATTGTTCTTTCGATCTGTCCGATGGATGTTTGGAAAGTTTTGCTCTAGTTCCTTGTGCAATTTTAATGTGATTTAATTTATCAGCATTAAATCGATTCCCGGTCGGAGTTATATGGGAGATTTCACTAAATGTGAATAGAGCTCGCCTATTTCAATATTGAACTTTTCAAGAGATCAGAAATACTTTTGTCAAATGTTGTCCCTCTAGAAAGTTTATTTTAGGCGCTATCGCCCTGAATATCAATACAACGTCTTTATACTAAATGTCATCATCGTATCTTAGGCGAAGTTATACGGGATCAATTGTCAAACGTGAACGGATTTCTCCCAATTGCAATTAAAAAATTTTAATTTTCGTTGATATGTGAGATACTTACATACATATGTAGGTTTTGAACGGATATCATGTAGTTAGTTGCATTTTTGTACTTCCTAGGAAGATTACCTATAATTTGATATATAATACATTCTCAAATGTTATCATAGTGTTCAAAAGTCAGACACAAAATTAAGATTAATGCTAAAATCAGATTTGTGGAGCTCCTGGAGTTTACACAAAATTTTAGGATATTGTCCCACCCTGAATTTTATCATTGTCGATTAAAACACCATCGCTTAAACGCTAAATTGTATCTACCACAAATTACAGAATGCATCAGGATTTAGATAATCCCCTGCGAAGGACGCTATTAAACTTCATCAAAATAAACATCTGAGATATCGACAAAACAGGAGCTCCAAAAACTTGACTACAACAGAAAAAAGGACAGACAGTTAGACGGACGGACATGTAGACGGACGGACAAACAAACAGACGGACGGACGGGCAAACAAACAGGCGGACGGACGGAGGTCGCGAAATCGATTCTCCTGCCGATTCTGAGTTGATCGGTACAATTTGAATGGTATTCGTAATCAGATTTGTGGAGTATAGATTTTAGAAAATCCTCACACAAAGAACGATGTCAAATTTCATCACAATCGGTCCATAAACACCTGAGATATCGCTAAAACAATACTTACAAAATGTAAACAAAATTTCTTAGACACGTACTTTGGGCAATTTGCTGTACATCAAATGTAGTGTTAAGGCGATATCTCAATTGTTTATGGACCGCTTTTGATAAAATTTAATAACGTGCTTGGCGGGGGAATTTCCTAAAATCTTATATAAAATTTATGTAGGTCCGTGTTAATGGAGGATGGTTTTTCCTATTTCTGCATTTCATTTTTTCAACAAACATTCTCTAATGCGAACTTTGGGCAATTTGCTATACATTAAATTCAGTGTTTTGGCGATATCTCAGTTGTTTATGGACCGATTTTTTTTACAGAGTGCTTTGGGAAACTATTTCCTACAATCTGATATATAACATATTATCACATGTACACCAGGAGTATCTTTTATCTCTTGTTATTTAAAAGTGTGTTTCAATCAAAAATTTTAAAATTTTCGTCTAATTTTTGACATTTTTTCGATATTTTCGGTGTTTATAAACCGATTTTAATGAAATTTAATAGCGTTCATTGCGGGAGAATTTCCTAAAATCTGATATATAATTTATGTAAGTCCATCCTCCAGGGGCTTCAGAAACATGATTTCAACAGACAGACAGACTGACGGACAGACAGACAGACAGACAGACAGACAGACGGACATCGCTTAATCGATTCCTCCCGATTCTGAGTCGATTGGTATAATTTTTATGGGGTCTACGATCGCTAATAAAAAAATTACAAACGGAATCACAAACTTATAATACCTTTTCACCTATTGGTGAAGGGTATAACAAGTCGTCACCGAAAATCCATTACAGCATAACTGATATAAAAAAATCTACATTTAACCAATTATACATAAATTGGTTACACTAGACAACACTAATTGCAAGGGATCAAAGATTTTCATGATATTCAAATTTTATGCTTTTGGCTCTTCCTATGAGCAAACTCTTGATACATATAGGTCAGATATTTGAGATACTCTTGGAACAAGTTACCGAGATATAAAAAAAAGAATTCGAAAACTTAAGTAAGGTGGTATGTAGATATTAGTTGTCTTTGCTTAGCACTTCTACTTATCGGAGATATCTTGCGAATCCATGTATGTATATGTGACTTGGTGCTAAAGGTGCCAATGTCAATTTCTTGCTGTTTTAAGTTAATCATTGCATTAGATACCCTTTACCCTCTTTAATTTGCCTCCAACAGCTAATCTCTTAAAACTAAACTCACAAAAGATTTATAAGGGTTTTTCTGGGCAACGTTACTATGAATCTATATAGAAAATAAAAACTTTAAATCAAATTTCCACAAAACTATAATTTTTGACATTGGCCCTTTTGGCACTAAGCCACAGAGATATAATCTATTATATATTATTGTAAATTTGTATGAGTTTGATCATTCCTTAACAGCTTAACCGATTTAAATAAAATTTTGAATGTAGATATCCACCCTTAAATATGGTTCGAAAAGGAGTCTCAATAATGAGTCGATTTAGCCTTAACGGCTTAACTGATTTTAATTAAATTTTGAATGTAGAAAGATTTTTATCTCAAAGGGTGTCATAGGCTGTATTTTGTATCAAAGCCTAGACCTGGAAGGCACTAAATAGAGCTGTATTAATTATACAAGTATCATTGAATATTTGATAAACTTCAAAAATAACAAAGGTAGATTTTAAACCAACAATATAATAATAACAATGAAGATGGAACAGCCCTGCTTCCATACAGTGAAAATATTTATTGTCTTGTGTCTCTATACCAAAGTATAGCTTTGAAATTTTCTGCAATCGAATTTTTGGATCATGGCTGTAGTATAAAAAAAGTGATAGGATCGCTAAAGGGGAAATTTTTCCCCATTCAAATAGAATTTAAGTAAAGTCTTCAAACTATGTGCTAAAAGATTTCCTATTAATAAGCACAGGTTTGTCAGAAATAATCAGGATCGGGAAGTATCAGAGGTAAAGTTATTGAACTAAGTTGTAACGACATTTGTATCGAATTTGGTTAGAAAAAATCGGGACCAGAACAGTGTCAGTTTCACTCTCATTGGAGAAAAAGCTTAGTATGGAGTATATTTAAAAGATTATTTAATTTTTATCGTATTTGGTTTAAGAAACAAGTAAGAAAGTTCTATAGTCGGTCAAGCCCGAACATACGATACTCTTTACCACTAAGGCCAAAGGTGTTATTTTTCCTGTAGAAAGACAAATATATGCTAAATTTGGCCATCATACAAACATATTCTCAAAACTTATATATTTAAGCTTTTTCCTTCATTTAGACTTATATGAAAGCTAAGGTCAAAAGTGGACCGATTGTCTCGAAATTTGGCAAAAAGATTACAGTTGTTACATTATGTATGTAAAAAATAAACATAAAATTCTTATTATCTTCGATTTACGAGCGTTTTAGTGAATTTTGTCTCATTTAGTGCATTTTGAGAAAAGAGTTTGTATGGGAGCTATGGTCAAATGTGGACCGATTTCAAAGAAATTTACTACAGTGATTTGAGTTTACATAAGCAGTATTTGCTTTAAATTTCATGAAAAAACATTGATTTTTGTGGCCAATATATAAATTCCGGGAAGTGGGACCTATGGGAGGTACCATAAATAATGGACTGATTTTGACGGATTTGAATAGACATGGTCCCACTATCAAAACAAATGATCTGTGCCAAATTTCATCAAATTATCTTTAGAATTGCGATCTGCAGTTTGATTACATGATTTACATGGGGTCCAGCAAGACGGATGGACGGCCTGACATCGCTAAATCGACTCAGAAAGTGATTCTAACCCTATTGGTGTACTAAAAGGTGGATTTTATACAAATATTTCTTTGCGTTACATACATCAGCATAAACTTATAATACCCTTTCCACCTATGGTGGTGAACGGATTGGGAAAGAGTTCTACCCCCACAGACAAAATACCTAGGGTTTAAGTTCGCCTATTAGTTGCTTCCAATGAAGCATATTAATATATATTGTATATACGAATGACATAACCTTCTTTAGAAAGGGTTGGTAGAGAAGTTAATGGTAATGAATGTGAGAGATAAAGGCTTATATTATTCAACAGTGAAATTCCACTTCATGTCTATTTTTAGAACAGTAAAGTTACACCATCTGTTGTTAGCTTGACGCATTATGTAAGATTTTTTTTCTGCAGGCAATTTTATTTATTTTGCATCGACGGCGTGTAAATGCTTTTGGGACCAACCGGCGATAGAAGAGCCAACATTAAAAAAAAAATCATCCAAATTTTTTAGCTCATCAATAAATGTATTCCAAATTTTGATTACAAAAATAAAAATACAAATTGATAAATTATTTTTTTATGGAACCATGTATAATAATCCGGGATAATTGGTGCCGACGTTGTCTAACTATAAACTCACAGCGAAAAGGCATTTCGGGAAAGTAAAGTGATACCTTGTCATATTTGAAGTAATAGTTATTCAGAAAAAGTTCCGTGTCCTGGAATAAATAAATAAAGTTTTGTAGAAAGATAGTATAGGTATAAAATATATTATAGTTAACCCACCTTCTTAACCGGACACTTTTTGGGAAAATTCTTATTAGCTGCTTTGATATCCCCCAAAACAATACTCACAAAATTAATGCCCCTGCTGCGAGCATTACGAAGAAAATCGCAACCATTTAAAGTCACATTAACCACAGTCCAGGGATTACCATTTCGTCGGGTGCTAAGAATCAAAAGCGATAAATCAAATTTCTCAATATCGGTATTAACTATAAAGGAACCGTTTATGTGATTAAGATTTGAAATTTTGACAAATTCTAAATTTAATTCTCTTATGTAATTGAGATCATATTCATAGTGCATAGAATGTAGGTCCACGTACTGTTAGAAAAAGAACATTTAGAATATAATAAATATTTTGGGGTAGCTTTGTTAGGTTTTTTTTTTCATATTTACCCAGGCCAAATTTGAATAACTTTGTATGAACAAAATTAAAATTCCTAATAAATCACCAGAATGTATCATTGTTTTACTCAGATTTCAATAACAAAGTAATTTGTTAATATTTTGTTCGAGTAATTATTTTATTCTAAATATTTGGCATATGTTAATGGTTTTGTTTTTAAAACTTAAATTTAAAATAGTTTAATAGTTTTACTAATAGGACTATTACAACAGTCGACACACAAAATGACTTTGTCTCCAAAATGTTAGGATGGATTTGGAGTTAAAAAAAAAATGTCCTAATTGATTAGATTTCTAGTTTATACCTCATAAATAACAGTGATATATGTATTTTTCTAAGCCCCCTAATGTTAGAAGAGGACGCCTAAACCTTCGATAGAAAAAACAAGTAGAGGAAATTCTTTCAAACTTCGTCTACAAAACTGGGGAAAGCGATTTATGAGCAAATTGTAACGTTTTGTTGCGGACGTCTACATTTAATTGATATATCTATAATATATGAAAATATTTGCAAAAGTTGACATAATTACTAATAATATTTAAAGTTTTATTTACTAAAATATTTACAGTATTTAGCTCAAATTTTACTACAATATATTTAGCAACGGAAATTTGATAAAAATTATCATTTTATCATTTAGTTTTTGGCTGAGTTAATATGATATAGTTTTGTTAAAATTATAATTTAAAAATAATTTCCAATTTTATCTCTAGATGAGAACAATTATAATGCGATTAATGATGAATCATAATATTTTTATACCCACAATCAAAAAGAATGGGGGGTCTGTCTGTCCGTCTGTCTGTCTGTCTGTCTGTCTGTCTGTCTGTCTGTCTGTCTGTCTGTCTGTCTGTCTGTCTGTCTGTCTGTCTGTCTGTCTGTCCGTCTGTCTGTCTGTCTGTCTGTCTGTCTGTCTGTCTGTCAGTATGTCTGTCTGTCTGTCTGTCTGTCTGTCTGTCTGTCTGTCTGTCTGTCTGTCTGTCTGTCTGTCTGTCTATCTGTCCGTCTGTCTTTCTTTCTGTCTGCCTGTCCGCCTGTCTGTCTGTCTGTCTGTCTGTCTGTCTGTCTGTCTGTCTGTCTGTCTGTCTGTCTGTCTGTCTGTCTGTCTGTCTCTCTGTCTGTCTGTCTATCTGTCCGTCTGTCTTTTTTCTGTCTGTCTGTCCGTCTGTCTGTCTGCCTGTCTATCTGTCCGTCTGTCTTTCTTTCTGTCAGTCCGTCTGTCTGTCTGTCTGTCTGTCTGTCTGTCTGTCTGTCTGTCTGTCTGTCCGTCTGTCTGTTGAAATCACGATAACGTCTAAACGAAAAAAGCTAGCTAACTGAAACTTTGCAAAAACATTCTTCATCTATTTGGTATTGAAATTGGGCAAAATCGGTTAACATTTCACCATAGCTCCCGTATAACCTCGTCTAGGCTAATCGCTTATTTGCTAATAAATGACAAATTATAATAGTTATGATGACAAAATTTGGTATCTAGAAGTTTTACATAAGCACTAGGCACTAGGCACATAAAATTTCACCGAAATCGGTTCACATTTAGCCATAGCTCCCATACAAAAAACTTATGAAAACAGCCTAAATTTCACCTAAAATACAATAAATCTCAAAGTATAACAGAGATAACCACTAAATTTGGCACAAGAAAGTCTTATATCAATGGCAGCCAGTGTGCAAAATTTTGTTACAATCGGTCACCATTTGACCATAGCTCCCATATAAAAAACTTACGAAAACACAAAAATTCAAAAAGATAAGGGGATTTATGTACGTCTATCTGTCAGATAAAATCGTGATAGCTCCTTAACTGCAAGAGCTAGTAAGACTAAATTAAGCACAAGGAAGTTATGTCAATGCCAGCCAGTGTGAAAAATTTTGTCACAATCGGTCACCATTTCACCATAGCTCCCATATAAAAAACTTATGGAAATACAAAAATACATAAAGAAAAGGTTGTTTATGTCCGTCAGATAAACGAAAAGAGCTAGAGGAACAAAATTTAACAAAAGTATTTTGGATATCTTGAAAAAGATGTGTGTTGAAAAAGGACAAAATCGGTTCAAATTTAGTTAGAGCTCCCATATAACCCCGCCCCGGGAAACACATTAGTGCTGATAACTTGAATACAATTGTAATAGCTATGACGATTAAATTTAAAATAGGGAAGTTTTATGCAATTTTTGATCAATTTATCAAATTTTATAGGAATCAGTCCATATTTGACTTTAGCTTTCATATAAAAAACACTCACGGAAACCAAAAATTTTATCAAAGGCCAGTTAAAAGCTATTAAATTAGAAACTATGATAGCTATGGCCACTAAATTTTGCAAGAATAAGCTCTATTTATATACCAGCCAGTGTGTAAAATTTTGTTACAATCGGTCAACATTTGCCTATAATTCTTATATATATAACATCCCCTTTTTATATCTACAATCAAAAATATTTGGAGGTACATTCATGATATTAAGATTGCACCTATGAAATTAGATAGGCATCAATCAATGTTCAGCCCAGACTTTATATATGATGAATGCATTAGGAACTCATAAAGAAATATATGGACCTGCCGTATATAACAACTTATTAATGTAAAACTATACCCGGTCATGAGATCGAATTTTGATCAAAGTAAATACTGGGGAAACCACTAAAATATTTTTTAGTGTTGAACTAAAAGCTACAGCAACCGAATTTAGTCCAAAGGTTTTACCAACAATACCAATTAGCTTAGCGATTTTTTCAGTTTTGGTCCAGATTTTGAATTAGCTGCACCCTTGTAGATATATGAGTTATGTTTCTAATTTTAACACAACTTGATGGTGGGTATATAAGATTCGGCACAGCCGAATGTAACACTCTTACTTGTTATCATTTAGGTCATTTAAATGGTACAACATATAGAAATAGAGATACTAAGGCCCTTAGATTGGTTAAGGCAGTTTTGTGTCTGAGAACACACACTGAGAGTTCTACGGAAACTAAGTAATAAAAAGGAAATTTTTGGGCTTCCCCATTAAACCATCCGAATCGATTAAAAAAGCTCTTAAGTATGAAACACAATTGGAACGAACGACCAATTTTTCGGAACGAATATTCGTCTTTAGAAATAGAACATATGGGTTTATATGAAAGTGCTCACAATAGATGCGTACGACGAAATTCGTCGTGTATATAGAATAGTGCGGTAGGTTTATTTCTATTTCATACGCAGACGAACGAGGACTAAATTGGTTTAGAGTGGCTATATTTCTATTTCTGTTGTAAAATATTAGAAATTAGTTTTTATCATCCTCGTTATTACTACAATACTTTTGAAAAAAAAAAAAACTAGTTATGGTAATGTTTACCCTATCTCGGTGCTTTTCAATAGGACATCAGGTACTAATAGTATAGTAATGTGTGTTCTACATTTTCCAAACTTCAGTCCAGTGCAAATCAAACCAATGCTTCATACTGTTACGTTATTTCCTTTAAAATTCTCTTTGCAAACAACCGAAAACAAAATTAAAACACTTTATGTCGTTTTACAAAGTTATATTTTTATTAACTCTGGAGTTAGTCACTTTAAACACACTTCACAAAATTCATTTACAATTATTCTTAGTCTCACCGTTCTCTTATACGCGTCTCAATTAAAACTCTTCCACAATATCAGGTCGTCAGCCTTTTATAGTTAAGAAGAGAAAATAAAAATAAAATTTTTCCCGTTAAACAACCCGAATGGATTAAAAAAGCTCTCAAGTCTGCCAATAGCTGGGTTACACAGTCAAATTTCCCATTTCTCGAAGAAAGGTATAAGGTATATACAGAGAAGATTGAGTTTTTATCATCCTCGTTATTACTACAATACTTTTGAAAAAAATAGTTATGGTAATGTTTACCCTATCTCGGCGATTTTCAATAGGACATCAGGTACTAATAGTATAGTAATGTGTGTTCTACATTTTCCAAACTTCAGTCCAGTGCAAATCAAACCAATGCTTCATACTGTTACGTTTTTTCCTTTAAAATTCTCTTTGCAAACAACCGAAAGCAAAATTAAAACACTTTATGTCGTTTTATAAAGTTATATTTTTATTAACTCCAGAGTTAGTCACTTTAAACACACTTCACAAAATTCATTTACAATTATTCTTAGTCTCACCGTTCTCTTATACGCGTCTCAATTAAAACTCTTCCACAATATCAGGTCGTCAGCCTTTTATAGTTAAGAAGAGAAAATAAAAATAAAATTTTTCCCGTTAAACAACCCGAATGGATTAAAAAATCTCTCAAGTCTGCCAATAGCTGGGTTACACAGTCAAATTTCCCATTTCTCGAAGAAAGATATAAGGTATATACAGAGAAGATTGAGTTTTTATCATCCTCGTTATTACTACAATACTTTTGAAAAAAAAAACTAGTTATGGTAATGTTTACCCTATCTCGGTGATTTTCAACAGTTCATCAGGTACTAATAGTATAGTAATGTGTGTTCTACATTTTCTAAACTTCAGTCCAGTGCAAATCAAACCAATGCTTCATACTGTTACATTATTTCATTTAAAATTCTCTTTGCAAACAACCGAAAGCAAAATTAAAACACTTTATGTCGTTTTATAAAGTTATATTTTTATTAACTCTGGAGTTAGTCACTTAAAACACACTTCACAAAATTCATTTACAATTATTCTTAGTCTCACTGTTCTCTTATACGAGTCTCAATTAAAACTCCTCCACAATATCAGGTCGTCAGCCTTTTATAGTTAAGAAGAGAAAATAAAAAGAAAATTTTTCCCGTTAAACAACCCGAATGGATTAAAAAAGCTCTTAAGTCTGCCAATAGCTGGGTTACACAGTCAAATTTCCCATTTATCGAAGAAAGGTATAAGGTATATACAGAGAAGATTGAGTTTTTATCATCCTCGTTATTACTACAATACTTTTGAAAAAAAAACTAGTTATGGTAATGTTTGCCCTATCGGGGTGCTTTTCAATAGGACATCAGGTACTAATAGTAGAGTAATGTGTGTTATACATTTTCCAAACTTCAGTCCAGTGTAAATCAAACCAATGCTTCATACTGTTACGTTTTTTTCTTTAAAATTCTCTTTGCAAACAACCGAAAACAAAATTAAGACACTTTATGTCGTTTTACAAAGTTATATTTTTATTAACTTTAGAATTAGTCACTTTAAACATACTTCACAAAATTCATTTACAATTATTCTTAGTCTCACTGTTCTCTTATACGAGTCTCAATTAAGACTCCTCCACAATATCTGGTTGTCAGCCTTTTATAGTTAAGAAGAGAGTTTCTAGCATTTTCTACAGATGTAAACAAAGAGGCCCTATGTTCCACTGGTAGTCAAGGATAACAGAAGAAGAAGAAGAAGAAACAAAGAGCTGCTGTCGTCAAATGCACTAACAATGTGCCTTACGAATGCATGTTCCAATACAGTCTCGGATAAATTAAAAATTCGTAACAATACAGTTATGGTAAAACTAGACTAGAAAGTCAGAAGAAATTTGGCTAATGATTAGTGAACCTGAATTTTTAAATGATACGATAAACTCTCTGAGAAATGTAGATAATTGGCGATTTAAACTCGATAAACAAATAAAACATTCAATATAAAATGAAAATATAGAAAGAATTTCCATAATAAGGAAAGCAGAAAATATAGCAGTGGTGCACAACATGAAAAATATTTTCAAAGTGACTGAGAACATCCCAGTATCTTATTAAAAAAGCAAAACTTTACTTGTAATAATTTTTATCAACTTACACTTCTATTCAATTTGATTTAAAAGTTACGCCTAAAGGACTGCCACACTTTTTGTTAAATTAAGCATAACAATTTATGTGACTTATTTTCAGAAATTTTTGAACTTTGTTCTATGATCGGTAAATTTCGGTGAATTTTTTTCGTTCAATCTAAAGAAGAGGCTTCTACCTTTCACATGGTTATGGTGGGATCATCGATCAGAACCGAGCAAACTTAGTTTTCGTCCAAAGAAAAACTTAAACTCTGAATTTTGTAGATTTGTTTGATTTGCTGATATCTCCTAAACTATATACTAGATTAAGTTATTTTCTTCTGCAAACTAAAACCAAGTTCTTGGTCCAGAAAGGGCCCTAATAGGGTAAATAGTGGACCAAATGGTGCAAAATTTAGTATTTATCATTGAATTTGATAAACCATACAAGTTAGAAACTTCAAACTTAACAAATGTGAATTCATTACCAATGGCCGTATTTCAGAAGAAAATTAAAAGGATCGGAGCAGGGGATGGCCCCTTCCCCGTTACAAATACAATACCTATAACTGGGTAAATTGATTTTGGTTATTTTCGAAATGTAGATAAAGTTATACTAACATTCCTGAAATTTTGCCAGTGAAGTATGTTGTGACCGGTGGTTAAGATAGGCTAGGTTTTTTTAAATCTCAAGGGGGCGTGACCCCTCCCATATAACTCATATATTAAAAATTCCAAATATAGACCAAGAGGCCCGATTTTTCTGAAATTTTGACAATATGTTAAGGTGTTACCGATGGATAAAATAGGCCAGATTTTTTTTGAAATCTTAAGTTTCAAAAGTCAAATATTGAAAATGACAAATATGGATGACCGAGCTGCCCGATTTTTCTGAAATTTTCACAGTATTTTAAGGTGTGACCGGTGGTTAAAATAAGCGAGATTTTTTTTTAAATGTTAAGTGGGCTTGACCCCTCCCACATAACTCATATATTAAAAACGACAAATATAGATGACCGACCGGACCGATTTTTCTGAAATTTTGATAGTATGTTAAGGTGTGACCGGTGGTTAAAATAGGCAAGGTTCTTTTTTTAAACCTCAAGTGGGCGTGACCCCTCCCATATAAGTTAAATATTAAAAATTACAAATATGGATGACCGACTGGTGTGACCGGTGGTTAAAATAGACAAGATTTTTTTTTGAAACCTCCAGTGGGCATGGCCCCTCCCATATAAGTCAAATATTTAAAATTACAAATATGGATGACCCTGCTGACCGATTTTTCCGAAATTTTGACAGTATGGTAAGATGTGACCAGTGGTTAAAATGGATAAGGTCTTTTTCTCAAGTCTTAAGTGGGCGTGACCTCTCCCATATAACCCATATATTAAAAATGACAAATATAAATGACCGACCGGACGATTTTTCTAAAATTTTGATGGTATGTTAAGGTGTAAAATAGGCTAGGTTTTTTTTTTGGAATCTCAAATGGGCGTGGCGCCTCCCATATACGCCAAATATTAACAATCACAAATATGAATGACCCTGCACATCGATTTTTCTAAAGTTTTGACAGTATGTTATGGTGTGACCAGTGGGTAAAATAGGCCAGGTTGTTTTTAATCTCCAGTGGGCGTGACCCCTCCAATATAAGTCAAATATAAAAATTACAAATATCGATGATCAAAACGATTTAACCAAATTATTAAAGTTTTAAATGTGGATATTTTCAAACTATAGGATAGTTTTACGCTTTTTGAATTTTTTTTAAAATGGTTCAAGGAGGACCTAGGAATAAAAAAATGGGGATAAAATTCCTGTTTTCTTTAAAATAGCATCACTTTAGAACAGCTGGAACGATCAGAAGAATTTTTTCTACATGTTTTCTTTAGTCCAATTCTACATAAAGAAAAAATTACAATGCCCACTTTTAAGCCCTCTTTTTTTGATTTATCTAAAATCGCAAAACGGCTGCACGGATATTGGAAATATGATTAATGTTGGATAATAGCTTGACTGATGATTGTTTGAAGATTTTTCATGATTATTTGATGGTTGTTTGACGATTGTTTGACAGTTGTTTGATGATTGATTGACTGATGACTGTTTGAAGATTTGTTTAATAATTGTTTCACGATTAACTGACGATTTTATAAAGGTACTTTGATGATTTTTTGTCGATTGTTTGATAGTTGATTGATGATTGACTGACGACTGTTCAATGATTTTTTATGATTGTTCGATAATTGTTTCACGATTAACTGACGATTGTTTGACGGTTATTTGTTTACTATTTGACGATTGTTTGATAATCGACAAATAAAAAAAAAAATATTCGCGTCTGTGTTGTATGTTGTTTGACATTTATGGGCCCATTGCAAGACACATTAATGTGGAGTACTGCCAATCACTAAAGTCAATTAAATACATATGCAAATAAATTAATAAAGGAAACAGGTAAAAAATTAATAAAAAAATATTTCATAATTGATTTTTTTTTTTAAGAAATGGTTAACACAGCAATAAGTAAAAATCTTTTACTATCAACCCGGGCAACGCCGGGTACAAGCAGCTAGTGTTTAAGTAAAATCTCACCACCCTACCTTTATAACATCTAAAATGTAAATTAACGTGTGCCCAAAATCTCGCCTTATTTGTATAAAATTCTTAACGCCCTAAGGTATGCTTTAAATAAAACACATTTTGTTTGTTTTTATAATTATTTATGTATCAATAAAATTTTGTTTATTTACTAAAAATTTTTCATTTTCGTTGCTTAAATTATTTAAAATAATAATTATATTTAAAAATTTTAACTTAATTAGAATAATTCAAATATTTGTTTAATTTTTTTTTGTGTAAACAAATTAAAATTATTTAAATATTTAACATTTTCTTAGAACTAAAGAACGTTTGTTTAATGTTTTAGATAATAAATCGTTTAAATTATTTCGTTTTTTTTTTAATAAAGATAATTTTTAAAGCTAAAAATTTAATTTAAAAGAAAATTGTTTAAAATTATAAGTTTTGAATGATTTTTAATAAATTTTTGTTAAACGTTAGTAATACGGTATTTAGAATAGAAAATTTATGATCTTTGTTTTGCTTAATTCTAAAAATTAGAAATAAATTTTGAAAAATTTTGAAATAAAATTAGGCTTTATATTTTGATGTTCCTGGGAATTGAAACTCGTATTTATGTTTTTGTTGTATTGAAAAATTATAATTAAACGAACTAAGTACTTTATTTGTAATTTGTCTAAAATTGAGTTAGTTAATCCATTAGAATCAATATGAAATGAAAACAAAGATATTTTGAAGATAAATGTAGTACATACTTTAGGGCGGCTGGAAATAACTTATATTTGTTTGTAGTACAGATGTTGTCTTCCGATTTTTTAATTCAACTTCTTTGAGTAATGGTTTTAATGAATTTAAGTTTTTGTTTTCAAAAATCGAAATAGAATTACGATTACAAAAATTTGTAAAATTATTTCTGTCGAACCTCCTTAAACTATGCACCACTAATTTCTTGCAAAATTTCTTAATATTCGTTCTATTCATATCAAATTTGTTTATGATTTAGACTTCTTAAAGAAAATTTTATATCAAAATGTCTCTATTTGAAATTTGTTCTTAATCGTCTCTTAAAGACTTCAATATTACAGGATGTCCTAAGAGTGGCGTGTTACTCCTAATTAAAAGTTCTCATAAATCGTTCGTTTTTCTTAAGTTATTTATTATTAAATTTAAATTTTTTTAATTTTACATAAATTGTTTGTTAAACTTTTTGTCCTCACTTAATAATATATATCACATAAATAATAGTTAAATATTTATTTTAAAGTTAGCATGATTTTAAAGTTGTTGGAGTCATACAAAAATTTCAGATTTAGGTCTCTTCATTTTTAATGACCCTAAGTTAGATAATTCTTTTAAATATTAAGCTATTTCTTAAAAAAATGTTTTAGTTAGAAAATATTAAGTTTTTTTTTTTTTTGTATTTGCATAAAAAATATCGTATAACTTTTGTATTATTGATTTTGGAAAAATAGATAATTTCCGGAAAGAAATTTAGTTCAAGGTAACCGATTAACTTTAAGAGTAATCATTATTTGGCGAATTAAGAGACGAAAACAAGTTACATATGTGTGTCGGTCAATCTGAACTATCCTCTACTCATATTAAGAGAATTTTACTTAAACCAAGAAAATGTCATCGTATGGAATTCGTGCTCAAATATAATTTCATCCACAACGACGAATTCGACTTCGTTGTGTACTTTCGTCCATTGAACACATTTGGGACGAATAATATTTATTCTCTCTCTTTATTCGCTCTTCTAAACCAGCTAAGTCTTCGTTCATCTGCGCATGAAATAGGAATAAACCTATCGCACTGTTCTACACGATCGACGAATTTCGTCTTTCCCAACTATTGTGATCAATTTCATAATTTCATATAAATGCATATGTTTTATTTCTAATGACGAATTTTCGTTTCGAAAAATTACTCGTTCGTTCCAATTGTGTTCACACAGTAAAGCGAATTTTTTGAATAGTTTGTTTATGAAAAGTTTGATTATATATCGTTACTTTAATATAGAAAAGCCCTAACTAATATTTTTCTTACACTACAGAAGAAGGGGAAAAAACTAAATAAAATCCTAAGTTTTGAATATGCAGAAATTTTTTAAGAGCAGTTTTTTACTTAATTCTCTAAAGAATTTAATGAAATGATAATTTTTTTAAGAATTAAAAGATTTTTATAAAATTTTATTAGATAAATCTTTTAAAAGAAATTTGAATGAAAAACGACTTAGGGCCTTTCTATATTAAAGTAACGATGATGATGATTCGATGACAAACAGTTGCGATTTATTTTTTTTGCGATGCAAATAAATTCGAGGCTAGTTTTCACAAGCCTTTTTTATAGGCCTTACATGGACCTACATTTTTAAAACAGTTCAGGAAGAGATTTCGAGAGAATGAGCCCTTAATGTAAAGCATTTTGTTGGAACAGCTAAATTGGTTATGAAAAGAATAATCGATGGAAAAGACATTTGGTATGAGAATTTAAGATGTTAAGCAATACAAGAGCGAGAAGTTTACTCTACGTACGAATTTTTAGAAAGATTCAATGACAAAAAAAAAAAAAAACTTTACAAAAAGGGAAACACATCAATTGCACTTCCCAAATGTTAAAGAACTGTCCCACGGTAAATCTAAGAAGATAACATCCAAAACAAAATTTTCTTAAAAGTTTGGAGAATATTCGCACAAGATCGAAGTCCAAAATCTAATCTCGGTCTTTGACCTGATCAGATTGTAAATGAAGGCCATAAGTGAATAAGTGAGCAATTTCTGAGTAAACTCGATATAAAGCCAGAGAAGTGATCAATAAAGCAATAAGTTTTCAGAGGAGTGGACCCTTTCTCTCTCGAAAGACTGGGAAATATCTAAAAAAAAACAATCAAACAGTCAAGAGGTTATCTTAACCAAATATCGGAAATAAAGAACTAGCGTTATCGAGCTCAAAGGCGCTGTTCGTTTAGTAATATTTCTAGTACTTTGGCACCCGAAAATCTCACCTGTTAGAGTTTAAAATCAGCTTCTCGATTATTGCGTCATACTTAAAATGATGTCGTGCTTTAGTGTTCTACAAATTATTTATTTTTCCTCAGAAACTCATCTTAAATTTTGGAATATAGAAAAATATGCCTCATGAGAATGGCTCAAATTTTAATTTCATGTATTTTTTTTTACCATTTTTCTCATAATAATAACACTGTGCTAGTGCGAAAAGGTAACAGAGACGAGATATATCTACTAAAAATGATTAGCTGATTTCAATGGAGTTATTCATTTTTCTTTGTTAGCTCAGATAAGAAAGATATTTTAATTTTTGTGTGGGATACCCTAACCATATTATTACCATTAAAATTGTCGAACTTTTACCCATATGCCTTCCTTGGAACAGGAATAATGTCTACGAAACTTGGTTTAATTCGGAAGATTATTTCGGATATCTCCCATATATAAAATTCACCTGAATTGATTTTTGTGGAGCATATCTTTAGGCTGTGAAAAATATATTCCTGGAAATCTTTTATATAAGAGGTACCCTAGTTCAGGAAGAGATTTTGAGAGAATGAGCCCTTAATGTAAAGCATTTTGTTGGAACAGCTAAATTGGTTATGAAAAGAATAATCGAGGGAAAAGACATTTGGTATGAGAATTTAAGATGTTAAGCAATACAAGAGCGAGAAGTTTATTATACGTACGAATTTTTAGAAAGATTCAATGACAAAAAAAAACTTTACAAAAAGGGAAACACATCAATTGCGCTTCCCAAATGTTAAAAAAACTGTCCCACGGTAAATCTAAGAAGATAACATCCAAAACAAAATTTTCTTAAAAGTTTGGAGAATATTCGCACAAAATCGAAGTCCAAATTCTAAAATATTCTCGGTCTTTGACCTGATCAGACTGTAAATGAAGGCCATAAGTGAATAAGTAAGCAATTTCTGAGTTAACTCGATATAAAGCCAGAGAAGTGATCAATAAAGCAATAAGTTTTCAGAGGAGTGGACCCTTTCTCTCTCGAAAGACTGGGAAATATCTAAAAAAAAACAATCAAACAGTCAAGAGGTTACCTTAACCAAATATCGGAAATAAAGAACTAGCGTTATCGAGCTCAAAGGCGCTGTTCGTTTAGTGATATTTCTCGTACTTTGGCACCCGAAGATCTCACCTGTTGGAGTTTAAAATCAGCTTCTCGATTATTGCGTCATACTTAAAATGATGTCGTGCTTTAGTGTTCTGCAAATTATTTATTTTTCCTCAGAAACTCATCTTAAATTTTGGAATAGAGAAAAATATGCCTCATGAGAATGGCTCAAATTTTAATTTCATGTATTTTTTTTACCATTTTTCTCATAATAATAACACTGTGCTAGTGTGAAAAGGTAACAGAGACGAGATATATCTACTAAAAATGATTAGCTGATTTCAATGGTGTTATTCATTTTTCTTTGTTAGCTCAGATAAGAAAGATATTTTAATTTTTTGTGTGGGATACCCTAACCATATTATTACCATTAAAATTGTCGAACTTTTACCCATATGCCTTCCTTGGAACAGGAATAATGTCTACGGAACTTGGTTTAATTCGGTCGATTATTTCGGATATCTCCCATATATAAAATTCACCTGAATTGATTTTTGTGGAGCATATCTTTAGGCTGTGAAAAATCTATTCCTGGAAATCTTTTATATAAGAGGTACCCTAGATAATGGACCCATATAAACACCAGGGATGGAAGATAGTTTTCTTGATTTTGTACTAAATTTAAAAACAAATTGCACTTTTTAGACCATGATGGTAACATTTTTTATACAAAATATATTGTTTTAAAAATTGAACAGGTTGGCTTCAAAAAATGGCTCATTTACGGGTATCAAATTCTAAACTATAGAATGGAGGTTATTTGATCACTTTTGATCCGAAATTCTATTTAAATTTAACAATTGAAGCTTACATTAAAATTTCTTTTGCAGGTTTTTCGTAAATCATGGATTTCGAGTAGTGAAAATAGTCTTATACCCACTTTTACAGCACAAATTTTATGTACAAGTAAGAAAGTGATATAGTCGGGCTCGATCGATTCAGTGGTAATCTAAACTACTATGGTCTGATGAACGATTGTCAACATGTTTAGAAGATTTTGCAATGCTTAGAAAAATATCTTGCGGTATGTTAGCTAGGGTCAAGTATGCGCCGCTTGTTAGGGGATATTAAAGTTATTTTGAAATGAATATCCAAAATATGAGGTATGGTCAAATATGAAGAATTTCAATTTATGTAAATTATCGCTTTAATTTTGGGAGATTGTTAATGATAATATCAGAAAAATTAGCCTTTTAAGATTTTTTTAGATGATCGAAAACTGATTAATCATTTTGGTAATCAAATAAAGTTTACAAAACGACTCACAGAAACCTTTAGATAGCGACTATTTAAAAAAATAGCACAAACAAATTTTGCAAAATGTGCGTAGTCATAATATAATCACCCAAATGATCTTAATCTGATTGTTATGGTGATAAAAAAAGACCACAAAAAGACTCATGACTTATTGTGGGTGATGTGGCTTAGTTGTTTAGCACGTCGACTGCTAAATTAAAATTTCTTTTGCAGGTTTTCCGTAAATCATAGATTTCGAGTAATGAAAATAGTCTTATACCCACTTTTACAACACAAATTTTATATACAAGTTAGAAAGTAATATAGTCGGGCTCGATCGATTCAGTGGTAATCTAATCTACTATGGTCCGATGAACGATTGTCAACATATTTGGAAGATTTTGCAATGCTAAGAAAAATATCTTGCAGTATATTAGCTAGGGTCAAGAATGCACCGCTTGTTAGGGTATATTAAAGTTATTTTGAAATGAAGATCTAAAATGGGAGCTAAGGTCAAATATGAAGCATTTCAAGCAAAATATGATACAGTCACTTACAGCGACCCTTTGTATATTATTGCTTAAATTTTCTGAAATTTTAAAAAATTGGTACTTACTATGAGACCTGAACCCTCAGGTCCCATAGTAAGTACCTGAAATAATCAACCTATGTAAACCTATTTCAATAGAAATGTCTTTAAAATTGCACTTGAACTTAAAATCAACTAAGAGTCAATCGGAATACGAAAAGTTAGTCTCACACCCATTTCTATCTGTAGTCATAATATAATCACCCAAATGATCTTAATCTGATTGTTCTGATGATTAAAAAAGGCCACAAAAAGACTCATCACTTATTGTGGGCGATGTGGCTTAGTTGGTTAGCACGTCGACTACTAAATTAAAATTTCTTTTGCAGGTTTTCCGTAAATCATAGATTTCGAGTAATGAAAATAGTCTTATACCCACTTTTACAGCACAAATTTTATGTACAAGTAAGAAAGTAATATAGTCGGGCTCGACCGATTCGGTGGTAATCTAAACTACTATGGTCTGATGAACGATTGTCAACATATTTGGAAGATTTTGCAATACTTAGAAAAATATCTTGCAGTATATTAACTAGGGTCAAGTATGGACCGCTTGTTAGGGGATATTAAAGTAGTTTTTAAATGAAGATCAAAAATGGAGGGTATTGTCAAATATTATTATATTTCAATTTATGTATATTATAGCTTAAATTTTGGGAGATTGTTGATGTTAATATCAGCAAAATGAATCTTTTAGGATTCCTTTAGATGATCGAAAACTGATTAATCATTTTGGTAATCAAATAAAGTTTACAAAACGACTCACAGAAACCTTTAGATAGCGACTATTTAAAAAAAAAGCACAAACAAATTTTGCAAAATGTGCGTAGTCATAATATAATCACCCAAATGATCTTAATCTGATTGCTGTGGTGATAAAAAAAGGCCACAAAAAGACTCATGACTTATTGTGGGCGATGTGGCTTAGTTGTTTAGAACGTCGACTACTAAATTAAAATTTCTTTTGCAGGTTTTCCGTAAATCATAGATTTCGAGTATTGAAAATAGTCTTATACCCACTTTTACAGCACAAATTTTATGTACAGGTAAGAAAGTAATATAGTCGGGCTCGACCGATTCAGTGGTAATCTAAACTACTATGGTCTGGTGAACGATTGTCAACATATTTAGAAGATTTTGCAATACTTAGAAAAATATCTTGCTGTATATTAACTAGGGTCAAGTATGGACCGCTTGTTAGGGGATATTAAAGTAGTTTTTAAATGAAGATCTAAAATGGAGGGTATTGTCAAATATTATTATATTTCAATTTATGTATATTATAGCTTAAATTTTGGGAGATTGTTGATGTTAATATCAGCAAAGTGAGTCTTTTAGGATTCCTTTAGATGATCAAAAACTGACTAATCAGCTTGGTGATTAAATAAAGTTTACAAAACGACTCACAGAAACGTTTAGAAAGCGACTATTTAAAAATAGCACAAACAAATTTTGCAAAATGTGCGTAGTCATAATATAATCACCCAAATGATCTTAATCTGATTGTTATGGTGATAAAAAAAAGGCCACAAAAAGACTCATGACTTATTGTGGGTGATGTGGCTTAGTTGTTTAGCACGTCGACTACTAAATTAAAATTTATTTTGCAGGTTTTCCGTAAATCATAGATTTCGAGTAATGAAAATAGTCTTATACCCACTTTTGCAGCACAAATTTTATGTACAAGTAAGAAAGTAATATAGTCGGGCTCGACCGATTCAGTGGTAATCTAAACTACTATGGTCCGATGAACGATTGTCAACATATTTGGAAGATTTTGCAATGCTAAGAAAAATATCTTGCAGTATATTAGCTAGGGTCAAGTATGCACCGCTTGTTGGGGGATATTAAAGTTATTTTGAAATGGAGATCTAAAATGGAGCATTTCAAGCAAAATATGATACAGTCACTTACAGCGACCCTTTGTATATTATTGCTTAAATTTTCTGAAATTTTAAAAAATTGGTACTTACTACGGGACCTGAACCCTCAGGTCCCATAGTAAGTACCTGAAATAATCAACCTATTTAAACCTATTTCAATAGAAATGTCTTTAAAATTGCACTTGAACTTAAAATCAACTCAGAGTCAATCGGAATACGAAAAGTTAGTCTCACACCCATTTCTATCTGTAGTCATAATATAATCACCCAAATGATCTTAATCTGATTGTTTTGATGATTAAAAAAGGCCACAAAAAGACACATCACTTATTGTGGTCGATGTGGCTTAGTTGGTTAGCACGTTGACTACTAAGCATTACATATCATATTCAGAATGGGTTCGATTCTCGGTCTCGTCACCATCAATTTCTGTAATTATTAACGCAACTTCACTGATCTAAAAATATAAATGCTTTATCTTTTTGTTTTAAACAAATCTAGCAAAATGTGTGCAGTCATAATGTAATCATAAAAGTTCAGAAAAACGACTCATTAAAGACCTTTTCTCACACAAAAAAATTGTTTTTGTCTTATAATTGATATCATAAACGATAATTTTAATCGTGCAGTGGAGTCAAAAAAGACTCATTAAAATTTAAAAAAAATGCCAGCTGAGCACTGGTCGCACAAGTGATTGATTAATGCATATTAATGGTTACTTGTGACGAGAATTTTGAAATTGGGAATCCATATGATTAAAGCGTGTCTGACATAAGGCAAAGAACGACGTTCTTTTCGTGACATTGGGACGTTGCATTCCCATAATCTAATATTTTATATCAATGATCTAGAAAAAGTAATCGGTTACTTTTATTTACATCTTTCTTTCCGAAAACTATTTACTTTTCAATTTTTTTTAATTTATTTATTATTACTGAGGTTTATTCTTTCATATCTTATAAATCTTTTAAAATATCTAAACAACAGAAAAATAAAGAAGAAAAAAATGAATGAAGCTGGTGGGTATTTTATGTTAAAATAAATTTATTTAAAAACTAATAATAAAAATGAAAAATTTAACTAAAATTTAGGAAAATATAGAATACTTTTATGTAATAATCGTTTTTGTTTAAACTCATAAATTATATTGATTTAATCCATTTTTTGGGGGAGGGGGGGGGGTTAAGAAAAAATTTTCTTTTTTTTTTGTAAATTTTAAATATTTTGTATTTTCTTTTTTGAGATCCTCAGCTAAGCAAAGACTGTGTATGTGTGTGGTTTCTAAAATTGTAATAAATGAGTAACTGAATTATAAAGCAGGTTCTATCTATATAAATCTGGTCTATACTTTAGCTTACTTAAACTAATTCTATAGGTATTTTTAGTAGTATTTTCGTTTAGCTGCTTTTTTTTCTTGTCTTGGCCCTTAAAGAGCTTAGACATAATCATTCATTTTCTTAATATTAGAAGACATGCGATTGAAGTTATCATCAAAATTGGACACGGGTCTATAGGATCTTTGCTTGGCTTTGAGATGTATATTCCAGGCCGCCAGTATGACAACCAAGACAGACAGGCATCCAATAATGGTATAGAGTAGGTTGTTGTGTTGACTATAACGCATAAGCTCGACTACTTGGGGATAGACTTGATAGGTGGCGGGGACTTCTTGGCGACTGCAGGGCTCGGGAGTTGTAGTGCTAGAAAGATTCTCCATTTTGCAAGGGGGTATGGTGGCTGTTGTGGCAAAATTCAAACTTGAGCTAGAGGTGGTAGCTATAATTTCAATAGGGCTCGAAGTAGTGCTGGGCTTTTCAGTAGTTGTAGTGGTAGAGGAGGTAGTAGTAATATTGGTAGGGCTACTGGTAGTCGTGGTTACTAAAGTTGTGGAACTAATGGTACTATTCTCCACTGCTGTGGGTTTAACTGGTTCATTTATGGGCTTTAGCTCTATATCAGGCTCTACCTGTTCCTCATTTTCATTATAGTCCTCATTGTTATCATAATGATGTCCCGACTCGATCTCATTATCATTATGATCCTCCAAGTCTGTTTTCTCATCATATTCCTCATCAGCATTGGGCATGGCAAAACCCTCAGGCCAACACACGGGACAACAGCTATCCTTTAACTGGACTTGGCGATTTTTGGGACAACTTAAGCCCTTGCAGAAAGTAATCATACAATTAGCCTCTCCATTAATGCACTCACAGTCATAGCAACCATCCCGCCAGCTTTGACCATGTTCAAAGAATGAATTCAAGTTCTTCGAGTGACAAATCGCAGGCTTCTTAATGCCCTCGTCACAGCTTTGATGACACAAACGCTGGCCACCATAACATTTGCAGCGCTGGCAATTGGTTAGCCAAACATTTTCGGTGTCCTGAACTTCGGTACAGTTGGGCTCTTTTTGACACTCATATTTACCACAACAAGAACCGGGCGTGTCAATGGACTCGGCTAAGAGTTCTACCACAACTTCACCTTCTTTATGGCAATCGGGTATGTGACAGAGATTGCAGATGCACTTCTTGTTGAGACAGCATTGCGAAAAGATTTCCTCGGTTATCTGGGAGTTATTGTGGTGGGGTTGAAGCTCGGCTTCTTCATCGACTGCTATTAGAGGTTCGGCTATAAGTTCACGAATGCTGCTGTCGGAGGGACAGGTTAAGTCTGATAGAGGTGGACACTTGACGCGGTCGCAGGGATGTGGTATGGTGGAGGAGTCTGGAAATAGAGAGAAAAAATAGTAAGAAGAGGCTAAGAATTCAAGTTAATATAACAGATTTGTGAATAGGCTATTTAATGGTTTATGAACAAGTCTATTTGTATAAAAATTGGATACGTTATATTAAAGGTATTTTGTAAATTGTCTCTGGATTACGAGTTTAGACACAAATAATGGACTATTAAATATTAGACTAAGTACTAGACGCAAATAATGGCCAACCTTGATCTAGACCATGCAATAGATTATGACCAACCTTGATCTAGACCATGCAATAGATTATGACTCTGACTTTCAAATATGAACTTAAAATTAAATAGTCAATCAAAATTTTTTTATCGAAAATTTTTCGATGGCAACATTTTTTAATCAAAAATTTTTCTATAAAAACATTTTTTTATCAAAAATTTTTCTATAGAAACATTTTTTTATCAAAAATTTTTCGCTAAAAAAATTTTTTCAAAAATTTTTTGATAAACGAAAAATAGAAAAATTTTCAATAAAAAAAGTTTGCGATAAAAAATTTTTTTCTATAAAAAAATTTTCGATAAAAAATTCTTTCTATAGAAAAATTTTCGATAAAAATTTTTTTCTAGAATAAATTTTTAGATAAAAACATTTTTTCAAAAATTTTGCGATAAACGAAAAATAAAAAAATTTTCAATAATAAAGTTTTCGATAAAAAAATTTTTCACAGAAAAAATTTTTCTATAGAAAAATTTTGGATAAAAAAATTTTTCTATAGAAAATTTTTCGATAAAAAAATTTTTCTATAGAAAAATTTTCATTAAACAAATTGTTCTATAGAAAAATTTTCGATAAAAAAATTTTTCTATAGAAAAATTTTCGATAAAAAAATTTTTCGATAGAAATATTTTCAAAAAAAAAAATTTTTGTTTAGAAAATTTCTCGAAAAAAAAATTCTATAGCAAAATTTTCGATAAAAAAATTTTTCCATAAAAAAATTTCGATAAAAAATTCTTTCTATAGAAAAATTTTCGATAGTAAAATTTTTCTATAGAAAAATTGTTTTATCGAAAAATTTTTTTATATAAAAATTTTTGATAAAAAAATTTTCAAAAAAAATTTTTGATAAAAATTTTTTTTTTCTTCAGAAAATTATTCCATAAAAAAATTTTCGATAAAAATATTTTTTTATAGAAAAATTTTCGATTAAAAAATTTTTCTATAGAAAAATTTTCTATAAAAAAATTTTTTTATAGAAAAATTTTCAATAAAAAAATTTTTCTATAGAAAAATTTCCGATAAAAAAATTCTTCTATAGAAAAATTTTCGATAAAAATATTTTTCTATAGAAAAATTTTCGATTAAAAAATTTTTCTATAGAAAAATTTTAGATAAAAAAATTTTTCTATAGAAAAATTTTAGATAAAAAAATTTTTCTATAGATAAATTTTAGATAAAAAAATTTTTCTATAGAAAAATTTTAGATAAAAAAATTTTTCTATAGAAAAATTTTCGATAAAAAAAATTTTCTATAGAAAAATGTTCGATAAAAAAATGTTTCTATAGAAAAATTTTCGATAAAAAAATGTTTCTATAGAAAAATTTTCGATAAAAGAATTTTTCTATAGAAAATTTTTCGATAAAAAAAATTTTCTATAGAAAAATTTTTGATAAAAAAATTTTTCTTTAGAAAAATTTTTCTATGGAAAAATTTTCGATAAAAAATTTTTTTTATAGAAAAATTTTCGATAAAAAATTTTTTTTATAGAAAAATTTTCGATAAAAATTCTTTCTATAGAAAAATTTTCGATAAAAAGTTTTTTCTAAAGAAAAATTTTCGATAAAAAAATTTTTCTTTAGAAAAATTTTCGATAAAAAAATTTTTTTATAGAAAAATTTTCGATAAAAAAATTTTTCTATAGAAAAATTTTTGATAAAAAATTTTTCTATAGAAAAATTTTCGATAAAAAATTTTTCTATAGAAAAATTTTCGATAAAAAAATGTTTCGATAAAAAATTTTCGATAAAAAAATGTTTCGATAAAAAATTTTCGATAAAAAAATGTTTCGATAAAAAATTTTTCTATAGAAAAATTTTCGATAAAAAAAAATTTTCTATACAAAAATTTTCATTAAAAAAATGTTGCTTTAGAAAATTTTTCTATAAAAAAATATTTTTAACGAAAATTTTTCTATAAAAAAATTTTTTTAACGAAAATTTTTCTATAGAAAATTTTTTTAACGAAAATTTTTCTATAGAAAATTTTTTTTTAACGAAAATTTTTCTATAGAAAAATTTTTTTCTATAGAAAAATTTTAGTTAAAAAAATTTTTCTATAGAAAAATTTTAGTTAAAAAATTTTTCTATAGAAAAATTTTCGTTAAAAAAAATTTCTATAGAAAAATTTTTCTATAGAAAAATTTTCGTAAAAAAAAATTTTCTATAGAAAAATTTTCGTTAAAAAAATTTTTCTATAGAAAAATTTTCGTTAAAAAAGTTTTTCTATAGAAAAATTTTCGTTAAAAAAGTTTTTCTATAGAAAAATTTTCTAAAGCAACATTTTTTTAATGAAAATTTTTCTACAGAAAAATTTTTTTAACGAAAATTTTTCTATAGAAAAATTTTTTTAACGAAAATTTTTCTATAGAAAAATTTTTTTAACGAAAATTTTTCTTTTTAACGAAAATTTTTTTTTCTATAGAAAAATTTTTGTAACGAAAATTTTTCTATAGAAAAATTTTTTTAACGAAAATTTTTCTATAGAAATATTTTTGGAATGAAAATTTTTCTCTAGGAAAATTTTTTGAACGAAAATTTTTCTCTAGGAAAATTTTTTGAACGAAAATTTTTCTCTAGAAAAATTTTTTTAACGAAAATTTTTCTATAGAAAAATTTTTTTAACGAAAATTTTTCTATAGAAAAATTTTTTTAACGAAAATTTTTCTATAGAAAATTTTTTTTAACGAAAATTTTTTTAACGAAAATTTTTCTATAGAAAAATTTTTTTAACGAAAATTTTTCTATAGAAATATTTTTTTGCCGAAAATTTTCGATAAAAAAAAAAATCTATAGAAAAATTTTTTTATCGAAAATTTTTCTGTACTTTTTCGATAAAAAAAAACATTTCAATAGAAAAATTTTCGATAAAAATTTTTCTATAGAATTTCTTTTTTTTATCGAAAATGAAAAATGGAAAAAGCCTATGGCTTTTATGTGTATTCAGATTCATTAACAATTTCTCTCCCAATTAAATTCCTCCAAAAACCCATTTAGAAAATCATAAAAAAATTACTTTACATCGTTTATCGTCTAACACTTCACATGGTTTAATGACATTTTTATTATGACTAAGCATTTCATCGAAACTAGATAATTTGAAAAATAAAGATTTCATGATTTCTTCATCAGGAAAATAACAACAATTCGAACCACTTAACAATTACTTAAAAAACAAACAAAAATACGTCTGTCCGGGCGAGCATAAAAAACAAAAAAGTCTAATGACTTTCTTTAAAATTAAAAATAACTATTAAAAAAAGACAAATGAAAACATAAAAATCTCTTACAGAAATTACCTCATAGTTTTCTTTAAAAGATATTTTTTTTTTTTTTAAACACTTACAAACACTCATTTTATTACATTGCCTTTAAGAGTCCATCATTCCCACATACAATTCATTAGTTCTTCGCACAGTCACTCACTCGATCCCTCACTCAGTCCGTCCCTTATTCACTTATTTCCCTTTACATTCACTCACTAGCACAAGTGCTAGAATGACAATTTATTTGGCTAATAGAATTTTCATTACATCAACTTTTATGACACAATGAATGCACAACCAAAATCTCCTCCATTTACTTCATTCCCTTCCTTCCATTGATTACACTTAACGAAATATATGCATAATTATATATTCTGAAATGTTCAAGATTTTTGTTGTTGTTGTAGTTTTTATTGTTTTTCTTGAATTGTTTTTTTTTTGTTTTTTGTGTTTTGTATTCAGTTTTCTCTTAACACTTGACTGATTTCAATATAGTTGAATTTTTCAATATACTTTCCTTATTACTCAAGTGGTTGTATATATACAACTCATAGAGTTAAGTGTAGTGCAGTCGAAGTGCTCTAGTATACATTTGGGCACGATTTTAAAGTGCGATGATTTTGAAAATAATATGTAGAGGAAATTTCAAGAGACAATTTGAGGGCCTTTTAATTAACTAAGCACAAAGTGTATTTATTATCTTAGTACCTGGTTGACCGAGCCTTGCTCGGGGCTTTATGATAAGCATTTTGAGGCAAATTTTAAAGTTTTTATATATTTTATTTTATACAGTTACAGTTTAACTCATTTTAAATAATTTTGAAAATTGGTCATACCAACAGAAACCTCCGTCGACTCATACGCAACAACTTTGCTAAAGATTATAGTCTGATCAAATGCACAGTTTACGATTTAATTCATTTTGAGTAGTTTTCAGTGGCGCCGTCTGAAGTCGTTCATACCACTAAGAAACCTTCTTCTGCTTATGCGTAACAACTTTGCTTATGATCATAACATGATAAAATGCACAGTTTATGATTTAATTCACTTATAGTCTGATCAAATGCACAGTTTACGATTTAATTCATTTTGAGTAATTTTCAGTGGCACCACCTGTCGGTGTTTGGTCATTCCTTTCGTCGGATTATCCGCAATAACTTTGCTAAAAATTATAGCATGATTAAATGTACAGTTTACGATTAAATTGACTTTAAGTAAATTTCAGTGGCGCCACCTGTCGAAATTTCTTCATACCAACTAAGAAACCTTCGTCGGCTCATGTGCAACAACATTGGTAAAGATTATAGCATGATAATATGTACAGCTTAAGATTAAATTGACTTTGAGTAATTTTCAGTAGCGCCACCTGTCGGAAATTATTCACACCAATTAAAAAGCATTCGCCGGCTCATGCGCTACAACTTTGCAAAATATTATAGTATGATCAAATGTACAGTTTACGATTTAATTAATTTTTAGTAATTTTCAGTAGCGCCACCTGTCGGAAATTCGGTTTACCAACTTAAAAACCTCCGCCGACTTATCCGCAACATCTTTGCTAAAGAGCATAACATGATCAAATTCACAGTTTACTATTCCATAAAGAACATACATACAGACAAACATTCATTTGTTTTAAAATTATAACATTACTAATTTTTTCCCCTTTTTATCCCCTAATTTCAAAAGGTTCCATATGTATAATTGGTACTTCTTTGGTACCAATTGAATTTGGTACATTTTATTAAAAAGCAGTTAACATAATTTTCCTATTCATATTACTTTTGTAGATGTTAAGTTATCAGTTTATCCCTTTTTTACACATTTTGGCCACAAAATCAAAAAAGTACCAAATACGTGTTCAATATTTCTTTCACATCTATTGATTGCAGTCGATAACATACTGATAGGTTAGGTTATTCAGGCAGCCAATGTAGGTCAGCGTCACTTGGGTCCTAAAAAGCGGTCCCTTTGTGTTACCTGCAAGGGATCGACTGGAAGAAAAGAACAAAAATAATTACCCCAGGCTATCAATGAGAGGCTAATCTAGCCATCCTGAAGCCCTGATAAATTAGTCTATTTTACGAATGTCAATACTCGCTAGATCCGATAAATCATGCAGAAAAGGTGCCCCCAGATTGAGAGCCCTTGAAGTCGAGTGGGCGGGGCAGTGACAAAGAAGATGAGTCACCGCGGAGTCTGCGACGGGGTAAAGTTAATTCGAGAAATGTACGTGGATTTTATATGTCGAACCCTACACAAGGGTTAATTGTGAAATTCGTTCGAATTTACTAGTTCTTTCTCTTCTAAGAACTATAAAAATATGGGTTAGGACATTGGATATATATATATATATATATATATATATATATATATATATATATATATATATATATATATATATAAATACATACAATTATTGCTCGTTTAAGAATATAAGATACATATGAATTGTAATATAGTCCATAGTCTAGTCCGTAACCCACTCTATAGTTATGTTCATAGTGTAGTTTCTAGTCTCGTTTATTACATTGTAGACTTAAGTGCACTATGGCTTTGTTTTTAGTCCAGTTATCCTAGTACGATCCACGTACTAGGTTGACTAGTTCATAGTCTAACCTATTACTTATCTAGTGCATTTACCTGATCATACATGAAAATAGAATATACTTATAGTCTAGCTCATATTCTTTTGTAGTTTATATATTAATTATCCATCATCTAGTCCATAGTCGTCCCCACAGTATGCCACTGTCTAGTCCATAGTCTTTTCTATAGTACAGCCAAAGTATATTCCATAGTCTAGTCCATTGACTAGCCTTATAGTCTATTCTATAGTATAGTCCAGACCATAATCAAGACCATAGTTTAGTCCACAGTAAAGTCCATAGCAGTAGTGTCTAGTTCGTATTAAAACCCTTGTATTGTCCATATCTTCATCAAACAGCCGAAACTGCCTTGGCTGGGATATGTTGTGGGAATGAATGAAAATACTTCAGCAAGAAAACTATTCGAAAACGATCCTGAGGGAACTCGTAGAAAAAGACGCCTTAACCTTCAATGTACCAAGTAGAGGAAAATCTTTCAAAGCTTGGCCTACGATATTTTAGAATATGCGCACAAGACCGAAGCGCATTGAATTCTAAAATAAGCTTGACCTTTGACCTTAACAGGTCGTAAATATAGACCGTTTAAGTAAGTAAAGTAATATCTAGGTAATTGTCTGCAGCATAATCTAGCTTGTATCGGGTGGTTAAATTTCAAGGGCCGATGTTGATTTTGAATAAAACACAAACTATTTAGGAAATTATTGTAATTTTATTTTATTATGATATATTGGTATTTCTCAATTATGTATGGAACAAAATATCGGCCAAAAGGGCTCCGCGATCACGGCGGCACACCTCCATCCGATGGTCCAAATTTTCGATGACCCTGAGGCATAATGGAGGTTCTATGCCGTTAATGTGCCGAATTATCTCATCCTTTAGCTCTTGAATTGTTGCTGGCTTATCGATGTACACCTTTTCTTTCAAATAACCCCAAAGAAAAAAGTTCAACGGTGTCAAATCACATGATCTTGGCGGCCAATTGACATCGCCATTATGTGAGATAACACGGCCATTGAATTTGTTGCGCAAATGAGCCATTGTTTCGTTAGCTGTGTGGCAAGTGACACCGTCCTGCTGAAACCACATATCGTCCACATCCATATCTTCCAATTCGGGCCATAGACAGTTCGTTATCATCTTACGATAGCGAACACCATTCACAGTAAGTGCCTGACCGGCCTCATTTTGGAAAAAATTTGGCCCGATGATGCCGCCAGCCCATAAACCGCACTCTTTGTGGGTGCATTGGTTTTTCGACAATCACTCTTGGATTCTCATTCGCCCAAATACGGCAATTCTGTTTATTGACGAATCCACTGAGATGAAAATGTGCCTCATCCCTAAAGATGATTTTCTTCGAAAATTGATCGTCCACTGTTGCCATTTCTTGCCACCATTTTGACCATTCACGACGTTTAGAATGGTCAAGAGGCTTTAGTTCTTGAGCCAATTGCACCTTATAAGCGTATAAATGCAAGTCCTTATGCATAATGTTCATCAACGACGAGCGTGAGAGGTGCAATTATTGGGCACGACGACGAGTTGAGGTGGACGGCTCTTCAGCCACACTATCGCGAACAGCAGCAATATTTTCTGCAGTACGAGCATGCACTGGTGTTCTCACATCTTCTACAGACCCGGTTTGCTCGATTTTGTCCACGATTTTTGCGATTGTACGCACATTTGGACGATCAAATTGACCAAAAAAATCACGAAGTGCACGATATGCATTTTGATTTTAACGCCCATTTTCATAATAAGTCTGGATAACTTTAACACGTTGTTGGATTGTGTATCTCTCCATGGTTCAAATTGAGTAAGTCTGAAATAGAGAAATTTTAAAATAGTTCGGAAAAAAACTTGGAGTTTAGGTGTGGTTCACATTCAACATCGGCCCTTACAATTTAACCACCCTTTATTTTAGATTATAGTCTTACCAATAGTTTTGGACTAGAATGATTTATAGTGTAGTTCAAAGTCTGGTCAATAGTCAAGTTCGTAACATAGTCCAGTCTTTAGTCATTTTTATAGTCCAGCCCATAATGCCTAGTATATAGTCAATTATTTGTACTCAAGTTCATAAGTTCATTTTTCTGCTTCCAGTGGAGCATAGGGCGCTAGAATTGGTTTTATTCACCAGAATATTATTGCATAGATTACAAAATCCTTATGCCAGCAGCTGTAGCAGGCTGATTTCTCGCATTGTTACCCTTTGGAGTGGTATATTATGTTGTTATATAATGTTCTTTCTTTTCATGCTTAAAATATAGTATAGTGCTAAGTTGATGGGTGATGAGTCCAAAAACACGAGCCATATTTGTATAGCGAGCCGCTCAATCCGAGTCAGACACGCGCTTGAAGTCGCAACTAACATGTTAAACAGACGCTGCAGTTTCGTACTTAACTAAGTGAAATTATATTAGACTCTTAAACCAAATACGTCGAAATAACTCTAAGATAACTCACTCTCATAATCGACCCGAACTTGAATCCCATACAAGTTGTTTACTGTATCTTCTACTAGTGTAATTTTCTCTTAGCGCTCATTAACTTTTAAACAAATGAATGTTTGTCTGTTTGTTTGTTCTTTATAGAATAGTAAACTATGTATTTGATCATGTTATGCTCTTTAGCAAAGTTGTTGTGCATGAGCCGACGAAGGTTTTTAAATTAGTATGACTAATTTCCGACAGGTGGCGCCACTGCAAATTGCTCAAAATGAATTAAATCGTAAACTGTGCATTGTATCATGCTTTTATCTTTAGCAAAGTTGTTGCGCATGAGCCGGCGAAGGTTTGTTAGATGTTATGACCAATTTCCGATAGGTGGCGCTACAAAAAATTACTCAAAGTGAATTAAATCGTTTGCTGTGCATTTGATCATGCTATAATTTTTAGCTGTTGCGCATGACCTGACGAAGGTTTCTTAATTGGTCTGAGCAATTTCCAAAAGATAAAATTACTCAAAATGAATTAAATCGTAAACTGTGCATTTAATCAGGCTATGATATTTAGCAATGTTCGTTCGCATGAGTCAATGGAGGTTTCTAAGTTGGTATGACCAATTTCCAAAATTATTTAAAATAAATTGTAAACTATTCATTTGATCTGATGTGTTGATGGGACAAAATGATTCAGAATTAATTGGATATTTGTGTAATGTCTTTCCTCTAAATTTATTTTATTTGGTTAGTACTTCATAAAATAAAATATATGAAAACTTTAAAATTTGCCTCGAAATGCTTATAATAAAGCTCCGAGCAAGGCCTGGTCAGCCAGGTACTATATATAATATGCACTGAGATGGCACTTGTTGTATGTTTTGTTAGTCTAGATGCATATTATTTTTAGTACCTGGTAGACCGAGCCTTGCTCGGAGCTTTATGATAAGCATTTTGAGGAAAATTTTAAAGTTTTTATATATTTTATATTATAAAGTGCTAAAATAAATTTAGAGGAAAGACATTGTAGAAATATTCAGTTAATTTTGAATTATTTGATTTATTTTGTCCGACCAACACATAGTTTGCATAGTTTACAGTTTAACTCATTTTGAATAATTTTGGAAATTATTCATATCAACAAAAACCTCTGTCGACTCATGCGCAACAACTTTGCTAAAGATTATAGTCTGATCAAATGCACAGTTTACGATTTAATTCATTTTGAGTTTTGAGTTTTCTGTGGCGCCACCTGTCGGACTTTGCTTATTCCAATTCATAAACCTTCTTCGGCTTATCCGTAACAACTTTGCTGAAGATTATAGCATGATTAAATGTACAGCATACGATTAAATTGACTTTGAGTAAATTTCAGTAGCGCCACCTGTCGAAATTTCTTCATACCAACTAAGAAACCTTCGTCGGCTCATGTGCAACAACTTTGCTAAAGATTATAGCATGATTAAATGTACAGCATACGATTAAATTGACTTTGAGTAAATTTCAGTAGCGCCACCTGTCGGAAATTATTCATACCAACTAAAAAGCCTTCGTCGGCTCATGCGCTACAACTTTGCTAAAGATCATAGCATGATCAAATGTACAGTTTACGATTTAATTAATTTTAAGTCATTTTCAGTGGCGCCATCTGTCGGAAATTAGTCTTATCAACTTTAAAACCTTCGCCGGCTTATCCGCAACATCTTCGCTAAAGAGCGTAACACAATCAAATTCACAGTTTACTATTCTATAAAGAACATACATACAGACAAACATTCATTTGTTTAAAATAATACTAATTTTTCCCCCTTTTTATTCCCTAATTTCTAAAAGTTCCATATGTATATTTGGTACTTTTTTGGTGCCAATTGAATTCGGTACATTGTTTTTAAAACGCATTTAACATAATGTATAATGTTCCTATTCATATTACTTTGGAGATGTTAAGTTATCATTTTATCCCTTTTTTACCCATTTTGGCTCCAAAATAAAAAAAGTACCAAATACGTGTTTCATGTTTTTTTTACATCTATTGATTGCAGTACCAAGTTTCTTTCTATATTCTTTAGTTTAAAATATAAGAGTGGGTTAAAAAGGTGCAAAAAAACTATTTTCACCCTTTTTTACCCCCTATCGGGCATAGTTTCAAAAAAGTACCAAACACCTGTTCGCTTATTTTCAAAGCTGTTTAAAACGTAATTTAGGAGACATAGCGTTTACCTCTTATAGGTAAAAGTTCCAAAAGTCCCTTCTTCTTCGGCCTATACATCAAAAAAGATACCCACTGTCCAAATTTTATCAAAATCGTTAGAGCCGTTTTCGAGATAGCCATTCTATATATATATATATATATATATATATATACAATTATTGCTCGTTTAAGAATATAAGATATATATATATATATATATATATATATATATATATATATATATATATATATATATATATATATATATATATATATATATATATATATATATACAATTATTGCTCGTTTAAGAATATAAGATAAGATAAGATTTTTTGATTACCAATAAAGAAAATTTTTATTTTTTAATGTAAATTGTTGTTATTATTCTGCCACGAAAATAATGGCCATCGTTGGTTTAGTTAAAGACTTTATTGGCAACTGTAACATTTTCATTTAACATATAGTTTTGATTTTCTTTGTCTAATTTCTTCTAGAGTATACCTTTATAACTCGTTAGGATCACAATGAACCTGAGTAAAGGTGTCACATTGTCGGAGCTTTTCAACCTTATCTAATCTAAGGTAGGTAGGTTAAGATATTTTAAATGTTTAATATTCTTTTGAACGAAGTAATAACATAATCCAAGAAAAATCGTGTGGGGATGAAGAGGAATCTGTAAAGTGCATTTACTGCACTTCACTTCTTATAAGCGTGTAATAGCTGTGGCCCTTTTCGACAGACTCTAAACCATATCTATATTCCTCCAAAACTAAACCAGAAACAGAAAAACCATTTACTATGACTAACAGAAAATTTAGACCAACCATGAATAATTTTTAGAAAATCTTGTACCAATTTATAGTCCAGTAGAGTACATCCATTGAATGTTACTTTCCACTAAAAATAAACATACTCTCTTTCTCCTACATATTTGTTTAGTCCGTCACTCACTCATACTCGGACTATATTCACAAATTCATGGTACATGGTACTTTATTCTTCAGTCAAGCATGAACAGTAATGCTCATTAGCATTTTATAGCGTTCGACGAATATTTCAATGATGATAATAAGAGTGACGACAAACGGACAAATAGATATTTCCCAGTCCCCGGCAAAGACTTCTGTTATGTAAAGTGTTATTTAATGCGTTGGCATTGTCATTGATGCTGCTGCTGCTCTGACTGGGGATACTTCAGTCATAATGACTGTGAGACATAAAGGCGCTATTTTGGTAATTTCATTACAATTTACAGAGATAACTAAGAATGGAAATAAATATAAAAGAGATGAGCTGTATAAAATTTGAAAATATAAGATGGACTTAAGAAACGCGGAACTAAGTATTCAAATACATTTATATGTATTTATGTATTAAAGAGATGTATATCCTGGCTCGTTCATTCATTTACTTAATGTGTTTAGGTTTGTCAGTCCGACACTTTGTCATTCAAATTTAAAAAAAAATTTCAGGCTAAAAGATTGTTGGAAACAAGATATTTATACTAGGACAATTTTATTGTTATTTGATGTTTATGCTGATGAGGACGAAGATGCTCGTGGTGTTGGCTACAATAATGAAGAAAATGATAGGACAACGAGGAAGACGGTGTGGGATGTTAAGGAACTAAGATTTGTAATAAATTGGTTTTAGCTTGATTGCTTTCTAACAAATGAGAATCACTTTAAAATTTCTTTTAAAAATAAGAAATTTTTGATTTTCAAATGATATAAGATAAGAAATTTTTAAAAAATTCTTATAAAAATAGGAAACTTTTAAAAATTTTTCAAAAATTTCCTATTTTTATAGGAAATTTTTCAAAAATTTCCTATTTTTATAGGAAATTTTTCAAAAATTTCCTATTTTTATAGGAAATTTTTCAAAAATTTCCTATTTTTATAGGAAATTTTTCAAAAATTTCCTATTTTTATAGGAAATTTTTCAAAAATTTCCTATTTTTATAGGAAATTTTTCAAAAATTTCCTATTTTTATAGGAAATTTTTCAAAAATTTCCTATTTTTATAGGAAATTTTTCAAAAATTTCCTATTTTTATAGGAAATTTTTCAAAAATTTCCTATTTTTATAGGAAATTTTTCAAAAATTTCCTATTTTTATAGGAAATTTTTCAAAAATTTCCTATTTTTATAGGAAAATTTTCAAAAATTTCCTATTTTTATAGGAAATTTTTCAAAAATTTCCTATTTTTATAGGAAATTTTTCAAAAAAAAATTTCCTATTTTTATATGAAATTATTCGAAAATTTTCTATTTTTATAGGAAATTTTTCAAAAATTTACTATTTTCATAAAAAAGATATCCCATTTTTATAGGAAATTTTTTAAAAATTTCCTATATTTAAAGGAATTTTTTAAAAAAATTTCCGATTTTTAGGAAAATTTTCAAAAATTTCCTATAACTTTTTGAAAAATTTCATAATTATGAGAAATTTTTCAAAAGTTTCCTTCTTTTTTAGCAAATTTTTCAAAAATTTGCTAATAATTAAAAAAACAAAATTTGATATAAAACTTTTTGGACAATTTCCTATACATATAGGAAATTTTTTAAAAATTTACTATAAGAACACGAAATTTAAAAAAAAATGTCCCATTTTTAAATTTTTTCATTTAGGACTTTTGGCTTTGTCTTAAAACTGCTAAAGTAAAAAGCTTAATTTATATACTTTACTTAAAAAGGATTTTCTCACATTTTTTCAGATTAAAACAGTTCCTTAAATCTATTTAATATTTTTATAAATATCTTCTTATACGAGTGCATCTCCATACTCATTCTTATATAATTATTTCTGCTTTTAGCTAGAAGTCTTATTTTATTCTGCTACCAAAAACTCATTAAAATTTATCGTTATTTTAGCATGAATTTAAACTATAACGAGTTTTATATTATTACCCTACTTAGAAAATTTTGCTGTTTTTCGCTAGCATTTTCTTTTGCTTTTCTAAGCCATAATAACAATTACTATGAAGGGCAACAACAATTTTTTATGATTTTTCTTGAAAAAAACAAAATCAACAATCGCTAAGAGAATATGGAACAATAAGAGCTAAAGAGGAAACAAGTAGTAAAAATATCAATTCAAACGATTTTTGGGCCAAGTCAAGTCAGGCCACCAACAACCAAAGATAATGTTCTAGAGTAACATTTTACTCGATTAAAAAAATGGGAAAGTAAAGAAACAAGTTGAGTTTATGACAATGGACCATTTTCTAGAACACACCAGGGGAGTTATAACCATTTAAATACGATTTCAGAGATTTCAGTTTGTTTTTATTTTAACGGTTTTTTCAAGGTAACTTTCTCTAAATGGTAAAATCGGTTCATCAAAGCGTTTGAAATTTTTGAAAAATTTCCTATAAAAATAGGAAATTTTTGAAAAATTTCCTATCAAAATAGTAAATTTTTGAAAAATTTCCTGTAAAAATAGTAAATTTTTGAAAAACTTCTTATAAAAGTAGGAAATTTTTAAAAAATTTCCTATAAAAATAGGAAATTTTTAAAAATTCCTATAAAAATAGGAAATTTTTGAAAAATTTCCTATAAAAATAGGAAATTTTTGAAAAATTTCCTATAAAAATAGGAAATTTTTGAAAAATTTCCTATAAAAATAGGAAATTTTTGAAAAATTTCCTATAAAAATAGGAAATTTTTGAAAAATTTCCTATAAAAATAGGAAATTTTTGAAAAATTTCCTATAAAAATAGGAAATTTTTGAAAAATTTCCTATAAAAATAGGAAATTTTTGAAAAATTTCCTATAAAAATAGGAAATTTTTGAAAAATTTCCTATAAAAATAGGAAATTTTTGAAAAATTTCCTATAAAAATAGGAAATTTTTGAAAAATTTCCTATAAAAATAGGAAATTTTTGAAAAATTTCCTATAAAAATAGGAAATTTTTGAAAAATTTCCTATAAAAATAGGAAATTTTTGAAAAATTTCCTATAAAAATAGGAAATTTTTGAAAAATTTCCTATAAAAATAGGAAATTTTTGAAAAATTTCCTATAAAAATAGGAAATTTTTAAAAAATTTCCTATAAAAATAGGAAATTTTTAAAAAATTTCCTATAAAAATAGGAAGTTTTTAAAAAATTTCCTATAAAAATAGGAAATTTTTAAAAAATTTCCTATAAAAATAGGAAATTTTTAAAAAATTTCCTATAAAAATAGGAAATTTTTAAAAATTCCTATAAAAATAGGAAATTTTTAAAAAATGTCCTATAAAAATAGGAAATTTTTAAAAAGTTTCCTATAAAAATAGGAAATTTTTGAAAAATTTCCTATAAAAATAGGAAATTTTTGAAAAATTTCCTATAAAAATAGGAAATTTTTGAAAAATTTCCTATAAAAATAGGAAATTTTTGAAAAATTTCCTATAAAAATAGGAAATTTTTGAAAAATTTCCTATAAAAATAGGAAATTTTTGAAAAATTTCCTATAAAAATAGGAAATTTTTGAAAAATTTCCTATAAAAATAGGAAATTTTTGAAAAATTTCCTATAAATTTTTCAAAAATTTCCTATAAAAATAGGAAATTTTTGAAAAATTTCCTATAAAAATAGGAAATTTTTGAAAAATTTCCTATAAAAATAGGAAATTTTTGAAAAATTTCCTATAAAAATAGGAAATTTTTGAAAAATTTCCTATAAAAATAGGAAATTTTGGAAAAATTTCCTATAAAAATAGGAAATTTTTGAAAAATTTCCTATAAATATAGGAAATTTTTGAAAAATTTCCTATAAAAATAGGAAATTTTTGAAAAATTTCCTATAAAAATAGGAAATTTTTGAAAAATTTCCTAAAAAAATAGGAAATTTTTGAAAAATTTCCTATAAAAATAGGAAATTTTTGAAAAATTTCCTATAAAAATAGGAAATTTTTGAAAAATTTCCAATAAAAATAGGAAATTTTTGAAAAATTTCCTATAAAAATAGGAAATTTTTGAAAAATTTCCTATAAAAATAGGAAATTTTTGAAAAATTTCCTAAAAAATAGGAAGTTTTTAAAAAATTTCCTATAAAAATAGGAAATTTTTAAAAAATTTCCTATAAAAACAGGAAATTTTTAAAAAATTTCCTATAAAAATAGGAAATTTTTAAAAAATTTCCTATAAAAATAGGAAATTTTTAAAAAATTTCCTATAAAAATAGGAAATTTTTAAAAATTCCTATAAAAATAGGAAATTTTTAAAAAATGTCCTATAAAAATAGGAAATTTTTAAAAAATTTCCTATAAAAATCGGAAATTTAAAAAAAAAATCCTATAAAAATAGGAAATTTTTAAAAAATTTGCTATAAATATAGGAAATTTTTAAAAAATTTCCTATAAAAATAGGAAATTTTTAAAAAAATTCCTATAAAAATAGGAAATTTTTAAAAAATTTCCTATAAAAATAGGAAATTTTTAAAACATTTCCTATAAAAATAGGAAATTTTTAAAAAATTTCCTATAAAACTAGGAAATTTTTAAAAAATTTCCTATAAAACTAGGAAATTTTAAAAAAATTTCCTATAAAAATAGGAAATTTTTGAAAAATTTCCTATAAAAATAGGAATTTTTTGAAAAATTTCCTATAAAATAGGAAAGTTTTGAAAAATTTTCTATGAAAATAAAACAATTTTTGTAGTAGGGGACCTAAGATTCGTTTATTATCCTCTGTTCTCTATTTCTTTGTGCCTGAATTCTGTTTTATCATAAAATGCCAGCAACAAACTGCATTTATATATTTTTAAATTTCTAAAGGGGAGTTGGAAGATGGGAGACCAAGGCATCACAGCTTGAATCTTTGCAGAACATGCCACAAATGCATATGATTTGCCTAAAGGTCACATATAAAGTAATCAAACTGCGAAAATAATAACGATAGAAAATCTTTCTTTTCGTTAAAATAAAACTTTTCACAAAATATTGTAACAGCTGTTGCAGCAATTTTAACTGGCAGGCCAAAAACATTTAAATATTTCTTTAAAATATTCCAAGAATAATTTTAATATCGCCTGATAGCATGTTACGGAATGACCCAATGGGAATTTTTTACCAGTTAGGATATTTATATCCAAATTTGGTTACGTTTATGATAAATGACTTAGAGTAAGTCACAAGAGGGTAAATTGACATGCTGTGAAGTTTTATTCTTTACATTACAATTCAAACACTTTGTCAGCAGTACTGCTGACACCATCTTGAACTCAAGTTCTTATTTGTAGGCATATATTTTAATTTTAAAATTTCTAAATTTTTTGCGGTTTTTTATAGGAGTATTTAGCAAATGTCTAAACTTTTGTTTGTGGTAATTAATTAAATCGTTTCTGTTGAACTTAGGCCGACTGCTATTCATTGTTATTTCCACTTAACTTTTCCTAATCAAAGAAATTTAACAATTTGTTTTCCTAACGACTAGAAACTTCTACTTTTTGGCTATTTTTCAAACAAATAGAGAAAATATTTGTTATAAATTATTTGGCTAAAGTTAACATTTGCTAATGATTGCGGTTGTTATTTAATGGCCAGCAAACATTCAAGAAAGTAATTTAAAAAATTGAAGAGAAAGGAACAAAATTTGTTAACAGAAATATTTTTCAAAAATTTCCCATTTTTATAGGAAATTTTAGAAAAATTTTCTATTTTTATAGGAAATTTTTCAAAAAATTCCTATTTTTATAGCAAATTTTTACAAAATTTCCTATTTTTATAGGAAATTTTTCAAAAAATTCCTATTTTTATAGGAAATTTTTCAAAAATTTCCTATTTTTATAGGAAATTTTTCAAAAATTTCCTATTTTTATAGGAAAATTTTCAAAAATTTCCTATTTTTATAGGAAATTTTTCAAAAATTTCCTATTTTTATAGGAAATTTTTCAAAAATTTCCTATTTTTATAGGAAATTTTTCAAAAATTTCCTATTTTTATAGGAAATTTTTCAAAAATTTCCTATTTTTATAGGAAATTTTTCTAAAATTTCCTATTTTTATAGGAAATTTTTCAAAAATTTCCTATTCTTATAGGAAATTTTTCAAAAATTTCCTATTTTTATAGGAAATTTTTCAAAAATTTCCTATTTTTATAGGAAATTTTTCAAAAATTTCCTATTTTTATAGGAAATTTTTCAAAAATTTCCTATTTTTATAGGAAATTTTTCAAAAATTTCCTATTTTTATAGGAAATTTTTCAAAAATTTCCTATTTTTATAGGAAATTTTTCAAAAATTTCCTATTTTTATAGGAAATTTTTCAAAAATTTCCTATTTTTATAGGAAATTTTTCAAAAATTTCCTGATTTTATAGGAAATTTTTCAAAAATTTCCTATTTTTATAGGAAATTTTTCAAAAATTTCCTATTTTTATAGGAAATTTTTCAAAAATTTCCTATTTTTATAGGAAATTTTTCAAAAATTTCCTATTTTTATAGGAAATTTTTCAAAAATTTCCTATTTTTATAGGAATTTTTCAAAAATTTCCTATTTTTATAGGAAATTTTTCAAAAATTTCCTATTTTTATAGGAAATTTTTCAAAAATTTCCTATTTTTATAGGAAATTTTTCAAAAATTTCCTATTTTTATAGGAAATTTTTCAAAAATTTCCTATTTTTATAGGAAATTTTTCAAAAATTTCCTATTTTTTAGGAAATTTTTCAAAAATTTCCTATTTTTATAGGAAATTTTTCAAAAATTTCCTATTTTTATAGGAAATTTTTCAAAAATTTCCTATTTTTATAGGAAATTTTTCAAAAATTTCCTATTTTTATAGGAAATTTTTCAAAAATTTCCTATTTTTATAGGAAATTTTTCAAAAATTTCCTATTTTTATAGGAAATTTTTCAAAAATTTCCTATTTTTATAGGAAATTTTTCAAAAATTTCCTATTTTTATAGGAAATTTTTCAAAAATTTCCTATTTTTATAGGAAATTTTTCAAAAATTTCCTATTTTTATAGGAAATTTTTCAAAAATTTCCTATTTTTATAGGAAATTTTTCAAAAATTTCCTATTTTTATAGGAAATTTTTCAAAAATTTCCTATTTTTATAGGAAATTTTTCAAAAATTTCCTATTTTTATAGGAAATTTTTCAAAAATTTCCTATTTTTATAGGAAATTTTTCAAAAATTTCCTATTTTTATAGGAAATTTTTCAAAAATTTCCTATTTTTATAGGAAATTTTTCAAAAATTTCCTATTTTTATAGGAAATTTTTCAAAAATTTCCTATTTTTATAGGAAATTTTTCAAAAATTTCCTATTTTTATAGGAAATTTTTCAAAAATTTCCTATTTTTATAGGAAATTTTTCAAAAATTTCCTATTTTTATAGGAAATTTTTCAAAAATTTCCTATTTTTATAGGAAATTTTTCAAAAATTTCCTATTTTTATAGGAAATTTTTTAAAAATTTCCTATTTTTATAGGAAATTTTTCAAAAATTTCCTATTTTTATAGGAAATTTTTCAAAAATTTCCTATTTTTATAGGAAATTTTTCAAAAATTTCCTATTTTTATAGGAAATATTTCAAAAATTTCCTATTTTTATAGGAAATTTTTCAAAAATTTCCTATTTTTATAGGAAATTTTTCAAAAATTTCCTATTTTTATAGGAAATTTTTCAAAAATTTCCTTTTTTTATAGGAAATTTTTCAAAAATTTCCTATTTTTATAGGAAATTTTTCAAAAATTTCCTATTTTTATAGGAAATTTTTCAAAAATTTCCTATCTTTATAGGAAATTTTTCAAAAATTTCCTATTTTTATAGGAAATTTTTCAAAAATTTCCTATTTTTATAGGAAATTTTTAAAAAATTTTATATTTTTATAGGAAATTTTTCAAAAATTTCCTATTTTTATAGGAAATTTTTCAAAAATTTCCTATTTTTATAGGAAATTTTTCAAAAATTTCCTATTTTTATAGGAAATTTTTCAAAAATTTCCTATTTTTATAGGAAATTTTTCAAAAATTTCCTATTTTTATAGGAAATTTTTCAAAAATTTCCTATTTTTATAGGAAATTTTTCAAAAATTTCCTATTTTTATAGGAAATTTTTCAAAAATTTCCTATTTTTATAGGAAATTTTTCAAAAATTTCCTATTTTTATAGGAAATTTTTCAAAAATTTCCTATTTTTATAGGAAATTTTTCAAAAATTTCCTATTTTTATAGGAAATTTTTCAAAAATTTCCTATTTTTATAGGAAATTTTTCAAAAATTTCCTATTTTTATAGGAAATTTTTCAAAAATTTCTTATTTTTATAGGAAATTTTTCAAAAATTTCCTATTTTTATAGGAAATTTTTCAAAAATTTCCTATTTTTATAGGAAATTTTTAAAAAATTTTATATTTTTATAGGAAATTTTTCAAAAATTTCCAATTTTTAAGGAAATTTTTCAAAAATTTTATATTTTTATAGGAAATTTTTCAAAAATTTCCTATTTTTATAGGAAATTTTTCAAAAATTTCCTATTTTTATAGGAAATTTTTCAAAAATTTCCTATTTTTATAGGAAATTTTTCAAAAATTTCCTATTTTTATAGGAAATTTTTCAAAAATTTCCTATTTTTATAGGAAATTTTTCAATAATTTCCTATTTTTATAGGAAAATTTTCAAAAATTTCCTATTTTAATAAAAAATTTTTCAAAAATTTCCTATTTTTATAGGAAATTTTTCAAAAATTTCCTATTTTTATAGGAAATTTTTCAAAAATTTCCTATTTTTATAGGAAATTTTTCAAAAATTTCCTATTTTTATAGGAAATTTTTCAAAAATTTCCTATTTTTATAGGAAATTTTTCAAAAATTTCCTATTTTTATAGGAAATTTTTCAAAAATTTCCTATTTTTATGGGAAATTTTTCAAAAATTTTCTATTTTTATAGGAAATTTTTCAAAAATTTCTTATTTTTATAGGAAATTTTTCAAAAATTTCTTATTTTAATAGGAAATTTTTTAAAAATTTTCTATTTTTATAGGAAATTTTTCAAAAATTTCCTATTTTTAGAAGAAATTTTTCAAAAGTTTCTTATTTTTATAGAAAATTTTTCAAAAATTTTATATTTTTATAGGAAATTTTTCAAAAATTTTATATTTTTATAGGAAATTTTTCAAAATTTTCTTATTTTTATAAGAAATTTTTTCAAAATTTTATATTTTTAATCTTTCATCTCAGAAACCAGAATATCTCATCCAACATCCACATTTCCAATCTATCTTTTTTCAACACTTGAATGTAGTTAAAGACATCCACCAAATGACTGATGATTGGTGGCGTGAAGTCATTGTCTTTGTCCCATGGTAATACGGCTAATGCGCGTTAGACATAGAACATCGCAGTTGAAGTGTTGCCTAATAATTTGGAAAAAGCGCTTTTTAGGCTCTTAAGCCAAACATTAAAATACTTGAGTAACTTTGTGAAGCCAAACTTGGCAAAGACAGACGACCCACAGATGTTCCGGTAAGTATATCAGGCAAAGTAGTTGGCTAATACTTCATGATAAGGCCCGCTACTATTGCAGGACTTTAGTTGCTATTATATTCTTTTTCAGAGTCAAACATAGGAAAGAGTAAGTAGTTTTTTGAGGTTTCCATTAGTTAATGGCTGACTGACAGCTACGAAAACAATTCAATTGTAATTTTTGCTAAATCCCTTGATTGATAACTGCCATTAAAGCGAAATATTTGTATTCATAGTTTTAAAAAATGTGTTTCTTAGGGCTGAGTTTTTGTAAATGGTTCTATAATCATGATAATTTATATCAATTGTCTTAAGAGCAATTTTCGCTAAGATTTTTACAGAGGCTCTAACAAAATCTCGTTATAATAAAAAGAATTTTTTGAAAAAAATTTCTTATGAAATAACCAATTTTTGCAAAATTTTCTATCAAATAAGAAATTTTTGAAAAATTTTCTATAAAAACAAGAAACTTTTGAAAACTTTTCTATAATTAAGAAATTTTTGAAAAATTTGCTACAAAAATAAGGAATTTTTGAAAAACTTCCTATAAAAATATAAATTTTTTGAAAATTTCCTTTTAAAAACAGAATTTTTTTTTAAATTTCCTATAAAAATAAGAAATTTTTAAAAAATTTCGTATAAAAATAAGAAATTTGTTTAAAATATCCTTGTAAAATAAGATAGTTTTAAAAAATTTTTTTATAAAAATAAGAAATTTTTTAAAAATTTCCTATAAAAAAAAATTAAATTTTTAAAAATTTCCTATGAAAATAAGAAATTTTTGAAAGATATCCTATAAAAATAGGAAATTTTTGAAAAACTTCCTATAAAAATAACAAATTTTTGAAAAATTTCCTATTAAAATAAGAAAGTTTTGAAAAATTTTGAAGAAAGTTTTAAAATATGTTGAAGAAATTTTTGAAAAATTTCCTACAAAAATAACAAATTTTTGAAAAAGTTTTGAAAAAATGCCCTCAAAAATAAGAAATTTTTGAAAAATTTCGTATAAAAATAAGAAATTTTTGAAAAATTTCCTATAAAAATAAGAAACTTTTGAAAACATTCCTATAAAAATAAGAAATTTTTGAAAAAAATCCTATAAAAATAAGAAATTTTTAAAAAATTTCCTATAAAATAAAAAATTTTAGAAAAAACATATCTTAAGATAAGAAATTTTTAAAAATTTCCTTTAAAAATAAGAAACTTTTGAAAAATTTCCTATAAAAAAAATAATTTTTTCGAAAAATTTTGCAAAAAAATAAGAAATTTTTAAAACATTTCATATAAAAATAAGAAATCTTTACAAAAATGATCTATAAAAATAAGAATTTTTTAAAAATTTTCTTTAAAAACAAGGAATTTTTACAAAATTTTCTATAAAAACAAGATTTTTTTGAAAAATTTCCTATGAAGATAATAAATTTTTGAAAAATTTCCTATAAAGATAAGAAATTTTTAAAAAATTTCCTATAAAAATAAGAAATTTTTGAAAAACTTTCTATAAAATATAAAATTTTTAAAAAAATTTCCTTTTAAAAACAGAAATTTTTAAAAGATTTCTTATAAAAATAGGAAATTTTTGAAAAATTTTATATAAAAATAACAAATTTTTGAAAAATTTCCTATTAAAATAAGAAAGTTTTGGAAAATTTCCTATAAAAATAAGAAATTTTTGAAAAAATTCTTATAAAAATAAGAAATTTTTGAAAAATTTCCCACAAAACTAAGAAATTTTTGAAAAATTTACTACAAAAATAGGAAATTTTGAAAAACTTCCGATAAAAATAAAAAAAAATTCCTATAAAAATAAGAAATTTTTGAAAACTTTTCTATAAAGATAAGAAATTTTTGAAAAGTTTCCTATAAAAATAAGAAAATTTTGAAAAAATAAGATATTTTTGAAAAATTTCCTATAAAAATTAGAAATTTTTGAAACATTTCCCATAAAAATAAGAAATGCTTGAAAAATTTCATATCAAAATAAGAAATTTTTGAAAAATTTCCTATTAAAATATGAAAATTTTGAAAAAATTTCCTATAAAATTATAAATTTTCAAAACCTTTTGTACAAAACTAAGAAATTTTTCAAAAATTTCATTAAAAAAAAAGAAATTTTTGAAAAAAAATATATATTTTTGAAAAACTTTCTCTAAAAATAAGAAATTTTCGAATAATTTCCTATAAAAAAAAAAGAAATTATTGAAATATTTCCTATGAAAATAAATTATTTTAAAAGTTTCCTATAAAAATAGGAAATTTTTGAAAAATTTCCTATAAAAATAAGAAATTTTAAAAGTCTCCTATAAAATTAAGAAATTTTTGAAAAATTTTTTATAGAAACAATAAATTTTGAAAAATTTCCTATAAAAATAAGAATTTTTTGAAAAATTTCTATAAAAATAAGAAATTTTTTAAAAATTTCCCATAAAAATATGAAATTTTTTATAATTGTCCTATAAAAATAAGAAATTTTTTAAATATTTAATATAAAAATAAAATATTTCTGAAAAAGTTATTTTTTAACAATTTTATATAAAAATAAGAAATTTTGGAAAAGATTCCTATAAAAGTATGAAATTTTAAAAAATTAATAAAAGTCAGAAATTTTTGAAAAATTTCCTACAAAAATAAGAAATTTTTGAAAAATGTCCTATAAAACTAAGAAATTTTTAAAACTTTTTCTACAAAACTAAGAAATTTTTCAAAAATTTCATTAAAAAAAAGAAATTTTTGAAAAAAAAAATATATTTTTTGTCTATTTTCATAAGGATTTACCCTTTAAATTTTCTTCTGAGACGAAACTGCTTACAAATTACCCATCTTGTAGTTTCTGAGTTCAGCTATCACTTGGCCATCAATTATTTTCGATATTATTTATTGCAAAAGGTGTTCGCTCGTTCTTGTTCATTATTCAATTTATTTAAAAACTTTATTTTTCATTTGCAATAAAAATACAATATTTGCAACAAAGTATTTAAGTCAAAAACTTTTTACTCATTTTCCAATTTTCCTACAACTGGCATTGAATTAATGGAAAATAAACTAAAGAAGAAAAAACTATTTAAAATACTATTTGGTATTAAGAGAAAGAAGAATAATGTTCAAGTGCTTTGGCAAGGCGAGTGTGTGCATTTTTAATTGTTTTCATTTAAAAGAACAATTAAAATGTAGCAAGAAGCACAAGCATTCTTTTGATGCTGTTGAAAGAATCAGGATGATGCAGTTGCAGTTGCAGGCAGGAAAAGTTTTACTAAATTAAGTTTGTGTCAGGTTTTATTTCATTATTAGTTTCTTGTATTTTTGTAGAGTTTTAATTTTCTTCTTAATAACGGAAAAAGGAAAAGCTGAAGAATAACAGAAGTTTATTTTAAGGATGATAAATGGTTTACAAAGTGGGGTAATAAAATTATATAAATATCTCTATATATAAAAGTAGTTTTCGGAGAAGAACAAATAAATAATATTAATTTGATTTTAAAATTCTTCATCAAATACATACTTTTTATTAAAATTTATCAAAGAAATCAAATAAAAACAATTTTTAAAATAACAGTTTAAGCAACATGTTGCGAAGTTGATTAACTCAACATGTATCTAAAGATATTGGAAAAAATTTAAATTTTTTAATAGAACATTTTTTTCAAAAATTTCTTATTTCTATAGGAAATTTTTCACAAATTTTTTATTTAAACAGAAATTTTTCAAAAATGTCTTACTTTTATAGGAAATTTTTTCAAAAATATCTTATTTTATAGAAAATTTTTCAAAAAATTTCATATTTTTATAGGAAGTTTTTTTTTATTTTTATCGGAAGTTTTTCAAAGTTTCTTATTTTTGTAGGAAATTTTTCAAACATTTCGTATTTTTATAGGAAATTTTTCAAAATTTTTTTTATTTTTATAGGAGACTTTTTACAAATTTATTATTTTGATTGGAAATTTTTCAAATTTTTTTTATTCTTATAGGCAATTTCTCAAAATTTTCTAATGTTAATAGGAATATTTTTAAAATTTCTATTTTTTATAGGAAATTAATAAAAATTCTTATTTTTGTAAAAACTTTTCAAAAATTGCTTATTTTTATAGAAATTTTTTCAAAAATTTCTTATTTTTTTAGGCAATTTTTCAAAAATTCATGTTTTTTAGGAAATTTTTAAAAAATTTCTTATTTTTATAGGATAATTTTCAAAAATTTCTTATTTTTATAGGAAATTTTTCAAAAATTTCTTATTTTGTAGGAAATTTTTCGAAATTTTCTTATTTTTGTAGGAAATTTTTGTAAAAATTCTTATTTCTATAGGAAATTTTTTAAAAAATTTTATTTTTATAGGAAATTTTATAAAATTTTCTAATTTTTTTTAGGAAATTTTTCAAAAATGTCATATTTTTTAGGAAATTTTTAAAAAATTTCTAATTTTATAGAAAATTTTCCATAAATTTCCTATTTTTATAAGAAAGTTTTAAAAAATTTCTTATTTTTAAAGGAAACTCTTCAAAAATTTCTTATTTTTATAGGAAATTTTTCAAAAATTTCTTATTTTTATAGGAAATTTTTTCAAAAATTTCTTATTTTTATAGGAAATTTTTGAAAAACGTCATATTTTTATAGGAAATATTTGAAAAACGTCATATTTTTATCGGAAATTTTTCAACAGTTTCTTATCTTTATAGGAAAAGTTTCTTATCTTTATAGGAAATTTCCAAAAATTTCTTTTTTTTAGGAAAATTTTCAAAAATTTCTTATTATTATAATTAATTTTTTAAAAATTTCTTATTTTATAGGAAATTTTTCGAAAATTTCTATTTTTGTATGAAATTTTTTTAAAAATTCATTTTTTTTAGGAGATTTTTCAAAAATTTCTTATTTTTTAGGAAATTTTCTTATTTTTATTCTTATTTTGTAGAATTTTTTTTTTAAATTCCTAATTTTAGAGGAATTTTAAATTTTTTTTTTATTTTTATAGGAAATTTTACAAAAATTTCTTTTTCTTTTAGGAAATATTTAAAAAATTTCTAATTTTACAGGAAATTTTTCATAAATTTCCTATTTTTATAAGAAATTTTAAAAAAAATTGTTATTTTTGTAGGAAATTTTTAAAAAATTTCTTACTTCTATAGGAAGTTTTTCAAAATTTTCTTATTTTTACAGGAAATTTTTCAAAAATTTTTTATTTTTATAGGAAAATTTAAAAAAAATTCTTATTCTTATAGGAAATTTTTCAAAAATTTTGTATTTTTGTAGTAGATTTTTTACAAATTTATTATTTTTATTGGAAATTTTGCAAAATTTTTTTAATTTTATAAGAAATTTTTCAAAATTTGCTTATGTTTCCAGGAATATTTTTAAAATTTCTGATTTTTATAGAAAATTAAAAATAAATATTTTAATAATGATTTTTTTTTAATTTCTTATTTTTTTTTTTAATTTTAAAAAAATTTCTTATTATTTATTTTTTTTTAGAAATAATTTAAAAATTTCTTATTTTTTTACGAAAATTTTAAAAAAATTTTTATTTTTGTAGGAAATTATTCAAAATTTTCTTATTTTTATAAAAAAATTTTCTAAAACTTCTTGTTTTCCTCGGAATTTTTTAAAAAATTTCCTTATTTTATCGGAAATTTTTCAAAAGTTTCTTGTTTTTATAGGAATTTTTTGAAAATTTTTTTATTTTTATAGGAATTTTTTCAAAAGTTTCTTATTTTTAAAGGATATTATTCAAAAGTTTCTTATTTTCATAAAAACATCTCTAAAATTGCTTATTTTTGTAGCAAATTTTTCAAAAATTTCTTATTTTTAGAGGAAATTTTTCAAAAATTGCTTATTTTTATAGGAAATTTTTGAAAAATTTCTTATTTTTATAGGAAATTTCTGAAAAATTTTTTATTTTTATAGGCATTTTTTTCAAAAGTTTGTTATTTTTAAAGGAAATTATTCAAAAGTTTCTTATTTTTATAAAAAACTTTTCAAAAATTGCTCATTTGTATAGCAAATTTTTGAAATTTTTTTTATATTTATAGGAAATTTTTCAAAAATTTCCTATTTTTATATGAAAATTTTCAAAAATTTCCTATTTTTATAGGAAATTTTTCAAAAATTTCCTATTCTTTATAGGAAATTTTCCAAAAATTTCCTATTTTATATGAAATTTTTCAAAAATTTCCTACTTTTATAGGAAATTTTTCAAAAATTTCCTACTTTTATAGGAAATTTTTCAAAAATTTCCTACTTTTATAGGAAATTTTTCAAAAATTTCCTACTTTTATAGGAAATTTTTCAAAAATTTCCTACTTTTAAAAGAAATTTTTCAAAAATTTCCTACTTTTATAGGAAATTTTTCAAAAATTTCCTACTTTGATAGGAAATTTTTCAAAAATTTCCTACTTTGATAGGAAATTTTTCAAAAAAAATTTCTTATTTTTATAGGAAAATTTTCAAAAATTTCTTATTTTTATAGGAAAATTTTCAAAAATTTCTTATTTTTATAGGATTTTTTTCAAGAGTTTCTTATTTTTATAAAAATCTTTTCAACAATTGTTATTTTTATAGCAGGTTTTTGAAAAATTTTTTATTTTTATAGGAATTTTTTCAAAAATTTCTTATTTTTATAGGAAATTTTTCAAAAATTTCTAATTTTTATTGTAAATTTTTCTTCCTATAAAATTTCTTAATTTTATAGGAAATTTTTCAAAAATATCTTATTTTTATAGGAAAATTTCCTATTTAAAGAAAATTTTTAAAAATTTTCCTATTTTTGTAGAAACTTTTTAAAAAATTTCTTATTTTTATAGCAAATTTTTATCTGTCAATAATATTTATAAATATCGAAATTAAGTTTTCTAATACAATTGTTACTTTTATTGTAATTGATTTGTTTGTTTTTTTCTTGAAATATCAAAAATCTAAAAATGTCTTGTTATCTAGCCCTGACCATAACATATCAATTTCATTAACAATCGTTTTTCTACAAACTATCATTCAGTCAGTCGACCAAACATTGGACCAGCCACTTAAACAGACAGTCAACGAAGCAGAAATCCACTTTGAACATTGTCATTTTAGATTTTTTAACTCATTTGTTTAGATGAAATATTGAATAAAAAAAAAACCCAACGTTTTCTGTTTGGAAAAGAAAAATAAATATTTGATTATGACATTCAATACTCTTTTCAATTTGTATTTTTTTTCCAATATTTTTTTGTTTGTTTTTTATTAAAAAAAAAGTCAACAGCAGCAAATTGTATTTTTCACACACTTGATGCTTTGAGCACAATGAAGACAGCAGGCGACATGACCAGCGACATTTTGGAAACGACGCTTGCACTTTAAATAGAAAACTAAACAAAAACAGCTGTTCGTGTCTTGAAGTTTCAGTATGAGCTTCATATATCATTCACTTTACTCTTTTCGCAGCCTAAAAAGTAAAACTTAGATTGGTTTGACAAAAAAGTCATGAAACTGTTAAGGCCTCAACATAGTAAATTCCATATAAAGAAGTATTTTGATTTTGATGGGTTGTAGTTGGCAGCCTGCTGCCTTCAATCTGTTTTAAACTTGAGTAAACAAACATGTATTTGAGCCCAGAAATTATTGCTTGAAGAGCAAAAAACAAATTTTAATAAAATTGTTAATAAATTTGAATGTATAGAGAAACTTGTAATGTGATCTTAAGTTAATGTCAAGTATTTTTTCCATAACTGCATTAAATTTCAATACTTTTTTGCTATTTTGCATAAAAAGCCAGACAAGTTTAGTTTTACGAGCTGAGAAAAAATTGGTAGAGGTTTAAGAAAATCCAGTTTTTTTGTATCAACTATTTGTCAAGTGTGAACAATTAATTTAGAAAATATCCAGTTTTGAACACAGGATATTGAACAAGAGATAAAAGAAAATCATTCAATTATAAAAAACTTGAAAAAAGTATAAATGATCTAGTTAGTGAACAATTTTGACTTGGCTTAAGAAAATTTTCTCATAGTAAATTTTTAAAAAATTTTACTTAATTTAAAATCTCAAAATTGATCTGGATTAACTTAACAATTTTTCAACTTTTTTAAATTCCTTTCAATTTAAATTAATAAATTGATTTCTTTCACTTACATTTCTCCAATTTTTTTTATTCCATCCATTTTTGTGGTTTTGTCATAAATATATATTTTTGTTTGTCATGGCACTTGACATTTGACACATGACCATTGACATTTCAAGGCTCACATTATACGACGACCATTTCAAGTTGTTCGCAGGCCAAAAAAAAGGGAATAACTGTCTTTGACATACAAATTGTTCTATACTTTTGGGGTCTCTGTTGGCACAGACACTGACAAAAAGTTGACCTCCAGTGAAATTCTAGTGCATTTGAAAAATGAAAGCCAGAAAATTGTTATGTGGTTTTGGATGATGAAAATATAAAAAGAAACATGATATTTAAAGCCAACAAAATTTTAATTTAAGTTAAATAAAATTTTTCAAAAATTTCCTATAAAAATAGAAAATTTTTCAAAAATTTCCTATTTTTATAGGAAATTTTTCAAAAATTTCCTATTTTTATAGGAAATTTTTCAAAAATTTCCTATTTTTATAGGAAATTTTTCAAAAATTTCCTATTTTTATAGGAAATTTTTCAAAAATTTCCTATTTTTATAGGAAATTTTTCAAAAATTTCCTATTTTTATAGGAAATTTTTCAAAAATTTCCTATTTTTATAGGAAATTTTTCAAAAATTTCCTATTTTTATAGGAAATTTTTCAAAAATTTCCTATTTTTATAGGAAATTTTTCAAAAATTTCCTATTTTTATAGGAAATTTTTCAAAAATTTCCTATTTTTATAGGAAATTTTTCAAAAATTTCCTATTTTTATAGGAAATTTTTCAAAAATTTCCTATTTTTATAGGAAATTTTTCAAAAATTTCCTATTTTTATAGGAAATTTTTCAAAAATTTCCTATTTTTATAGGAAAATTTTCAAAAATTTCCTATTTTTATAGGAAAATTTTCAAAAATTTCCTATTTTTATAGGAAATTTTTCAAAAATTTCCTTTTTTTTTAGGAAATTTTTCAAAAATTTCCTTTTTTTTTAGGAAATTTTTCAAAAATTTTCTTTTTTTTTAGGAAATTTTTCAAAAATTTCCTTTTTGTTATAGGAAATTTTTCAAAATTGTCCTTTTTATTATAGGAAATTTTTCAAAAATTTCCTATTTTTACAGGAAATTTTTCAAAAATTTTCTATTTTTATAGGAAATTTTTCAAAAATTTCCTATTTTCATAGGAAATTCCTATAAAAATTTTCTATTTTTATAGGAAATTTTTCAAAAATTTCCTATTTTATAGGAAATTTTTCAAAAATTTCCTATTTTTATAGGAAATTTTTCAAAAATTTCCTATTTTTATAGGAAATTTTTCAAAAATTTCCTATTTTTATAGGAAATTTTTCAAAAATTTCCTCTTTTTATAGGAAATTTGTCAAAAATTTCCTATTTTTATAGGAAATTTCACAAAAATTTCCTATTTTTATAGGAAATTTTTCAAAAATTTCCTATTTTTATAGGAAATTAAAAAAAAAAATCCTATTTTTAAAAGAAGTTTTTTAAAAATTTCTTTTTTTATAGCAAATTTTTTAAACATTTTCTTTTTTTTATAGGAAATTAAAAAAAATTTCTATTGTTATAGAAAATTTTTCCCAAATTTCCTACTTTTATAGAAAATGTTTGAAAAATTTCCTACTTTTATAGGAATTTTTTTAAAAAATTTATTTAATATTTTTTGTTTTAAATATATCTCTTATATATATTTAATAGCTTTTTGAAACATGTTTCTTTATTGGAAAACTTTTTAAAATGAATTTGTCTTAGATTTGCCAACTTTTACTGGAAATTTTCTTTTTCCTAAACCCCTATACTTAAAGTACACATTCTCAACTGAAATTGAAATAGCCTTAAACCTTTCTGAACTTTTACATTTTGTCAAAATCTTAAACTTTTCTTTATTTTCCAGTTATGCATGAAAAAACTTATTTAAAAAGTTTCACTTAACTTCGACAAACATTTTCCTTAAAAGAAAATCTTTAGGAAAAAAAAAACAAGAGATTTTTATTTACACTCAATCATTTTACCCCCTAGTTTCGACATTGTTTTAACTTGGTCAATAAATTGTTTGTAAAATAAATATTTTGACATGAACCTATTTTCTGTAACACTTTCCCAGGAACATGCTTTTCGTTGCGATGATAAAGGGGAGCAATTTATAGGGAGGAAGTTTGTTCCAAATTGTATTCTTAAGCAATTTTAATTAATAAAGTTTTGTTGTTCTTCATGTTATTGTTGATAGTTTTGGGAAAAACAACTAACAACCAGCAAAATGTAACAATAAACTTTAATGTTTTAAAATTTTTATTCATTCCCCTTCTTTGTTTTGTACTCGAACGATATTGTAGGAGCTTTTGTATCCCTTTCCTGCAATATCCTTCATTTTTATTGTCTTTTTAACTTTATTTTACTATAATACTTTTTGTTAAAACTGACACTTTAGAGAATAATTTCATTGGAAAGAAAAAGTTGGAAAGATCAATAGTGATAACGCTTGAATGCTACTAGAGTTAAAGTAAAGACAAAAACCTTTTTTTTAGCTCTCATATACTACAAACCCTTTTAGTCTATATTTTGGTCTATATTTTAGATGATATTTGTATATTAGTCTTATTCTTTTATATAAGATCATGTTACAGATTTTTAGTTTAAGTCTAAATATGCAAATATATGCAGACGATTTTAATTCTGTTATAAAGATACGATTTCGGACTTTAGTTTTCTTTAAGTTTAACTTCGCTTTAGCTCTTAGTTTATGTCTTAGTCTTAACTAAACTCAAAACACTTTAATTTTTTAAGTACATCAAAAATTTAAACTACAACATTAAAACTTCAATATACAATGTTGCAAATAACAAAAAGTCCACATAAAGCTGTTTTACTACTTCACCACCAGGGACCACTTAAATTCACATTATCATCACTGGCCCTACTCAAGGCAAATACACTTTCTTCATCCTTCAATATCAAAAAAAAAAAAACCTCTTACAAAAAGCGCCAGGACGTATAAATTGCGATAAACACATATAAAATGTTGTAAATAAAATTACAACAGTTTATTCTTATTTATTTTCTTTAAATGCACTTTATTAAATATGTGCAATGTTGCGCAAAGTTATTTGCAACATCAAAAGGCAATGGGGGATTTTTTTTTGCATTTAAATGGTGGCAAAAGGTACTAAGGGATAGAGCAAGGACTGCGGCGAACTATGATTAAAGCATTGAGAAAAACTACTTACACACTTACAGCAAATTCTTTTAATAAGTTTGTATTTGTTTGTAGGAAAAAGGCTTTAAGGATTTTATGGAGGGGAAAAAAGTTTTCGGCTTTAATAACAAGTTCTTGGAAATGCTTAATGGACAATTTAAGGTGTAAACAAGTAAGAGTGTTATATTCGGCTTTGCTGAATCTTATACACAGTTCCACATTGGACATTGATTAATAGCTATCTAACTTCCTTAGTGCAATCTTAATATGCTAAAGTACCTCCGAATCGTTTTGATTGTAGATATAACAAGTAAAAAAGTGCTATAGTCGGTCAAGCCCGACCATACGATACCCTACACCACTAAGGTCAAAGGTGTTATTTTTCCTGTATAAAGACAAATATTTGCTAAATTTTGCCATCATACAAACATTTTCTCAAAACTTATATATTTAAGCTGTTTCTGTCATTTGGACTTATATGAGAGCTAGGGTAAAATGTAGACCGATTTTCCTGAAATTTGGCAAAATAATTACAGTTGTTACAAAAATTATGAAAAATAGACTTAAAGTTCCCATTATCTTTAGATTTACGAGCGTTTTAGTGATTTTTGTCTCATTTAGTGCGTTTTTAAAGAAAAGTTTGTATGGGAGCTATGGTCAAATGTGGACCGATTTTAAGGAGATTTGGTACAGTGATTTAAGTTTACATAAGCAGTATTACATTCAAATTTCATAAAAAAATATTGATATTTGTGGCCAATATATCAATTCCGGAAAGTGGGACCTATGGGAGGTACCATAAATAAAGAACCGATTTTGACGAATTTCAATAGCCATATTCCCATTATCAAAAAAATGATCTGTGCCAAATTAAATCAAACTATCTTTAGAATTGCAGTTTGATTACCTGCAGTTTGATTACAAGTTTTATATGAGGGTCCAGCCAGCCAGCCAGACGGACGGACATCGCTAAATCGACTCAGAAAGTGATTCTAAGCCTATTGGTATACCAAAAGGTGGGTCTAAAACAAATATTTTCATGCGTTACATACATCAGCACAAACTTATAATACCCTTTCCACCTATGGTGGTGAAGGGTATAAGAAGGGGGTGTTATGTATGGGAGCTCTAACTAATTGTGAACCGATTTCGTCCATTTTCAGTACACAACTTCTATAACGTATCGAAAACACTTTTGTAAAATTTTGTCCCTCTAGCTTTTTTCGTTAAGGCGAATGCTTTTATCTGATGGACAGACGGACATTAAACCCCTTTTCTTTTGGTGTTTTTTATATGGGAGCTATGGTCAAGTAGTAACCGATTGTAATAAAATTTTGCACACTGGGTGGCATTCACATTAGACTTCCTTTTGCAAAATTTTGTTCCTCTAACTCTTTTCGTTACGGCACTATTGTGCTTTTATCTGACAGACATACGGACATAAACCCCTTTTTTTTGTATTTTTGTGTTTTCTTAAGTTTTTTATATGGGAGCTATGGTCAAATGGTGACCTATTGTGACAAAATGTTGCACACTGGTTGGCATTTACATAAGACCTCTTCGTGCTAAGTTTAGTGGTTATATCTGTTATAGTTTTAGATTAATTGGCATTTAAGTGTATTTTAGGTAGAATTTAGGCTGTTTCCGTAAGTTTTTTCAAATGTGAACCGATTTCGATGCAATTTTATATGCTTTCTAGCGCTTATGTAGATCTTCCATATGCTTAATTTTATCATCATAGCTATTATAGTTTGTCATTAATTAGCAAATACGCGATTAGCCTAGACGAGGTTATACGGAAGCTATGGTCAAATGTCAACCGATTTCGCCCAATTTCAAAACGAAAGTTTTTCAAAAACTAAGAATATTTTTAGCAAGTTTTAGTTTCATAGCCCATTTTTGTTTAGGCTCAATCGTGCCTTTAACAGGCAGACGGCCAGATGGACAGACAGACGGTCAAAGCTATTATAGTACTATTACTTGTACTAATAGTAGTATTATTACTGGTACTAATAGTAGTACTTTTACTAGTACTAATAGTAGTACTATTACTTGTACTAATAAAAATACTTTTGCTGGTACTAATAGAAGTACTATTACCAGTTCTAATAGTAGTACTATTATTTGTAGTAGTATAACTGGCACTAATAGCAGTACTATTACTAGTACTAATAGTAATACTATTACTGGTACTAATAGAAGTACTATTACTGGTACTAGTACTAGTACTAATAATAGTACTATTACTAATACTAATAGTAGTACTATTACCAGTACTAATAGTAGTACTATTACTAGTACTAATAATAGTACTTTCAACAGTACTAATAGTAGTACTATTACTAGTACTAATAATAGTACTTTTAACAGTACTAATAGTAGTACTATTACTAGCACAAATAGTAATACTTTTACTAGTGCTAATAGTTATACAATTACTTGTACTCATAAAAGTACTTTTACTGGTACTTATAGAAGTACTATTACTAGTTATAATAGTAGGACCATTATTAGTGCTAAGTACTTTTGCTAGTGCTAATAGTAGTGCTAGTACTAATACTACTACTATTAGTAGTACTATTACTAGTACTAATAGTAATACTATTACTGGTACTAATAGTAGTACTATTACTGGTACTAATAGTAGTACAATTACTAGTACTAATAGAAGTACTATTACTAGTACTAATAATAGTACTTTTAACAGTACTAATAGTTGTACTATTACTAGTGCAAATAGTAATACTACTACTACTAGTGCTAATAGTTATACTATTATATATATACTGATAAAAGTACTTTTACGGGTACTTATATAAGTACTATTACTAGTACTAATAGTAGTGCTATTACTGGTATCAATACTGGTACCAATAGTAGTACTATTACTAGTGCTAATAGTTATACTATTACTTGTACTGATAAAGTACTTTTATGGGTACTAATAGAAATACTATTACTAGTTCTAATAGTAGCACTATTACAATATTACTAGTGCTAACAGAAGTACTTTTGCTAGCGCTAATAGTTGTGCTAGTACTAATACTAGTACTATTACTAATACTAGTACTATTACTAATACTAGTACTATTACTAGTACTATTACTAGTACTAATAGTAGTACTATTACTAGTACCAATAGAACTAGTACTTTTACTGGTACGTTTACTGGCACTAATAGAAGTACTATTACTAGTTCTAACAGTAGTACTATTACTGGTACTAATAGCAGTACTATTACTGGTACTAATAATACTATTACTAGTACTAATAGTAGTACTACTACTGGTACTAATAGCAGTACTTTTAATAGTACTAATAATACTTTTACTACTAGTACTATTAGTAGTACTATTACTAGTACAAATAGTAGTTCTAATAGTGTACTATTACTTGTAGTGATAAAAGTACTATTACTTGTACTCATAGTAGTACTACCACTTGTTGTATTAATATAACTATTACTAGTACTAATAGCAGTACTATTACTAGCACATACTACTAATAGTAGTATTATGACTACTACTAGTACCAGTCATAATATTACCAGTACCAATAGTAGTACTATTACTAGTACTAATAGTAGTGCTGTTACTAGTAGTGCTATTACTAGTACTAATAGAAGTACTATTACTAGTACTATTACTATTACTAGTTCAATTACTAGTACTATTACTAGTACTATTAATAGTACTATTACTAGTACTAATAGTAGTACTATTACTAGTACTTACAGTAGTCCTATTATTAGTATCAATTTTTTTATTTTACTGTTTCTTATACTAATATCATTACTATTTAATTCTAAAATTTACTTATCGCCAAATTTCCTTAAATTTTAATATCTGTGACCTGTGAACTTCCATGAAATTTTGCCTAGTTTACAAATAATTTATTTAGCCTTCCCTGAAATACTGTCTTAATAATTTATCCATTCTCTTTGGTTCATGTCTTTTATTTAAAAATTATACATGGAAAATAAAATTATATTAAACATAAATATCCTTAACAATTTTTCTGCTGATTTTCATTCTTGTTCCCCAATTTTCCTTTATGACAAATGACTTTTTGAATAATTTTCAAACAACAAATAAATTTTCACCTGCCAATAAATCATGGACAAAAATATTTTATAAGAAAAGTTAATTCTTTTGAGGCTTTCCAAGTATTTTTTAAAAGAAATCTCTAAAGGATTAGGGAGGTACTATTTAAGTATAAAAATTATTTTAGAAAAGATAGTTTATTGCTAAAAGTTTGAAAAAGATGGAACAAGTTCGGGATCACTTTCCAGAGCATTAAGTACTAATAGTACAAGAGTACTTTTAATGAGGTTAAAAAAATCGATGTCAATAAGTACCCCCTTAATGCCTATAATGAGCGTGGCTTCCATTAATAGACAGGAATTGTGTTTTATATCATATTGCAAATTTTTGTTGTTTTATCGCATTTTTGGCCAAGTAATTTATCATTATTGAAATTGAAGTTTATAATTTTGAACAAAAACCAAACAAACGGTTTCTATAATAAACGGCACGAAAAGGAAACAAAGTCATAATTCAAAATGATTTTCAAAAAAATTCGTATTTATTTCCATTTGTTGTAATTTATGGCAATGAAACAATGTAAAACAGAATTAACAAAATATAAGGAATAGCAGAACTTTTAACAAAATATAAGAAAATTAAACTTTTCTAGAAAAAAAACTTGCTTTTGAGGAGTACTTTTATTTAGAAAAGGTACTTTTCTGAAAAATTTTTGGTACGCAAAATTTTATTAATCAAATTTAACAGCTAAAATATTTTTATAGAAAACTTTATTATATTTAAAGAAAAGGTTTAAGTACTAAAATATACAGTTTTTAGTACTAAAAAGTTTAAACACAAATTTTAGTAATAAATAACTTTTTCAGAAAATTATTTGTACTAAAATACTTTTATAGCAAATATTTCGAAAAAAAATATATATATTTTTTATTAAAATAAAGTTATAGTACATTTGTATATAAATTTTTAAAAGAATTTTATGTTAAAAGTTTATGACAAAAAGGTTTTTATAAAAAAGTTTTAGTACAAAAAGATATTTTTTTTGTACCAAAAACTTTTTACAAAAATTTCTGTAATAAAGAACTTTTGTAGAAAATTTACTGGTACTTTTATGAAAATTAAAAAAAAGGATCTATTTATAAATAGATATATTTTACAGAAAAAGTACATTTTGAGCCAAAGTTTCGGCAATACAAATTTTTTATAAATTAAATGTTAGAACTAAAAGATTTTTAATGAAAACGTTCAGTACTAAAATATTTTTTCATAAGGTTTTAATACTAAAAGTTATATTTTTTAGTACTAAATTTTTTTTACAATAAATTTTAGTACTTAAATGAAAATTAAAGATAATTTACTTGTACTAAATAATTTTATAGAGAATTTAGTAGAAAAGGTATCTTTTTTACTAAAAGCTAAATTTTTAAGAAAAAGTACTTTATGGACAAATTTTTGGTACTTAAATAAATTAAATTTTACAACTAAAAGATTTTTAAGAAAAAGTACTTTTTAAGTTTCAGTAATAAAAATTTTCATAAATTAAATTTTACAACTAAAAGATTTTTAAGAAAAAGTACTTTTTAAGTTTCAGTAATAAAAATTTTCATAAATTAAATTTTAAAACTAAAAGATTTCTAAAGAAAAAGCTCAACACAAAAATATTTTTAGAAAAGGTGTTAGTACTAAAAGTTATATTTCTTAGTACTAAAATTTTTTTACAATAAATTTTAGTAATAAAAGACTTTTAAAGGAAATTTTCTAGTACCAAATAGTTTTATAGAGAATTTAGTAGAAAACGTACCTTTTTTACTAAAAGCTATATTTTTAAGAAAAAGTACTTTATGGACAAATTTTTGGTACTTAAATAAATTAAATTTTACAACTAAAATATTTTTACGAAAAAGTACTTTTTTAGCCAAAGTAACGCTAATAAAAATTTTCATTAATAAAATTTAACGGCTAAAAGGTCTCTAAAGAAAAGTTCAGCCCAAAAATATTTTTAGAAAAAGTTTTAGTACTAAAAGATATATTTCTTAGTACTAAAGAATATTTACAATAAAATTAATTAATAAAAGACTTTTAAAGAAAATTTATTAAATAATTTTATAGAGAATTTAGTACTTCAATTTTTGTAATAAATGACTTTTACAGAAATTTACTAGTGCTAAATACTTTGTAACGAAGCTTTCGTTACATACATATAAATATGTATATACGTATTATATTATTAATATTTTGAATCAATTATTTTGTATAATTTGAATTATCTTATTTTGTAAACTATTAATTATTTTGTATTCTTAATATATAATGATTTCTGTTATGTTAACATTTTTCTGTTATGTTATGATTTCTGTTATGTTAACATTTGTTGAGAGATTGTAAAACTGTTAACATAATTTAGAGAGTATAACAGTTAATCTATCTGTTTCATTACATTGATAATTATCACTACTACGCCCTGATGATGTTGTGTACATCACTACAACTTCAGTTGAGCTTGAGTTGTGCTCGTGTACGGTCAACTAGCACAAGTCTGGAATAGCTTTGTTAGAAACCGTATATCCAACACAACTAAGGCCAACTCAAGTAGTAGTACTCAGGGATACTACTGGTTTCACTACAGCCATAGTTCCCAGGTATAATTGTAGTAGTACACAGGGACACTACTGGTATCTTCAATAGCCATAGTTCCCAGGTACAGATGTTGAAGTGCACAGGGATACTAGTGGCCATAGGTCCCAGGCGATAGTAGTCACTAATACCACTAACCACCAAAAATATATAAATAAACAGGACAGCAACCACAGAGGGGAGTCTTGTTTTTACCCGGTTACTGACATCGTCATTATTATTAGAAAATTGTTTAATTTTAAGTAAAATATTATAAATAAATGAAGTAAAAGAAAAGTAAAGTGAAATTTTTATTATCCTGGACTGGCTGAATCTACCCTGGCAAAGTATATTATAAATGGCGCCCGAGCAGGGACTCTAATTTGAAAAATATTTTAAACAGGATATTAAAAAAAAAAAAAAAAAACTTTGAAAATGAGTCGCAACTTCATAAATCTTTTAAAAAAAGATGTCCTGTGCAGCTGTCTTAGAGATCTCGGTATTAACGATGAAGGAAGTGTTGAGGATATGCGAAGCCGACTAAGGAGCTACATGGAAAAAGAAGACATTCCCCCAGATCACGTGGTTTACATTCAACATTTAAGGTCATGTTACGATGGTGGTAAAGAATTGAAAGTTCCTTCTAGTCAGATTTCTAGAAACATATCCCCAACTCGACATAATTTAGAACATGAGACTACCAGTTCCCAAAACTTATCTGAAGTCTGTGATAAGGTTCGCAAATGGGGTGTGAAGTATGATGGTGGAAAGGATCCTCTTTGTTTTTTGGAAAGAATTGAAGAGTTAGCGAAATGTTATTCTATTCCTGTCAATACGTTATTAAATTTTATGCCCGAACTCTTGAAAGGTGATGCCTTAGCTTGGTATCGTAATAACAAAGTGAACTGGAAAGTTTATCAAGACTTTATCGATGACTTTAAGCTATTTTTTTTACCGAATCGATTTTTCGAAAATCTGGATGATGCAATCAGAAATCGATGCCAACAAACTGAAGAAAGTTTTGTTGACTATGTTACATCAATACAATCATTGATGAGATGGACCAAGTTAACAACAAACGAGCAACTGGAAAGAATCTACAAAAATTGCAGAGCAGAATATAAAATTTATATTAAACGAGGTGAGTTTAGCAGGCTACGCGATCTTGTCATCTTAGCACAAGAATTTGAAAATATAAGAGCAGAAGAAGTAAAGCAGAAGAAAGTGGTTCGGCGTGTGCAGACTGTTGTAGCTTCTAACAACTCCAAGTACGTATGTTACCGTTGTGGTGAATCCGGTCACAGTCGAGCGAATTGTTCAAAACCCCAAGTGATATTTTGCTGGGATTGTGGCAAGAAAGGTATTAAAACTGTAGATTGTTGTCGTGCTGTCGCGGAAAACTCCAGCAGAGATCCTCTAGCAGGGGAAAGGAGAGAGGATCTCTAATATCAACGCCTTTTCCAATTAAACTTATACCCGATGACGACTTTCGATTACGAACATGGATAACGATTAAAAATAAGAAGACGTGCGCAATCTTTGATACTGGTGCTACCCATTCATGTATACAGAAGTCACTCGTAGAAGAGCTGCGAATTCCCATTGTAGCTGCCGATTTTAATTCTCTTCATTTAGCAGATCAATCCGTAGTCATAGTGGAAGGTGCCGTAAGTATATGGTTCGTAATGAATGGTGTTGTTTACCGTCACAATTTTTTGGTCCTAAACGTTATGTTCGATCCTATTATTCTTGGAATGAACTTTTTGCAAGAAACTGGTTCGGAAATACACATCATCCCCCGCAAGAAGGTGTCAGAAGCAAATCCTCATCTTGTCTCTACAACTTTAATTAGTTCATTACAGGCAAATGTTGACTTTACACACGAAGAAGTGACCGAAAGACAGGTAAAATCATTTTTAGAAAACGAGCTCCCACGTTTTGATGCAATAAGCGGCCCCTCAAACATAACACAACACGTTATAACGATGAAACACTCTAGACCTTTACGTCAGCGTTATTATCCACGAAATCCAGCTATGCAAGAAGTGATTAATACTCAGATAGATGAGCTGTTACAAGACGGAAGAATTGAATCTTCAAAAAGCCCTTACAGTTCCCCAATAGTACTAGTCCGCAAAAAGAATGACGAATGGCGGTTATGTGTAGATTTCCGTCAAATTAATGAACACTCTATTCGAGATGCTTATCCCATTCCACAGATAAATTCAATTCTAGAGAAGCTAAGAAATAGTAAATATTTTAGTACTATCGATCTGCGTAACGGATACTGGCAGATTCCCATGGACCCAAAGAGCAAGGTTCATACTGCGTTCACCGTACCAGGACGAGGTTTATATCAATGGTGTGTGATGCCATTCGGCTTGCACTCGGCATCGGCTACTTTTCAGAGGGCTCTAGATACAGTTATAGGCCCCGAACTAGACTCTTTCGCGTTCGCTTACCTGGATGACATAGTAGTCCTCGGCAGCACAATCGAAGAACACTTAAAAAATTTAAAAATTGTGTTTGACCGATTAATTATCGCTAAACTGCGTATTAACCCGAACAAATGTACTTTTGCTAAGAAAACCATACGTTATCTTGGCCACGTTATAAGCGAAAACGGAGTACACACAGATCCCGACAAGGTTAAGGCTGTTTCCCTTATCCCTGATCCTACTACACTTAAGGAATTAAGGTCATTCTTAAATACTGCAGCATGGTATAGACGCTTTATACCAAACTTTTCTACATTAACTAGCCCTCTGAACGAACTTCTAAGGAAAGGTCAAAAATGGATTTGGGGACCTCAACAAAAATGCACGTTCGAAGAAATAAAACAAAAGTTAATGGAAGCTCCAGCACTTACCTGTCCCGATTTCTCTCGAACTTTCATATTGCAGACGGATGCCAGCGATGTCGGATTAGGAGCAGTCCTCACGCAGGAATTTGATGATGGTGAGAAAATAATTGCCTATGCAAGTCGCACGTTAACAGCACCTGAACGGAACTACACCGTGACCGAGAAAGAATGCCTGGCGGTTATTTGGGGAATCAGGAAAATGAGACATTACATAGAAGGTTATCATTTTATAATTGTTACTGATCATCAATCGTTAAAATGGTTGAATTCAATTCAAACGCCTTCCGGAAGGATTGCACGCTGGGCCCTGGAACTGATGCAATTTGATTATGAAATCCGGTACCGCAAAGGAAAATTGAATGTCATCGCTGATACTCTCTCTCGAGCTCCCGTTCTAACAGAAAATTCATTTCCAGTTATTCAGATACTTCATAAAGTTTCAGAAATTAGCGATCCATGGTATCAGAAAAAGTTTGAAACAGTAAAAAGTAACCCTGAAATGCTTCCCGACTATCAACTAGATGACCAAGGAAATTTAAGAAGACATATTTTCGATTCCTCTTCTTACGATGATCATGATCCAGTTCCGTGGAAATTAGTAGTTCCCAAGATAGATAGAAATCGTGTTCTAAAGGAATGTCATGACGATATAACAGCAGGTCATTTGGGAATTAACAAAACCATAGCACGAGTCACAAAATTATATTACTGGCCTGGTATATTTCGAGATATTAGCAAATATGTCAGGAAATGTGAAACATGTCAACGCTTCAAGCCACTTCAGCAAGCTCCAGCAGGAAAAATGCATTCGTCTCCAACTTCTTCCCTTTTTCATACCATATGTGCCGATTTTGTGGGCCCTCTACCACGGTCCATACACGGAAATACAACACTTATTGTTTTCTACGATAAATTTACAAAATGGTCTGAATTTGTTGCTGTCAGAAAAGCCACAACCCAATCGTTTATAAAAGCATTTCGTGAAAGAATATTATCTCGTTTTGGAGTACCATGTATCCTGCATACTGATAATGGCACCCAATTTACCAGCCGCGACTGCCACAAGTATTTCAAATCTCTTGGAGTAAAACAAACTTTTACCGCCCCTTATTCACCCCAAGAAAATCCAGTCGAGAGAACTAACAGGACAATTAAAACCATGATAGCACAATATACAGAGAAAAATCAAAGAAAGTGGGACGAGCACTTACCAGAATTAACTTTAGCAATTAATTCCAGCAAACAAGCGTCCACCCAATACAGTCCAGCATACTTGAACCTGGGGAGGGACCTAAGACTTCCAAGCACATTATTTGACGAAAAAACCAACATGAATATTGAAAATAATTATTTAAGTCCCGAAGATAAATATAATCACTTACAGGATATTTTTCAGACAGTTCGCGGCAACCTGCAAAATGCTGCCGAAAACCAAGCGTCTCATTATAACTTAAGACGCAGAGAATGGTCACCCCGAAAGGGAGACTTTGTGTTGGTAAGAAATCATGTTCTCTCTAAAGCTATTGATTTTTTTGCAGCAAAACTAGCTCCTAAATTTGACGGTCCATATCAAGTCACCAGGTTCATATCACCTGTAATAGTTGAATTCATTGATCCAGATAGCAAAAGGAAGAAAGGAATTGCGCATTTAAAAGATTTAAAAATATATCACACAGAATCCCAAGATGAATGCTGATAAATTTAAGAGAAGTTGTCAACGATTTAAGGAAGCTATGCAAGAAGAATCAAATAAAAGAAGAAAAATTGTTTTCCTGAAGTCACCGGTAGAAAAGGTGAAAATAACATCAGTTGTGACGTTACCTCCTCTGCAACCCATGAAATCCATGCTTAATGCCTCACAGAAATCAGACATTCTCTCAAAACTAGTGAAGGATCTAGGAATCGATAAGGATTTTGATTTGGATCCTAGAAACCAGCTTATATGCCAGGTATTGTCAACAATCGAGCCAATTGAACCAGGAAGAAGAACGAGATTCCGAAGAATTTTTGACAACATCATGGTCACAATTTACATAAGGTGTTCCCTGGATATTTGGATAATTATTGGCCAAGAAAAGTACGTCTTCCCAAAACCCAGGAATGATACTGGTCCTAATTGTTAAAAGAAAAGCAGGAGGGAGATGTAACGAAGCTTTCGTTACATACATATTAATATGTATATACGTATTATATTATTAATATTTTGAATCAATTATTTTGTATAATTTGAATTATCTTATTTTGTAAACTATTAATTATTTTGTATTCTTAATATATAATGATTTCTGTTATGTTAACATTTTTCTGTTATGTTATGATTTCTGTTATGTTAACATTTGTTGAGAGATTGTAAAACTGTTAACATAATTTAGAGAGTATAACAGTTAATCTATCTGTTTCATTACATTGATAATTATCACTACTACGCCCTGATGATGTTGTGTACATCACTACAACTTCAGTTGAGCTTGAGTTGTGCTCGTGTACGGTCAACTAGCACAAGTCTGGAATAGCTTTGTTAGAAACCGTATATCCAACACAACTAAGGCCAACTCAAGTAGTAGTACTCAGGGATACTACTGGTTTCACTACAGCCATAGTTCCCAGGTATAATTGTAGTAGTACACAGGGACACTACTGGTATCTTCAATAGCCATAGTTCCCAGGTACAGATGTTGAAGTGCACAGGGATACTAGTGGCCATAGGTCCCAGGCGATAGTAGTCACTAATACCACTAACCACCAAAAATATATAAATAAACAGGACAGCAACCACAGAGGGGAGTCTTGTTTTTACCCGGTTACTGACATCGTCATTATTATTAGAAAATTGTTTAATTTTAAGTAAAATATTATAAATAAATGAAGTAAAAGAAAAGTAAAGTGAAATTTTTATTATCCTGGACTGGCTGAATCTACCCTGGCAAAGTATATTATAACTTTTATAGAGAATTTAGTAAAAAAGGAAATTTTTCAAAAATTTCCTTTTTTATAGGAAGATTTTCAAAAATTTTTTTATTTTTATAAGAAATTTTTCAAAAATTTCTTAGTTTTATAAGAAACCTTTCAAAAATTTCTTAGTTTTATAAAAAATTTTTCAAAAATTTCTTATTTTTATAGGAAATTTTTCATAAATTTCTTATTTTTATAGGAAATTTTTCAAAAATTTCTTATTTTTATAGGAAATTTTTCAAAAATTTCTTATTTTTATAGGAAATTTTTGAAAATTTTCTTATTTTTATAGGAAATTTTTCAAAAATTTCTTATTTTTATAGGAAATTTTTCAAAAATTTCTTATTTTTATAGGAAATTTTTCAAAAATTTCTTATTTTTATAGGAAATTTTTCAAAAATTTCTTATTTTTTTTTAGGAAATTTTTCAAAAATTTCTTATTTTTATAAGAAATTTTTCAAAAACTTCTTATTTTAATAGGAAAACTTTCAAAAAATTCTTATTTTTATAGGAAATTTTTCAAAAATTTCTTATTTTTATAGGAAATTTTTCAAAAATTTCTTATTTTTATAGGAAATTTTTCAAAAATTTCTTATTTTTTTTAGGAAATTTTTCAAAAATTTCTTATTTTTATACGAAATTTTTCAAAACTTCTTATTTTTATAGGAAAACTTTCAAAAAATTCTTATTTTTATAGGAAAATTTTCAAAAATTTCTTATTTTTATAGGAAATTTTTCAAAAATTTCTTATTTTTATAGGAAATTTTTCAAAAATTTCTTATTTTTTTATAGGAAATTTTTTAAAAATTTCTTATTTTTATAGGAATTTTTTCAAAAATTTCTTATTTTTATAGGAAATTTTTCAAAAATTTCCTATTTTTTTATAGGAAATTTTTTTAAAAATTTCTTATTTTTATAGGAAATTTTTCAAAAATTTCTTATTTTTATAGGAAATTTTTCAAAGATTTCTTATTTTTATAGGAAATTTTTCAAAAATTTCTTATTTTTATAGGAAATTTTTCAAAAATTTCTTATTTTTATAGGAAATTTTTCAAAAATTTCTTATTTTTATAGGAAATTTTTCAAAAATTTCTTATTTTTTTAGGAAATTTTTCAAAAATTTCTTATTTTTATAAGAAATTTTTCAAAAACTTCTTATTTTTATAGGAAAATTTTCAAAAATTTCTTATTTTGCAAAAATTTCTTATTTTTATAGGAAATTTTTCAAAAATTTCTTATTTTTATAGGAAAGTTTTCAAAAATTTCTTATTTTTATAGGAAATTTTTTAAAAATTTCTTATTTTTATAGGAAATTTTTCAAAAATTTCTTATTTTTATAGGAAATTTTTCCAAAATTTCTTATTTTTATATGAAATTTTTCCAAAATTTCTTATTTTTATAGGAAATTTTTCAAAAATTTCTTATTTTTATAGGAAATTTTTCAAAAATTTCTTATTTTTATAGGAAATTTTTAAAAAATTTCTTATTTTTATAGGAAAATTTTCAAAAATTTCTTATTTTTATTGGAAATTTTTCAAAAATTTCTTATTTTTATAGGAGATTTTTCAAAAATTTCATCTTTTACAAAAGGGTATTTTGTTGAGAAAAAGTACTTTTTGTAGAAACTTGTGTACATGAAAAGTACCTTGTTAAGCTAAGTCAATGGCTTCGAGGCGTGCCGGCCGGATTATTGTATAATTTGGTGAGAAACATTAACCCTGAAAATTTGAGCCAAATCAGACAACATTAGCACAAGGCGCCCAAGCCCTAAGGTTGAAGAATTAGGGGAAAACGGGTCTTTTTCGGGTTTTGCTAGTTTAGAGCTGTTTGAGCTAACCTTTATAAAAAAAATAAGCATTGATTTGTAATGTAGACTTAACAAGCTTTCTTTTGAAATAGATGATTATAATTTGCTCAAACGGTTATAGCGTTTTTTTCCGGTGAACTTACAAAGACTTACGAAGACTTATAAAAACAAATTTTCCCCAAAATATGCTACATTTACACTTTTTCCTACTACTATATTTTTTACTAATCTTTGACCCGCAAGCAATAAAATATAAAATTTTGGTAAAATTGGTTAGTATCTTCCTATTATTTTAGATGACGCAAATTCCTGTTGGTATCTGTGACTTTAAGTCTAAGGAATTCGGGAAAAGTAGCATTTTTTTGAGAAATTTTAGATAAAATATAATAATTTTATATTGGTTAACATTTTTAACAAGAATATATTAACTAATTATGCGTAACAACATGAGAAATCGGTGAATATAGTTCGACCAGAATTGGAACTGTTTAACCCTTGCTTTACCGGGGTCAAAATCAATTTTTATGCAAATTTCCACTTTTTAGGAATATGTAAGCTATTGCTATGGTTCCAACTATATTTCTTTTACTAAGCCCTCTAAAATAGTACTAAGGCTATAACCAAGATCACATAAATGGTAAATATTAACCCTTTCGTGACCAACAGGGACCAAAACTAACCCAAAAAATTTAAAATTTTTTATTTTATTATTTTTTTTTTTATATTTTTAATTCAGTGCAATAAGATGCTCTCAAACTGTATTCTTTAATATCCGAAATAGATCTTTTTACAAAAAATAACCATATTTTTACAAAATGTACAAAATCTAAATCTAACTGCATTAAGCTGCAGCGAAGCTTTTTTGACTGTATTTCTTATAAAGTTTTGAGTTATTTTCGAAAAAGCGTTTTCTATGAATTTGGTAATAGTTGATGGTTAAGCAAAATATTTATACTTTCATATTCGGATTAGATCTTTTTATATATAATAGCTTAAATTCTATGTAATCAGAAAAATAAAAAATTATCTGCAGCCATATGCCCTAATGAATAGTTTTTATACCTTTCACCATAGGTGGAAAGGGTGTTATAAGTTTGTGCTCATGTATGTAACGCATAGAAATATTTGTCTTAGACTCACTTTTTAATATATCAATAGGCTTATAATCACTTTCTGAGTCGATTTAGCGATGTCCGTCCGTCCGTCTGGCTGGCTGGTTGGACCCCCATGTAAACCTTGTAATCAAACTACAGGTCGCAATTCTAAAGGTAATTTGATGAAATTTGGAACAGATAATTTTTTTGATTATGGGGCCATGGCTATTGAAATCCGTCAAAATAGGTCCATTTTTTATGGTACCTCCCATAGGTCCCACTTCCCGGGATTGATATATTGGCCACAAATATCAATATTTTTTCATGAAATTTGACTGAAATACTGCTTATGTAAACAAAAATCACTGTACCAAATTTCGTTGAAATCGGTCCACATTTGACCATAGCTCCCATACAAACTCTTCTTTAAAAACGCACTAAATAAGACAAAAAATCACTAAACGCTCGTAAATCTAAATATAGTCCAAATTTTGAGTTTATTTTTTGCATACATAATTTCTGTAACAACTGTAATCAATTTGCCAAATTTCGAGGTAATCGGTTCACATTTGACCCTAGCTCTCATATAAGTCCAAATGACGGAAACAGCTCAAATATATAAGTTTTGAGAAAATGTTTGTATGATGGCAATATTAAGCAAATATTTGTCTTTATACAGGAAAAAGAACACCATTGATCTTAGTGGTGAAGGGTATCGTATGGTCGGGCTTGACTAACTATAGCACTTTCTTACTTGTTTTTATCTGTATTTCTTTTAAAGTTGGAGGTATTTTCGAAAAAGTTTTTTCAATGAAATTTTTAGTAGTTAAAAGTTAAGGAAAATTCTTATGCTTTTATATTCGGACAGATCTTTTCACAAATAATAGTCTGAATTCTATATAATCAGAAAAATTTAAAATTATCTGCAGCCATGTGCCCTAATGAAAAGTTTTTTCTGTTAAAAATCTAGAGAATTTATATTATTTATCAAAAAAAAAAAGTAAATATCAAATGTTTTATAAAAAAGTTCAAAGTAAAAGTAATAAAAAAAATTAAGGTTTATTTTAAACAATTCTTTGTAGTTTTTGTTTACTAAATCAAAAAAATTCCTTGAAATTTATGTAATCTTTACTTTTTTTGCTTATGGTCAAATTCTTTGTAAATTTAAGTTATATTTAAAATCAAATTTCGCCACATGAGCAATTTCTTGTTAAAATTAATTAAAAAACAAGTAAGAAATTGCTATGGTCGGCCAAGCCCGACCATGCGATACCCTTCACTACTAAGGTCAAAGGTGTTATTTTTCCTGTATAAAGACAAATATTTGCTACATTTTGTCACTGTAGAAACATTTTCTCAAAACTTATATATTTAAGCTGTTTCCGTCATTTGGACTTATATGAGAGCTAGGGTCAAATGTGGACCGATTATCTCGAAATTTGTCATATGGATTACAGTTATTACAGAAATTATGTGTGGAAAATAAACTTGAAATTCTCATTATCTTTAGATTTACGAGCGTTTTAGTGATTTTTGTCTCGTTTAGTGCGTTTTTAAAGAAGAGTTTGTATTTGAGCTATGGTCAAATGTGGACCGATTTCAACGAAATTTGGTACAGGGCTTTAAGTTTACATAAGCAGTATTCGTTTTAAATTTCATGAAAAAATATTGATATTTGTTGCCAATATATCAATTCCGGGAAGTGGGAGGTACGGGAGGTACCATAAATAATGGACCGATTTTGACAAATTTCAACAGCCATAGTCCCATTATCAAAAAAATGATATGTGTCAAATTTCATCGAATTATCTTTAGAATTACGACCTGTAGTTTGATTACAAGGTTTACATGGGGGTCCAGCCAGCCAGACGGGCGGACGGACGGAAATCGCTAAATCGACTCAGAAAGTGATTCTAAGCCTATTGGTATACTAAAAGGTGGGTCTGAAACAAATACTTCTATGCGTTACATACATCAGCACAAACTTATAATACCCTTTGCCACCTATGGCGGTGAAGGGTATAAAAAAATTTTATAATAACATGAAATGATTATAATATCATTGTATCATTGTATTATTATGATAATAATTGAAAATGAGCTGGGGATTATGATAAAGACAAAAAGAATGGGGTATATAAGAATCCGAAATACCCTAAAGAGATTTTATATAGAAAGAAAAAAATCTGTTCTTAATCAGAATTTCAAGAAAAAGAAAGTAATTATCTGTGATTATAAATTCCCTTCTTTACTATTTTTTATAGATTCTTTCTTCGACTTTCTATACTATAGAATGACTATAGAATCTATGGTCATGACTTCTTATCTCTTAGCTATAGGGTATAAATACGTAGTATTTATAGGAATTAACAATATTTTTAAAGTCATATACATATAAAATACGATTACTAGAACTATATAACTGCTGACATATAATGAGCTCATATTTCATTTTCAATTCATGCGCAACACTTTGTGTTTTTTTTTTGCTTCATCCTCTGACTTTTTCAATAGAATTTAATGCTTTTAATGTTTTATTTCTTTTTCTGTAATTTTAAAGAACTAAAACCAAATAGAAAACTAGAAATAATAAAACCTAGACAACAACAATGGCAAATCGTTTGAAAATAATATTTATTCATATTCCTCTAACAATAGTTTCTAAAGCTTCAAAAAAGCACTTCTAGTATAAATAGAAGAATAGCAAGAACGCGCCAAAGCAAAAAACTACCTAAGTATTTGATAGACTTTATGTCTAACTCCACTCTTAGAGTATCTAGTGGTATATTTTGTCGGTTTGTCGCTTTTTTTGTGGAACTACTACGAGTATAATGTGACAATAGAAAAAAGAATGGAAAACTTTTTCGTTCCTACTTCTTCCTAGTGCACTTAATCTTTTTTGCGCTAAACTTTTCTTAAGAGTTGTCACAGAAAATGGCACAAACAAATAAATTTTAAAATCCATTGAATTGTTTTTTTTTGTCTTCGTCTTTATTTTCTATTCGATTGTTAGTTGTTGCACATTAAAGACATTAACAATTGAGAAAATGCAGCGACAACAATAACAGAAAACCACAATAGCAATAATATAACAGCAATAATAGATGTTTTCGATGTTGTTGTCATAATGTTTGGGAGTACAGTGTGGGGCGAAATGTTATCGGTCAAAGTAATTAAAAAGATTTGCAAGGGACCTCTAAGTCATTAAAGCTTCTGACAAAACTTTACTAAGAGTTTAGCTTTCCTCAATGACAGCTCGTTATTTTTTATTTTTTAAAACTTGACAATATTTAATGTTCTTTGCAAATGATAATCTTCTGTCTTTCGAACAAATTTTTCTAAGAATAACTACTCAAAATCTATAGAATAAGAACAAATTTAAATGAGCTGCAGCCACCTGCAGCAAAGTATTATTTTTGCATTTTATCTTATCGTTAACACTATATTCTTAATTTATTCAAATACTAAAGATTTAATGGTCCCAAAAAACTTCAACCTTTAGTATTCGGAAAAGATTTTTTCCTGAACAAGTGTCCTAAGTCTACGCAATAAGAAAACTGTAAACTTATTTGCGCTGAACAGTGCCTAAAATTTTGCAGTCAAAAAAACTATTTCTTAGTCATAATTAAAAAAAAAATCTACTTAAAATTAGTTTTTTTCACTAATGTTTTAATTTTCTTCATTTTTATAATCTCACAATATGATCTACAAAAATAAATTCTTCTATATCCGATGGGGATCTTACTAGAAGTTATCACCCAAAGTGCATGGAAGAGGAATAAATTAAATCGAGCTGCAGCGGTCTGCGTAAGAGTATTATTTTGCAGTTTTTTTTATCGTGGGTTCGATATAATTTATTTATTAAAATACTTAAAATTTCATGGTCCGAGAAAAATTGAACCTATATTATTTTGAGAAGCATTTTTCACGCAAAAGTCTCCTAAGTCTACGAAAAAAGAAAATCATAAATCTATTTGCGGACAACTGCCCTAAATTTTTTTATTATTATTATCTCTTTGTAATAAATCGTTAAAAATTAAAAATATATCTACTCAAAATTATGTTTTTTCCCGCTGATATTTTGATATTTAAAATTTTTGAAATTTAAAACATTTTTGGTTATCGACAAAAAAGATTATCTTCTCTATCTAATACAGATCTTTCTTAAAATGACTAGGAGGACATTTCTACAGAAAAGTTACGATAGGAATACATTTCTATAGATAACTTGACCAAAGAAATAAATTTTTTATAGAAAAATTGATCTAAGGAAGACATTTCTATAGAAAAGTTGACTAAAGGAAGACATTTCTATAGAAAAGTTGACTAAAGGAAGACATTTCTATAGAAAAGTTGAGTTTAGGAAGACATTTCTGTAGAAAAGTTGACCAAAGGAAGACATTTCTATTGAAAAGTTGACCAAAGGAAGACATTTCTATAGAAAAGTTGAATTAAGGAAGACATTTCTGTAGAAAAGTTGACCAAAGGAAGACATTTCTATTGAAAAGTTGACCAAAGGAAGACATTTCTATAGAAAAGTTGACCAAAGGAAGATATTTCTATAAAAAAGTTGACCAAAGGAAAACATTTCTATAGAAAAGTTGAATAAAGGAAGACATTTCTATAGAAAAGTTGACAAAGGGAAGACATTTCTATTGAAAAGTTGACCAAAGGAAGACATTTCTATAGAAAAGTTGACCAAAGGAAGACATTTCTATAAAAAAGTTGACCAAAGGAAAACATTTCTATAGAAAAGTTGAATAAATGAAGACATTTCTATAGAAAAGTTGACCAAAGGAAGACATTTCAATAGAAAAGTTGACCAAAGCAAGATATTTCTATAGAAAAGTTGACCAAAGGAAGACATTTCCACACAAAAGTTGACCAACGGAAGACGTTTCTATAGAAAAGTTGACAAAAGGAAGATATTTCAATACAAAAGTTGACCAAACGAAGACTTTTCTATAGAAAAGTTGACCAAAAAAAGACATTTCTATAGAAAAGTTGACCAAAGGTAGACATTTCTATGGAAAAGTTGACCAAAGGAAGATATTTATATAGAAAAGTTGACCAAAAGAAGACATTTCTATAGAACAGTTGACAAACAGAGGACATTTCTATAGAATAATTGACAATTAGTGAATAGTTCACGTTGGGAAGACTTTTCTATAGAAAAGTTGACGATGGTAAGACCTTTCTATACAAATGTTGACGATTGGAAGAAACTTGTATAAAAAAGTTGACGATAGAAAGACATTTCCATAGAAAACTTAACCCAAGGAAGACATTTCTATAGAAAAGTTGACGATGGGAAGCCTTTTCTATAGAAAAGTTGATGATGACTATTCTACTAAAAAGTTGATGATGGGAAGACTTTTCTATAGAAAAGTTGACGATGGAAAGACCTTTTTATAGAAAAGTTGACGATGGGAAGACTTTTCTATAGAAAAGATGATGATGGGAAGACTTTTCTATAGAAAAGTTGACGATGGGAAGACTTTTCTATAGAAAAGTTGACGATGGGAAGACTTTTCTATAGAAAAGTTGACGATGGGAAGAATTTTCTATAGAAAAGTTGACTATGGGAAGACTTTTCTATAGAAAAGTTGACGATGGGAAACCCTTTCTATAGAAAAGTTGACGATAGGAAGACTTTTCTATAGAAAAGTTGTTGAGAGGAAGACTTTTCTATAGAAAAGTTGATGATAGGAAGACAGTTCTATAGAAAAGTTGACGATAGGAAGACACTTCTAAAGAAAAATTAACAAAAGAAAGACATTTCTTTAGAAAAGTTGACGATAGAAAGAAATTTCTATAGCAAAGCTGACGATAGGAAGAGATTTTTATAGAAAAGTTGACAATAGGAAGCCATTTGTGTAGAAAATTTGAGGGTAAGAAGACATTTATCTATAGAAAAATTGACAATAGCAAGATAATTTTGCAAAAAAATTGACGATAGAAAGACATTTCGATAGAAAAGTTGACGATAGGAAAACACTTCTATAGAAAAGTTGACGATAGGAAGACATTTCTATAGAAAAGTTGACCAAAGGACGACATTTCTATAAACAAATTAACCAAAGAAGGACATTTCTATTGAAAAGTTGACCAAAGGAAGACATTTATATACAAAAGTTGACCAAAGGAAGACATTTATATAGAATAGTTGACCAAAGGAAGGCATTTGTTTAGAAAAGTTGATGAAAGGAAGATATTTTATAGAAAAGTTGACCATAGAAAAGTTGACGAAGGGAAGACTTTTCTATAGAAAAGTTGACGATGGGAAAACTTTTCTATAGAAAAGTTGTCGATGGGAAAACTTTTCTATAGAAAAGTTGTCGATGGGAGATCTTTAAAGTATCCAAAATATTAAATAACATTACTACCTTCTATATTTGCCTGACACTTTAAATAGTTGTTTGGACCTTTAATGTGAGTTTTTGATCTGAATGTATGTCATACATATGAATTTAACTAACGATTATTATAAAAACATGCAATGAGTATAGAAAATGCATTCATATACAAATTTTACACAAAAAATAATATGAGTCCATACTTTTGCGACTACAAAGTAAAAGGAAGACAAAACAATGACAAACATTTCTAATAAACTCGAGAAAAAAAACGTGATCATAATCTAGGCACGATAAATAACAGCAAACAACTCCATGGGAGGTTAAAGAAAACAAGATCTTGATAGTAAAAGCTTTAAAAGCTTAACGGATTAAGTTTTCTTAATAATGACTGTAAAGAAAACAAATATCATCCAAAAGATCACTTTTTTTCTTTGAGTGTATCAATTCATATAATCGCATTTGAATGAAAATGGCATTAAACTATTGTATTGTATAAGTTATAAGGATTAAAGTAGTTTTTCTTTAGTGGCTTGAAAATTTTGTATTTATTTCTTTGCTAGTGAATGTTGTTATCGTGCATGCATATGCATGCATAGTTTACTTTATTTTTTTTTCTTTTACTCTATTGTCAAAAGCCAATTTCATGTTAAAAGTAAGTATATCATTTCATTTCTTACATTACTTTACAAATCATACAAATGTACTTCTATTAAAGATACAAAAAACCTTTACTCATGCCGTCGTCGTAGTCGACGACGTCTGTCACTTTTACCAATTTTTGCGCTGAGTTAAGGCAGTTATTTCGACTAAAAGCACATTCACTTTGTATCATTTTGCATTTCGCAGCTAAATAAACACTCAAAAAACCAAACAAATATTTACATTAATTTACTGGCATAAACATTTTATGATGACGGCGGCAAATACGACAGATACGACTGTATAAATGTTAATGTATATACAGAGAATGCTATAGAAATAGGTACATTGTCATTTATATACTTCTATAGAAAAGTCTTTCCAACATCAAATTTTGTATAGAAAAGTCTTCCGAACGTCAACTTATCTATAGAAAAGTCTTCCGAACGTCAACTTATCTATAGAAAAGTCTTCCGAACGTCAACTTTTCTATAGAAAAGTCTTCCGAACGTCAACTTTTCTATAGAAAAGTCTTCCGAACGTCAACTTTTCTATAGAAAAGTCTTCCGAACGTCAACTTTTCTATAGAAAAGTCTTCCGAACGTCAACTTTTCTATAGAAAAGTCTTCCAAACGTCAACTTTTCTACAGAAAAGTCTTCCCAACGTCAACTGTTCTATCGAAAAGTCTTCCCAACGCCAACTTTTCTATAGAAAATATTCCCAATGCCAAATTTTTTGTAGAAAAGTGTTCCCAATGTTAACTCTTCTATGGAAAAGTTTACCCATCATTAAATTTTCTATAAAAAGTCTTCCCATCATCAACCTTTCTATAGAAAAGTCTTCCCATCATCAACCTTTCTATAGAAAAGTCTTCCTATCATCTACTTTTCTATAGAAAAGTCTTTCCGTCATCAACTTTTCTATAGAGAAGTCTTCCCACCATCAACTTTTTTATAGAAAAGTCTTCCCACCATCAACTTTTCCATAAAAAAAGTCTTCCCACCATTAACTTTTCTATAAAAAAAGTCTTCCCATCATTAACTTTTCTATAAAAAAGTCTTCCCTTTATCAACTTTTCTATAGAAAAGTATTCCCATCAACAACTTTTCTATAGAAAGTCTTCCCATCATGAACTTTTCTGTAGAAAGTCTTTCCATCATCAACTTTTTTTATAGATAAGTCTTCCCGTCATCAACTTTTCTATAGAAAAGTCTTCCCATCATCAACCTTTCTATAGAAAAGTCTTCCTATCATCTACTTTTCTATAGAAAAGTCTTTCCGTCATCAACTTTTCTATAGAGAAGTCTTCCAACCATCAACTTTTTTATAGAAAAGTCTTCCCACCATCAACTTTTCCATAAAAAAGTCTTCCCACCATTAACTTTTCTATAAAAAAAGTCTTCCCATCATTAGCTTTTATATTAAAAAGTCTTCCCTTTATAAACTTTTCTATAGAAAAGTATTCCCATCAACAACTTTTCTATAGAAAGTCTTCCCATCATGAACTTTTCTATAGAAAGTCTTTCCATCATCAACTTTTTTATAAATAAGTCTTCCCGTCATCAACTTTTCTATAGAAAAGTCTTCCCATCATCAACTTTTCTATAGAAAAGTCTTCCCATCATCAACTTTTCTATAGAAAAGTCTTCACATCATCAACTTTTCTAAGGACAATTCTTCCCACCACCAACTTTTCTATAGAAAAGTCTTCCCATCACCAACTTTTCTAAAGAAAAGTCTTTCCGTTATCCACTTTTCTCCAGAAGAAACTTCAAATCATCAACTTTTCTATAGAAAAGTCTTCCAAAAGTTAACTTTTCTACAGAAAAGTCTTCCTTTGGTCAACTTTTCTATAGCAATGTCTTCCTTTAGTTAACTTTTCTATACAAATGTCTTCCTTTGGTCAAATTATCTATAGAAATGGCTTCCTTTGGTCAACTTTTCTATAGAAATGTCTTCATGTGGTCAACTTTTCTATAGAAATGTCTTTCTTTGGTCTACTTTTCTATAGAAATGTCTTCCTGTGGTCAACTTTTCTATACAAATGTCTTCCTTTGGTCAAATTATCTATAGAAATGTCTTCCTTTGGTCAAATTTTCTATAGAAATGTCTTCGTTTGGTCAACTTTTCTATAGAAGTGTCTTTAGTCAACTTTTCTGTGGAAATGTCTTCCTTTCGTCAACTTTTATATAGGAATGTCTTCGTTTGGTCAACCTGTCTATCGAAATGATTTCCTTTGGTCAACTTTTCTATATAAATGTCTTCCGTTGGTCAAGTTTTCTATAGAAATGTAATCTTTTGGTTAAGTGTCTATAGGAATGATTTCCTTTTGTCAACTTTTCTATAGAAATGTCTTCGTTTTGTCAACTTTTCTATAGATATGTCTTCATTTGGTGAACTTTTCTTTAGAAATGTCTTTCTTTCGGCCACTTTTCTATAGAAATGTCTGCGTTTGGTCAACTTTTCTATACAAATGGTTCATTTGGTCAACTTTTGAATAGAAATGTGTTTCTTTGTCAACTTTTGCATAGAAATATCTGCCTTTGTCCAATTTTGCTTCCTTCGGTCAATTTTCCTATCGTCATCTTTTTTGTAGAAAAGTCTTCCTATCGTCAACTTTTTATAGTTAAGTCTTCCTATCGTCATCTTTTCTAAAGTAAAGTCTTAATATCGTCAACATTTCTATGGTTAAGTCTTCCTATTGTTAACTTTTCTATAGAAATGTCTTTCAATCGTCAACTTTTCTAGAGAAAACTCTTCCTATAAACAGTCCATTAACATAATTAATTAAGTCCTTATTCCTCTAGCCAAACCTGTTGCATGTGCATTGTAACTTAAGTGCTTATGTTTGTCCATGTGTGAGTATGTGGTGGCCCTTTCTAAACATTTCTAATGATTAAAACAGCGATTACTGTTTATGTTACATTTGTTTGCTACAAATGTTTATTGTATTCGGTTATTATTCTTTTGTTACATTGATGTTTTTATTGTTCAAATTTAATGTTCTCTTGTCTAAGTTTTTGTATTTACTTACACAAATAAACAACAAAAGGCTTTAGTTTTCTAGACAATTATTTTTTACTTCTATTTTTTACTTAAAATTTTTTTACTTCAAAATTTTTTTTGTTACTTCAAATCTCTTATGAAAACTGTTATTATTTGTTACATTATTCTAAAACTATTATTGTTTTTATACATCAACTCTAGTAGAGTTCTATGTCTATTTGTTATGTTGTTATAATGACAATAATAGTGTTGTTTAATATTTCATTTTTTTTTTTGTAAATGAAGATTTAGTTGATTGTTTTTATTGTTATTGCTTTATGGTTATGTTTATACAAAATATTTTAGGAAAATGTATATTAGGCGTGTTCACGAAATGAAGTTACAATGGTCACCCTCAGAAAATAGAGTCAGAAATTTTTGGACAAAACTTGAGTTGTTTGTGTCTGTAAAAAAACTGATAATGGATTGAATGTTTGTTATGTGTAATGTTTGTATGATCTGTGTCGGCCGTAAATAGGGTCACACGGCCCATTTTTCACAAAAAAAAACCCAAATTTTCGAAAAGCTCACTCTTCTCTATTCAAAAATATAAATTCAAATTTCAGAACCTGTTCTGTAATTTATATTTCTGAATTTCCAAAAATGGTCATAATACCTTGTTCAGTTTTAGAGATTTTTGCGAAAAATTACAATGTATTCTTAAAAAATTTTATAAATTTATGGCAAAAAGTGTATTCTTCTGTATTTCAAATTGTTTATTAAAATTTCAGAACTCATTCTGAAATTAGTATTTCTGAATTTCTTATATATTGGTCTATAGTGTTTCCAAAAATCATCCTTATACCTTGTTCAGTTTTAGAGATTTTTGAAAAAAATTTCAAAGTGGTGTTCAAAAATTAAGTTTATTGGCTTGACGTTGGGAAGACTTTTTATTAAAGAACTTTACTTTGGGAAGACTTTTCTTTAGTTGACGTTAAAAAATTTTCACTATTAAAAAATTGGTTTAAGACTTTTGTCAAAAAAGTACAAAACAATAAACTTAATTTTTGAACACCACTTTGAAATTTTTTTCAAAAATCTCTAAAACTAAACAAGATATAAGTCTTCCCAACGTCAACTTTTCTATAGAAAAATTTTTCTATAGAAAAGTCTACCCAATATCAACTTTTCTATATCAAAGTCTTCCCAACATCAACTTTTCTAGAGAAAAGTCTTCCCAACATCAACTTTTCTAGAGAAAAATTTTACTTTGGACAACTTTTCTATAGACATGTCTTCCTTTGGTCAATTTTCTATAGGATTGTTTTCGTTTGATCAACTTTTCTATAAAAATGTCTTCCCTTGGTCAACTTTTCTATAGAAATGTCTTCCTTTGTTAAACTTTTCTATAGAAATATTTTTCTTTGGTAAACTTTTCTATAGAAATGTCTTCCTTTGGACAACATTTCTATAAAAATGTCTTCCTTTGGTCAACATATTAATAGAATTTTTTTCCCTTGGTCAGCGTTTCTATAGAAATGTCTTCCTTCGGTCAACTTTTGTAACTAATGTCCTCCTTAGGACAGCATTTTTATAGAAATATTTTCCATTGGTCAACTTTTCTATAGAAATGTCTACCTTCGGTCAACTTTTGTATAGAAATGGCGCTCTTTGGACATTTTTTTGTATAGAAATGTCTTCCTTTTGTCAACTTTTGTATAGAAATGTCTTTTTTTACTCAACTTTTGTATAGAAATGTCTTCAATTAGTCAACTGTCATCCTTTGGTAAAATTTTCTTTAGAAATGTCTTCCTTTGGTCAACTTTTCTATAGTAAAGTCTTCCTTTGGTAAACTTTTCTATAAGAATGTTTTCGTTTGATCAACATTTCTATTAAAATGTCTTATCTTGGTCAACTTTTCTATAGAAATTTCTTTCTTTGGTCAACTTTTCTAGTGAAATGTTTTCCTTTGGTCAATTTTTCTATAGAAATGTCTTCCTTTGGTCAACTTTTCTTTAGAAATGTCTTTCTTTGGTCAACTTTTCTATAGAAATGTCGTCCTTGGGTAAACTTTTCTATAGGAATGTTTTCGTTTGATCAACTTTTCTATAAAAATGTCTTATCTTGGTCAACTTTTCTATAGAAATTTCTTCCTTTGGTCAACTTTTCTAGTGAAATGTTTTCCTTTGGTCAACTTTTCTATAGAAATGTCTTCGTTTGATCAACTTTTCTATAGAAATGTCTTCCTTTGGTCAACTTTTCTATAGAAATGTCTTCCTTTGGTCAACTTTTCTATAGAAATGTCTTCCTTTGGTCAACTTTTCTATAGAAATGTCTTCGTTTGATCAACTTTTCTATAGAAATGTCTTCCTTTGGTCAACTTTTCTATAGAAATGACTTCCTTTGGTCAACTTTTCTATAGAAATGTCATCCTTGGGTAAACTTTTCTATAGGAATGTTTTCGTTTGATCAACTTTTCTATAAAAATGTCTTCGTTTGATCAACTTTTCTATAGAAATGTCTTCCTTTGGTCAACTTTTCTATAGAAATGTCTTCCTTTGGTCAACTTTTCTATAGAAATGTCTTCCTTTGGTCAACTTTTCTATAGAAATGTCTTCGTTTGATCAACTTTTCTATAGAAATGTCTTCCTTTGGTCAACTTTTCTATAGAAATGACTTCCTTTGGTCAACTTTTCTATAGAAATGTCATCCTTGGGTAAACTTTTCTATAGGAATGTTTTCGTTTGATCAACTTTTCTATAAAAATGTCTTCCTTTTGTCAACTTTTCTATATAAATGTCTTCCTTTGGTCAACTTTTCTATTGAAATGTTTTCCTTTGGTCAAGTTTTCTATAGAAATGTTTTCATTTGGTCAATTTTTCTATAGAAATGTCTTCCTTTGGTCAACTTTTCTATAGAAATGTCTTCCTATGGTCAACTTTTCTTTAGAAATGTCTTTCTTTGGTCAACTTTTCTATAGAAATGTCTTCCTTGGGTAAACTTTTCTATAGGAATGTTTTCGTTTGATCAACTTTTCTATAAAAATGTCTTCCTTTTGTCAACTTTTCTATGGAAATGTCTTCCTTTAGTCAACTTTTCTAAAGAAATGTCTTCGTTTGATCAAGTTTTCTATAGAAATGTCTTCCTTTGGTCAACTTTTCTATAGAAATGTTTTTCTTTGGTCAACTTTTCTATAGAAATGTCTTCCATTGGTCAACTTTTCTATAGAAATGTCTTCGTTTGGTCAACTTTTCTATAGAAATGTCTTCCTTTGGTCAACTTTTCTATAGAAATGTCTTCCTTTGGTCAACTTTTCTATAGAAATGTCTTCCTTTGGTCAACTTTTCTATAGAAATGTCTTCCTTTGGTCAACTTTTCTATAGAAATGTCTTCCTTTGGTCATTTTTTCTATAGAAATGTCTTCCTTTGGTCAACTTTTCTTTAGAAATGTCTTCCTTTGGTCAACTTTTCTATAGAAATGTCTTCCTTTGGTCAACTTTTCTATGGAAATGTCTTCCTTTGGTCAACTTTTCTATAGAAATGTCTTCCTTTGGTCAACTTTTTTATAGAAATGTCTTCCTTTGTTCAACTTTTCCATAGAAATGTTTTCCTTCGATCAACTTTTGTAGAGAAATGTCTTTCTTTGGTCAACTTTTCTATAGAAATGTCTTCCTTTGGTCAACTTTTCTATAGAAATGTCTTTCTTTGGTCAACTTTTCTATAGAAATGTCTTCCTTTGGTCAACTTTTCTATAGAAATGTGTTAATATATATATAATTTAATATCGAAACGCTCTAATGAGCACTTACCCCAACATGCCCCTTCCATCTGTGGCAGAGAAGGGTATAAAAATCGAATACATTCGGTCGAATATCATCAATTATGATGGTGAAATCAAAGAAAATGATCATAACTACATTCTTTGGTGGTAGTCTGAACTATTTATTTTCCACAGAGTTCGTACCCTTCTAATATGCACATGTTTACTTGTACGCATCTATGTTTTATGTATGTAATTTATGTACTTATTTACATATGTAAATATTTCTATTATTGTTGTTACTCACTTGGTTCATAGACATGAATAGTTTTCACTCGAGTGTAGTCTCTCGTGAATATTATTTTCTATTGTAAATAGTTTTGTTACTATTTGTTGCTATTGTTTTCAGTCATTTACGTATTTACATAATTTTTACATTTGTGACAGGCAAACTTGTCATAATCATTCGTTTTAAGTTAAACTGTATAGATTTGTGATCGGTTGGGGACAAGTGGTTGGCTGGTTGGTTGGATCCAATATAGTTATAATTAAACAGGTATATGTATCGCATTCTTAGGAGGGGAAGGTATCCCTATAGTTTTTGTAAATACTATAAAAACTGACATATTTTCGCAATAATTTATAGTTTTCCTCAATAGTAGTAAAGATATTGTACAAATGATGGGTGAAATGTAATGCCAAATGTATCCACAGTAATATTTTTATGAATTCAAAAGGGCTTACTTTGTATAGTTTTTTGATATCTTCGGAGCCTCCTTAGTGATTTCTCAAACTACCGGGCCCTTTTATTTTAATCACACCAGTAAACTACTACTACTCTCTCATTTGAAACACCTTCATTTACATAAACACTATTTGTACAAATTTATGTAAATTATTCATTATTTACGATTTTTCATGTAAATCATTGAAGAGTTAACATTTAACTTTTTTTGTTGTACTTTTTTGTATAATTGTAAGCGGAATGATTTGTATTTCTGAGTAAAGTGCGTTCAACAATTTATTCGTATATTTAAATAGTCATAATAATTTTAAACGGTTTATAAATTACACAAAAATGCTGCACTTTACATATTTGTTATGACATTTCAAATGACTTTTATTATATGAGAATGTGGAATTTAAAATTATTTACTAGAGATTTTTATTTGAATATATTTTAAATGATTTAATCATGTTGGTTTAGTTTGAAAAGTGAAGATACAACTAAGTAACATTTTTTTTTAAAAAGGTTTATCAAAAATTTTGAGACATCAAACATTTAATTAAAAAGTTTTACTGTAGTGTATTGCACAAAGATTCCAATTTATTGCAATTATTTATTATTGTAATAAATAGTTTTTTTGAAAAAACCAAAAAACGTTGGTAGAGAAACCTTTCCTCGACGCTTTTCGATGGTTGGTAAGGCCATCTCTTCAAGAGGATTATCCCTAAGTTTAGACAGAGCGAAAGCCGCACATTATGTCTTATTTGAGGAACAAAATAAAATAAAAACCTTTATCTCAAAGGTTGGGTCCTATGGCATCACTCGGGATGATGGACCGATTTTAACAAATTTCAATATCAATCAACTGTTTGTCTTAAACAAAGCATTAAACTTGCGACCTTTACTTTTTCAAACCTTTACTTTTTCATTTGTTGCTTATAAGCAACATTTTTAATTTTTATACCCTTCACCACCATAGGTGGAAAGGGTATTATAAGTTTGTGCTGACGTATGTAACGCATAGAAATATTTGTTTTAGTATACCAATAGGCTTAGAATCACTTTCTGAGTCGATTTAGCTATGTCCGTCCGTCCGTCTGGCTGGCTGGACCACCATGTAAACCTTGTAAAGAAACAATTTGATGAAATTTAGCACAGATAATTTTTTTGATAATGTGACCATGGCTATTGAAATTCGTCAAAATCGGTCTATTATTTATGGTACCTCCCATAGGTCCCACTTCCCGGTATTGATATATTGGCCACAAATATCATGAAATTTAAAACAAATATTGCTTATGTAAACCTAAATCACTGTACCAAATTTCGTTGAAATCGGTTCTCATTTGACCATAGCTCCCACACAAAATCTTCTATCAAAACGCACTAAATGAGACCAAAATCACTAAAACGCTCGTAAATCTAAAGATAATGAGAGTTTTAAGTTTATTTTTTGCAAACATTGTTTTTGTAATTATCAATTTGACAAATTTCGAGATAATCGGTCCACATTTGACCCCAGCTATCATAAAAGTCAAAATAACGGAAACAGCTTAAATATATAAGTTTTGAGAAAATGTTTGTATGATGGCAAAATTTAACCATTATTTGTCTATATACAGAAAAAATAACACCTTTGACCTTAATGGTGAAGGGTATCATATGGTCGGCCTTGCACTATAGCACTTTCTTACTTGTTTATATATATATATATATATATATATATATACTTCCTTCAAAATCAAAAACATTTTTCTATTTATATAAAAATCTAAATTGCTTTAAAGCGGTCTTAGAAAATTTCCAAAACTTGTAATGGAATCCGACCCAGTTTTCTTTCATAGTAATTGTATTTTTCAGGAGTGGGCTGCTAGCCGAACGTCTCAACCCATATTTTTATCGATTTAGTTCACTACATTCTTCTTCTGTTATCCTTGACTCCCAGTGGAGCATATGGCCTTAACCAAGCATTTATATCGAACTAGATTGCGAGACGTTAGGCATACATCATTTCATGAATAGGTCGCTGCTTGTTACTCCACATCAATTGACCTTCACCACGTTCTAATAGGTGCATCAACATGATGGCCGCTTCCTTGTGGATTCCAACGAAGCGCTTGCCGAGCACTGTTGGTATTTGGCCTTCGAAGTGTGTGGCCTAACTATCGCCATTTCCGTTGACATACCTATATAGAAGCAGGGATTTGGTTTGTAGCGTTTAGTAGATCAAGCATTTGTCTGCAAAGGTTTGTAGGCACTTATCGATGGAATTTGGAGTTTCCAAGTTTCGCAACCGTAATACAAGATGGACTTGCCATTGGAGTTATATATTGTTGTTGTTGATATTTGCCGAGACTTCCAAATAGCTCGGAGAATGTCGAATACAGATTCAATATCCTCGTCGGCGCCACCTATTGTAGATACCAAACTACCAAGATCATTAAAGGTACCTACACATCCAATTACCTCATTATCCACATTGATGTGTGTCGACGGATTTGCGCCATAGCCTCCAGAAATAATCTTTGTTTAGGAAATAATGATTTCCAGTCCAGCTACCCAAAGTTCAAAAGTGATATCGTTAGTGTTTTCTTGAAGGTGACCTGAGTTTTGGATTAGAAGACATACTTCATCAGCGTATTCCAAGTCCTCTAGTTCTTTAAAGGGTGTCCATTAGATACCACGTCTACCATTTAGTGCCGATCGCATTATATTGTCGATGACAAGTTTAGGTGACAAGATACATCCTTGTCTAACTCCAGTAGTTATTTTAAACGGATTATACAATTTACCTTTATGTGCTACAAGACATTTAAAGCCCAATTAAGTTCAGAATTTTCGTCGGCATGTTACGATTTTCTTAAATTCTCCATAGATAGCTCCAATTGACAATGTCGGGGGCCTTTATAAAGTTGATAAAAGCTAGATAAATGGGGGTAAGGAATTCATTACATTGCTTCAGTACTATTCTTACTGTGTTTGGTTAGATCAACACAAGATCGATTCTCTCGGAATCCAAACTGATATTCGCGGAGTGTAGCGAAAACTGCTTCGGACGTTCAATTCAAAATTACTCGTCTGAGTATTTTGCTCGGTATTGGAAGAAGTGTTATACCCCTGTAGTTCTTTCAGTCTTTGGAGTCACCCTTTTTTCCTATTAGTATACCTATATACATTCCAGTAGGTTGTTAGAGCTTCTTCTTTCCATATTTCACGCACAAATGGGTACCACAGTCTCGCCGATTCTTCAACATTACATAAAAGCATTTTCGCTGAGATATTGTCATTACCCGGGGCCTTGTTGCGCTTAAGGCTTTTTATGGCATTCTTCACTTCTTGTATTGTTGATGTACTGTCTAAAATTCCATTACATAAACTGTCATGGTTGGTTTCATTATGCACTTCCGCACTTGAAGTGTTCCGTCCAGCGTATTAATTGTTCATCCGCGGTTGAAAGAAGTGTACCGCTACTACTTAGGATGGGTCTGTTGGTGTAGGTAGGTGTGTGCCAAACCTACCTACACCAACAGACCCATCCTGATATATTGTACAGGGTCCTCATGTCCCCTTTACTTGCAGCTGACTCAGCTTGGCTCGCTTGTTCATCTATACACATTCTCTTGTCTCTTCTTGCAGACTTTTTTATTCCGTGTAAAGGTCACGGTGAATCGCGATATAGCAGGTTAGTCATCCGCCAAGCATGCCAGAGGTCCCAAGTTCGATCCATGGCCAGACTCGCTGGAAAAAATAAACTTTCAAGAAAGCGGCTGTTCACCTCATAGCTCAGCTAGCCGCTGGTTAATGAGTATTAGGCTATGCAAAACTTCTCTAACTAATGCATTTGCCGTTCGGAGTCGGCGTTAAAACGTAGGTCTATTTTAATGAGTCTTAAACTAGAATCGGATGCAGATCATTGTCTGAGAGAAGTATCCCTTATTCCACGTGGAATATTGTCGGGAAAAATATATATGGGTACATTGTACTGATCACTTCAACTTCCACATTTTCATTTCAAATTGTACTTGAACCAGATCCAAACTGAGCCAAACTTTCCTTTTATGGCCTTTGAATCCTAACGTTTGTTGACCAACCTCATTGTACGTTTGAGTGACACACCTTGCGTCGTTGTTGTTAACAACATCTGGAAGCCGATTTCTTATGGAAGTAATAAAGGCATTTTGATGTCGTTCTGATTCCAATTTCCCAACATCAATTTTCGATCGGCTTTTGCCGTTTAAGACCTCAGAGCCGCTACTTTCAATCGAACTTTAGATATAACTAAATAATGGTCGCTGTTTATATCAGCTCCGCCCCTCGAGCGTATATCAAGTAAAGATGATCGCTACTTAGAGTTAATCAAAATATGATCAATTTGGTTCTTAGTAAGTTATTTTATGGTGGAGCTTATGAGAAAAAATAGTGCCACCTACAACAAGTTTCCTTTCATAGCATAGTTCGATTAATATTTTCCCGTTGTCGTCACTTACTCCCACGCCGTGCTTACCAAACCGGTATTGTTTGAAAGTACATACATTACATTAACGGCTGTAAACGTAACTCCGTAACGTAACGTAACACAGTTGAGATAAAGGATAAATATTTAAGATAAGTCTGGGCTTACCAAGTTAAGACCAATTAGAAATGTTGCTTAGTATTCAAGATCAACAACTTTCAAAATTTATTTAAAGGCAATAGCAATATTAAAGATATCAAAGATATAGAAAGCCCAATATAGGAAATAAAGGAAAGTGGTTAAAATTCAGTTAGTTTAATAACGATCGCTTTTAAAGAGACTTAATGAAATATAATCGCTAGTTTTCTTTGAAGATTAATTGTTTACTTGAAATCAACCATGAAATAAGCTCTTAAATTCAATTTTATTAACATTTCTGCTTAGAAAATATAATTAGACAACTTTAAGCTTTTTATAGCTTAAAGCTCTTTTAAACTTTCAAGTACTATTTATTTCTCCTCCAATTAACCACTGACTAAATCAAAGAAATATGTTTGTTCCCCATATTTTGCGTTTTACTTATGTTCAATTAACTTTTCACTTGTCTCATGGCAACAAATGGTGTCATCAATTATTTGCTGACAATTTGCACAAAAAAGAAACACAAAACGAAGACATGAAAAGAATTTTTGTCAAGATAGAAAAAAATTAACCCAGATTGTTTAAAATATAAAGCAAAATAAGCCGCCTTCACTTCTAGTCACTCAATTGTAGTTTAATGACAAGTAAGTGAATCTTAATTACAATTTATGCCAGTGTTTACGAGAAGTGATTTCATAAATTTCATTTCAATTCATAGAAAACGGAAAATGGCTGAGGAATTAATCTCAATTACAATTAAATAAATAAGAAATAAAAAAAGGCGGCAAAATATTTAGTTTTAGAAAAATATTATCTAAAGAAAAAATCAGGAAATGGGCAATAAAAATTTATTTTTAATTTATTAAAAATATATTGAGCATTGAAAAGAAAATTTATGACTTAAATTTTATGGAATAAAATAAATTGGAAATTCCGTTCAAGACAAATAATGGCCAACGTGGTTATAGAAATTTCTTCCTTACGTCAACTTTTCTATAGAAATGTCTTCCTAACGTCAACTTTTCTATAGAAATGTCTTCCTATCGTCAACTTTTTTGTCAACTTTTCTACAGAAATGTCTTCCTATCGTCAACTTTTCTATAGAAATGTCTTCTATCGTCAACTTTTCAATAGAAATGTCTTCCTATCGTCAACTTTTCTATAGAAATGTCTTCCTATCGTCAACTTTTCTATAGAAATGTCTTCTTATCGTCAACTTTTCTATAGCAATGTCTTCCTATCGTCAACTTTTCTATAGAAATGTCTTAATATCGTCAACTTTTCTATAGAAATGTCTTCCTATCGTCAACTTTTCTATAGAAATGTCTTCCTAACGTCAACTTTTCTATAGAAATGTCTTCCTAACGTCAACTCTTCTATAGAAATGTCTCCCTATCGTCATCTTTTCTGTAGAAATGTCTTCTTTTGGTCAACTTTTCCATAGAAATGTCTTCCTTTGGTCAACTTTTCTATATAAATTTCTTCCTTTGGTCAACTTTTCTATAGAAATGTCTTCCTATCGTCAACTTTCTATAGAAATGTCTTCCTAACGTTAACTTTTCTATAGAAATGTCTTCCTAACGTCAACTTTTCTATAGAAATGTCTTCCTAACGTCAACTTTTCTTTAGAAATGTCTTCCTATCGTCATCTTTTCTGTAGAAATGTCTTCTTTTGGTCAACTTTTCTATAGAAATGTCTTCCTTTGGTCAACTTTTCTATAGAAATTTCTTCCTTTGGTCAACTTTTCTATAGAAATGTCTTCCTATCGTCAACTTTCTATAGAAATTTCTTCTTTTGGTCAACTTTTCTACAGAAATGTCTTCCTTTGGTCAACTTTTCTATAGAAATGTCTTCCTATGGTCAACTTTTCTATAGAAATGTCTTCCTTTGGTCAACTTTTCTATAGAAATGTCTTCCTTTGGTCAACTTTTCTATAGAAATGTATTCCTTTGGTCAACTTTTCTATGGAAATGTCTTCCTTTGATCAACTTTTCTATAGAAATGTCTTCCTTTGGTCGACTTTTCCATAGAAATGTCTTCCTTTGGTCGACTTTTCTATAGAAATGTCTTCCTTTTGTCAACTTTTCTATAGAAATGTCTATCTATCGTCAACTTTTCTATAGAAATGTCTATCTATCGTCAACCTTTCTATAGAAATGTCTCCCTTTGGTCAACTTTTCCATAGAAATGTCTTCCTTTGGTCAACTTTTCTAAAGAAATGTCTTCCTTTGGTCAACTTTTCTATAGAAATCTCTTCCTTTGGTCAACTTTTCTATAGAAATGTCTTCCTATCGTCAATTTTCTATAGAAATGTATTTTTTGGTCAATTTTTCTATAGAAATGCCTTCCTTTGGTCAACTTTTCTATAGAAATGTCTTCCTTTGGTCAACTTATCTATAGAAATGTCTTCCTTTGGTCAACTTTTCTATAGAAATGTCTTCCTTTGATCAACTTTTCTATAGAAATGTCTTCCTTTGGTCAACTTTTCTATAGAAGTGTCTTCCTTTGGTCAACTTTTCTATAGAAATGTCTTCCTTTGGTCAACTTTTCTATAGGAATGTCTTCCTTTGGTCAACTTTTCTATAGAAATGTCTTCCTTTGGTCAACTTTTCTATAGAAATGTCTTCCTTTCGTCAACTTTCTATAGAAATGTATTTTTTGATCAACTTTTCTATAGAAGTGTCTTTCTTTGGTCAACTTTTCTATAGAAATGTCTGCCTTTGGTCAACTTTTCTATAGAAATGTCTTCCTTTTGTCAACTTTTCTATAGAAATGTCTTCCTTTGGTCAACTTTTCTATAGCAATGTCTTCCTTTGGTCAACTTTTCTTTATAAATGTCTTCCTTTGGGCAACTTTTCTATAGAAATGTCTTCCTTTGGTCAACTTTTCTATAGAAATGTCTTCCTATCGTCTATATATCGTCAACTTTTCTATAGAAATGTCTTCCTATCGTCAACTTTTCTATGGAAATGTCTTTCTATCGTCAATTTTTCTTAAGAAATGTCTTCCTATCGGCAACTTTTCAGTAAAATTTACCCGCACAAAATTCTGAGTATAAAATTTTCTTTTTTAAATTTATTACAAACTAAATTTTCCAAAATATCTATCCAAGCTTAGAGAAAAAAAGACTCCCTTGAATGTAATCAATTTTAATTACTTATACTTTATAAAACTGGTAATAGCTTTTGGCTAAACTAAAGTCCTTAATCTTAGCAAAAGTACTTAAAACCCAAGGAGCAAAGTACAATATCTAGAAAGTGTTAAGAATTTCTCTATTATTTCATTTAATAAGATTTTCATTTTGCCACAACTATCTTGAGTAGAAAGAACATCATTTACTATATTTTAGTTACATTTAATATTTGACAAGTAAACTTTGAAATTATCCCCCAGTCCTTTATTAAGGACTTGTATCCTTTTTGGTGAGTGGGTGTAAAAATGCCAAACATCAAACCATTGTAATAAAGCTCTTTTTTTATTTTGGCAAAGATTGTGTTTAAAAGTTTTTGAAAGTGAAAAATGATTTTTTGCACTCAGCTTGATTCAATTCAATTTCAAATGGTCAAAATTAAATAAATGATTGTAATGAACTCGATTTCCTTTTAACATCATTAAATGTTTTGTCACTCTAAAAAACTCTTAAGGCATACCAACAGCAGGACTCGCAGCACGAAAGGAAGGATGTAGCGAGTAAAAGCTATAATTGTCAACTGCCAAAATGATTTTAAAATGAAGAAAAATATTATTATAGTGTATAAACATAAATAATTCTAAGAAATGAAGTCAACCAAAATCAAATTAATAAAAAGGTTTGAGGAAAGAAATTAGGGAAACTAAAATGGTAAAAAACTTTGAAGTAGAAATTGTAATAAGGAAATATTAAGAGGGAGAGTGTTGTACTTAAAGCTTTTGGAAATTAATGAGCAAAAAGTTGAATGACAAATGATCAAAGTAAATATCAAAGCACTAAAGTTAAAACTTTAAAGTTTTGGCAGAGTTCACGAAACATACAAATATTTATTTATCTTTTTCGATAATTTTGTATTTAAAAGCTTTCCAAATAATAAATTATAATAAAGTTCAATAAAAACTGGTCGTAGATATTATTCAACAAATATTGAACTTTTTAAGCCTTTTAGGTTCTATAAAGTCTAGCATTAGGTATATTTATAAAAATATAAAGGTATTTGGAATATTGAAACTTTTAAGCTTTTTAAGTTCTTTAAGAAATTGACATTAGATATTAAAAATTTTAAAAAATTTTGTATGTAAAAGCTAAGAGAAGTTATGAGAAGTATAAAAATAAAAATATTAGGGAAATTTTTTAAATTTTGAGCTTTTTAAGTCCTTGTAATTAAAAATTATAAAGCCTTTTAGAAAAAAGATTTGTGTAAAAGCTTTAGACAAATTACGAAAAAAAACATAGTAAACTTTTTTGTTCTTGTACAGTTTCGTTCTAGATATTATGAATACTGAGCTTTTTCTTCAAGCTTTAGGGAAATATTAAGTAAAGAAGAGAATAACGAAAAATGTTAAATAAACTATGATTTAAAAATCAACTGAAACTGTTTACACTTACTAAGCTTTTATATAAAGCTTGAGGAAAATATTAAATGAAAAGCGTGAATAAGGTACATAAATTAATAAGTGAAGAAAATATGAATGTAAGAAAAATTAGGCTTAAATTATTATATTGTAAACTATTACGTTTTTAGTGCAAAAGCTTTAAAGTATTATGAAGAAGTAAAAACTGAATTACTTAATATGGAAAAAACTTGAAACTTAAAAGCTTTTTATGTATTCGCATATATTGATGATTGATTTTGATAATAAGAGAGAACTTTTAAGAAAAAGCTTTAGAAAACATAATAAAGAAAAGTTTAAACTTATGTAGGAAAATTTTAAAACTTTGCAAAACTTTTAAAACTTTGCAAAATTACAGTTTGGTAATGAAATAAGTTTTTGGACAAATTTTAAGGTGAAAGTTTCTCTTAAGTTTTTTTTTTTTAAACGATAAATGGAAAAAGCTTAAAGTATTATAAATAAATCCAGGAATAAAATATATTAAAAACAGATTTACCTTAATGTGGAAGAAATGTTGAAATTTCATTTTGGTAATAAGAGATAATTTTTAAGTAAAAGCTTAAGAAAAAATATTAAAGCTTTGCAAATACTAGCAAAAACAAAAATTTGATAATGAAATAAGCTTTTTGGAAAAATCAAGATGAAAGTTTCTATATGGCTTTAACGCAAAATTAAAAAAAGGTGACTACAAAAGCTTTAAAGTTATTATATTAATAGGCAAGAAATATTGAAAGTTCAAAGCTTTATATGTATTTGTAAATACCAATTTTTAAATTTTGATAATAAGAGAGAATTTGTAAGCAAAAGCTTTAGGAAAAATAATCACGAAAAGTTTTAACTTTTGTGCTGAAATGTTGAAGCTTTGCAAGTACTAGCAGAAATTAACGTTGTTTTTAATTTTTATGCGTTTCTCTATAGCTTTTACGCAAAATTAAAAAAACGGAAAGTGAAAAAAGTTTAAAGAATTATGAAAGAGTCCAGGAACAGACTCTAAAAAAGCTTTAAAGGTGTTATAAAGAAGTCTAGAAATAAAATGTAATAAAAACAGATTTACGTTAAGGGGGAAGAAATATTGAATTTTCAAAGCTTTATATATATGTACGTTATCATAAAAAATAAGCTTTTTGAGAGAATATTTACCTCAAAGCTTAAGAAAAGTTTAATATTTTGTAGGAAAAAGTTTAAACTTTTGTAGGGAAATGTTCAAGCTTTACAAACACTAGCAGAAATTAACGATTGGTATTAAAATGAGCCTTTTTGGTAAACATTTTAGGGAAAAGTTTCCCTACAGCTTTTACCTAAAATTATAAAAATAGATATATCTGGAAGAAAAAATTATGTGTTTAGAAAATATGAAAAAAGTATTCAGCTGCACGTGTAAAGTTCTTTGGTTCAGCTTTATCTACTAAGACTTTTGCAAGGTTTCGAAAGTTAGAAAGCTTTAAATGTTGACTTATGACTGCCAAAACGAAAAAGAACGGCCTTTTAGAGCTCTTAGCTTTAGAATGTAAAAAAGCTCTTTTTCTAGTGTATATTTCTTGAAGACAAATATTTCCGTAAAAACCAAATATTTCTGTAAAAGTCCATGGAAGCTTTTAAATTTTACAGTTGAAAATAGAGTCTAAACCATGAAATAATAATAACAAGGAAGTTTCATTCTCTCTCTTCAAAATTATTTTGAAGTATATTGGGTTTTTGAAGTTTGATATTTGAAAACAATCGAAAGAAAAATGTTGCCACATTAAGAAAAGGGGTACGTAATACATTGGGATTAGTTATCAAAAATGTGTAATTTTGAAGTTAAGCATATAATAAAGACATTCAATATCAAAGAAATATAGTTGGAACAAATTGTATGATTATTTATTGAAGCTTTTTCGTAAATATTCGTAAGTTTTTTATGCATAAATTTACATAAATATTGTCATCATAAAATATTAGAAAAGTGGGATTGTCGGCAAAAAATATGGTAGCACAAACTTTTACTATCCTAACAAACGTCAGAAAGTTATCATGGCGACAAAAAGAGAGAATGGAACAACCTTCAGAATTATTAAATCATGGTCTAAACAATATTAAAATTTAGAAAGCTTAAACTGAGAAAGCTATATTTTTGTTTTATAACAGAAAAAATCTATGTAGCTTTGATTGTAAAAACAATTTTATAATGTTTTTTTTAAGCTTTAGCATGCAAGAAAGAACTTTTTCTAGTATATATTTCCTAAAGTTCTGCAAATGCGTTAAGAGTATTTTCATAAAAGTTAAAAATTCATAGAAGCTTTTCAATTTTTAAGTTTAAAATAAAGTTTTTATTACATTGGAGTTTTTATAAAGCTAGGACTTAGAAAGCTATATTAAAAACATGAAAGCTTTTTTATAATATCTATTCAATCTTTAGTGTTTTAGAAAGTATTATTTAAAGCTTATTTGATCTAAAGTTAAAGCACTCAAGACAAAGGATTTCATAAAAGTCAATGATCTATTAAAGCTTTTAAACCTTTACAACTACAATAAAAAGCAATTATACAGCTTTTTGATTTGTTTTATGAATATTTAATGCATTTCCGAGCCTTAATATATTATAAAGCTCTATTTTTGGTATATATTTCCTAAAGCTTTGCAAATGCATATTCCAAACAAATATTTCCGAAAACGTTAATAAAACATGGAAGCTTTTAAATTTTATAGTTGAAAATAAAGTTTCATCACATTAAAGTTTAAAAAACGTAGACTAAGAGAGCTATATTAAAAACTTGAAAGCTTTATATTTGTTATAGCTAAAACCAGTAGCACTGACCTTACTTCGACCTCAGCAAAATGCCTTTTAAGAAATTTAAGAAATTATATTTAAAACTTCAATATTTGACGTAAACTTTATAGAATTTATTTAAAACAGCGATTCCCATAAAATTCAATGAACTATTGAAGCTTTTTAAGCTTTTTAAGCTTTGCAACAAATTGTACAGACTTTTCTTACATGACAACTTAAAGCTTTTACATGACAACATAAAGCTTTTAGGCTATATTTAATGTAAAAATTTTGAGTTTTTTATGTTTTAAAGCTATTATATTTTTTTATGGTTTTTCAAGTTAGAAACTTTTATCAGCAGAAATTTTATAAATTTTTAAAATATCATCATATTTCTGGAGGGGGTATGTCGTTTATTTTTTGAGAAGTTATACTAAAATATGTATGTACAAACTCGCTTTTCCAATATTTGTTTACAGTAAAAAAACTGAATCCATCCTTATCCTAATCAGATATTTTTTTTAGAAGAATTGCACTAAATATTTGTAATAAGAAATATATAAGTTTAGGTGTAGCTATAAAATATGCACAAATTTACTTTTCTTGGAAATTACACATTTTTGAAGATATTGAGCTTAAATTAGAATTTTTGGGACTTCGGTTACCAAGAGTAAAAAAAAATTGTAAATTTAGCTGCAATCATTTGCAAGAAAGCTTTTGTTCGTTTATTGTATGAGGAAATTATGTATTAAAGTCTTCAAATATTTAATTTTTGAAAATATACAAAGTTTAAGCGCTCTAAAAAACTTTATCCCTCTGTATTCGAATCAAAGATTTAAGTATCTTAATTTTTCAAAAGTTTCCTGTAAAAGGCATATGAATCTGGCTGCTTATATTTGCAACAAAAAAAGTTTTGGTCGTTTTTCTTATGAGAAAGTTTTAACTAATTTTTTTTTTGAAAAATGCAGGATTTTCGGAGATCAAAAAATTGTATCTTCTTGTTTTCGGATTTAATTTTTTTACGAATTATTTCTCTAAGGGTGTGTAATAAGAAGCATTTGAATTTAGCTGCATATTCTTGCAACAAAGCATTTTTTGATCTCTTGTCTTATTGGCGAACTGTTATAAAATATGCCCCAAATTTGATTTGGAATAATGATTTTTGTTTCTATAGTAACATAGATATATTTATAACGAATAATGTATATTTAGGCGAATTTGCAGGATAAAACAAGATTTCATTAGGTTTTGGACTGGTTTCTGAAGAGATATAATACATTAATTTGTATACTAAAGAAAATGTTTAGGTGAAAATTCATTATTATATCATCAATTAAGGTTGCGAACTTGGTTTTTCAAAAGCTTTTGAATTCTACTTTTTTAATTCATTATAATCTTGAGAACTTTTTAAAGAATCAAGTGCTTAAATTTTCCACAAAATATTTAATATTTCAACATTTTTCATATTAAAGTCATAAGAATATCATTTTCTTCATAAAATGATGTATGACACGCAAAACTTGCATTCTTTTAACACCAATTCATCTTCATTCCTATGTATCACTTTTTGTAAAAATCGTCAAAAGAGAACTATAAAAACGCCAAAGAAAAATATGACAGATGGTTAACAAAATATGACATTTGAGTGCATTCTTAACATACCACAATGACAGACGACATTCTTTGGTATTTAAATTTTTCACTTTAATGAAAACAAAACCATGATTCCCAAAGACTTTGAATAATGACTAACTGACTGACTGACCGACTGAAGGAATGAATGAACGGCTGAATGGGAAGGCATGATATAATAAATGACCAAAACCAAGTCCCAACACACAAAGTTTGCATGTCACACTTTAAAACGATTTTCAACTTTTAAATGGAATAAAATAGTAGTTTAATTTTATCATGCAATTTTATTATATATTTTTCACATTTGCGTACATGAACTGAACAATATAATTATTTTTCATAGTTTTTGGCTTAACATCAACAATTAATTAATTCGAAATTCTCCAAGACTCGACACGGACACGCAAAAGCTCTGATACTCCCAGTCGCATTGTTTTCAATATGAGAAATTGAAGTGTTTTCAATTAAATTTATTTCAATTTTTTAATTTATTTATACTATATTCTTGTTTTAATTGATTTAAAATGCGTAAATGTGAGAATATGCAAATAAAAATGGCATAAAATAATGAACATTAAACTGCAGGCGTTTATTTAACAAATACTAGAAAGAACAGTAGTCAAAGGCGGGCAGACGGAGGGAAAGACAGATGTTAGGACAGACTTTGAAATATGTAAAGTTTTCTTATAATATTAATTGCATTTATGTAAATTTTTATCATTATTATTTACTTGTCTTATGTTCAATATAAATTTAACATTTTGAAATTTTTGTCGGACATTTGAAAATGTAAGCTATCAATTTTATTCCGCATTCCAGAATGAAATGCACAAAAATGTTGATACAAATTGAAAGTAAGGCATTTAAGACGAACCCAAAAAGCCCTACTATAGAAGAACTAAAGCACGACTGAACTAGAACTCAACCTTGAACGAAAACTAGAACTAAACCTAAAATTGAACCCAGAACATAACCAAGAACTTAACACAGAACTGAACATAAAATTCAACCTACAATTAAACCTAGAATTAAACCAAGGACTGAATCTAGAACTGAATTTAGAACTGAATCTAGAACTGAACCTAGATCTAAAGGTAGAACTGAATATAAAACTAAACCTAGAACTGAACCCAAAACTGAATCTAGAACTTAAACTAGAACTGAACTAGAACTGAACCTAGAATTGAAGCAATAATTGAATCCAGAACTGAATCTAGAACTTAACCTAGAACTGAACCTGGAACTAAACTTAGAACTGAACCTAGAACTGAATCAAGAACTGAATCTAGAATTTAATCTAGAAGTAAACCAAGAATTAAACCAAGGACTAAATCTAGAACTAAATCAAGCACTGAATCTAAAACTGAACCTTGATCTGAACCTTGATATGAGCCTAGAACTAAACCAAGAACTGAACCAAGAATTGAACATAGAACTGAATCTAGCACTGAATCTAGAACTAAACCTAGAACTGAACTAGAACTGAACTTAGAACTGAACCTAGAACTGAATCTAGAACTGAGTCTAGAATTGAATATAGAACTGAACCTAGAACTGAACCTAGAACTGCACCTAGAACTGAACCTAGAACTGAACCTAAAACTGAACTTTGAACTGAACCTTGAACTGAATCTGGAACTGAACTACAACAGAACTAGAACTGAACTAGAACTGAACTAGAACTGAACTAGAACTGAACTAGAACTGAACTAGAACTGAACTAGAACTGAACTAGAACTGAACTAGAACTGAACTAGAACTGAACTAGAACTGAACTAGAACTGAACTAGAACTGAACTAGAACTGAACTAGAACTGAACTAGAACTGAACTAGAACTGAACTAGAACTGAACTAGAACTGAACTAGAACTGAACTAGAACTGAACTAGAACTGAACTAGAACTGAACTAGAACTGAACTAGAACTGAACTAGAACTGAACTAGAACTGAACTAGAACTGAACTAGAACTGAACTAGAACTGAACTAGAACTGAACTAGAACTGAACTAGAACTGAACTAGAACTGAACTAGAACTGAACTAGAACTGAACTAGAACTGAACTAGAACTGAACTAGAACTGAACTAGAACTGAACTAGAACTGAACTAGAACTGAACTAGAACTGAACTAGAACTGAACTAGAACTGAACTAGAACTGAACTAGAACTGAATAAGAACTGAACTAGAACTGAACTAGAACTGAACTAGAACTGAACTAGAACTGAAGTAGAACTGAACTAGAACTGAACTAGAACTGAACTAGAACTGAACTAGAACTGAACTAGAACTGAACTAGAACTGAACTAGAACTGAACTAGAACTGAACTAGAACTGAACTAGAACTGAACTAGAACTGAACTAGAACTGAACTAGAACTGAACTAGAACTGAACTAGAACTGAACTAGAACTGAACTAGAACTGAACTAGAACTGAACTAGAACTGAAGTAGAACTGAACTAGAACTGAACTAGAACTGAACTAGAACTGAACTAGAACTGAACTAGAACTGAACTAGAACTGAACTAGAACTGAACTAGAACTGAACTAGAACTGAACTAGAACTGAACTAGAACTGAACTAGAACTGAACTAGAACTGAACTAGAACTGAACTAGAACTGAACTAGAACTGAACTAGAACTGAACTAGAACTGAACTAGAACTGAACTAGAACTGAACTAGAACTGAACTAGAACTGAACTAGAACTGAACTAGAACTGAACTAGAACTGAACGAGAACTGAACTAGAACTGAACTAGAACTGAACTAGAACTGAACTAGAACTGAACTAGAACTGAACTAGAACTGAACTAGAACTGAACTAGAACTGAACTAGAACTGAACTAGAACTGAACTAGAACTGAACTAGAACTGAACTAGAACTGAACTAGAACTGAACTAGAACTGAAGTAGAACTGAACTAGAACTGAACTAGAACTGAACTAGAACTGAACTAGAACTGAACTAGAACTGAACTAGAACTGAACTAGAACTGAACTAGAACTGAACTAGAACTGAACTAGAACTGAACTAGAACTGAACTAGAACTGAACTAGAACTGAACTAGAACTGAACTAGAACTGAACTAGAACTGAAGTAGAACTGAACTAGAACTGAACTAGAACTGAACTAGAACTGAACTAGAACTAGAACTGAACTAAAACTGAACTAGAACTGAACTAGAACTGAACTAGAACTGAACTAGAACTGAACTAGAACTGAACTAGAACTGAACTAGAACTGAACTAGAACTGAACTAGAACCGAACTAGAACTGAACTAGAACTGAACTAGAACTGAACTAGAACTGAACTAGAACTGAACTAGAACTGAACTAGAACTGAACTAGAACTAAACTAGAACTGAACTAGAACTGAACTAGAACTGAAGTAGAACTGAAGTAGAACTGAAGTAGAACTGAACTAGAACTGAACTAGATCTGAACTAGATCTGAACTAGAACCGAACTAGAACTGGACTGAAATTAAATATACAACTTATACTATATTTTTCTTGTTGGTCGCGACAAATTGCTTAATGGACCCACCATTTCTCCCTTCAAAATTTAATAAAGAAATATTGCGACAGCCAAGAATTCAATTGAAATGAATGCTATTGCTTCAAATTAACAAGACAATGACGATTGTGCATTACAATGTCATATTGATGTAATTATTGAAAGGGGAGAAATGAAAAAAAAAAACAATGATGTTAACTGAGGAAAAACGGCGGCAAAAAACAATTACTTGAAATGTGATGAATCGGACAGACGGGAAAATAAATGAAATATTTGTGGGTTTCTCGTATATGAAGTTGACTATGATTGATAAAGTTATCAAGATAAATTCAATCAATAAATCATTACATATTCAACAGTAATAAAACGACCGCCTGACAATGGATAATTTTAATTAAGAGACATGGAGGAGGTTGTAAAGAAAGATGTAAAAAATTTAAATTAAAACCAGATATAAAAATCAATGAACTTGGTGTGAAGTGGTTTAAATCAGTTGACAGTGTCATTTGTAACAAATGAAACTATTACTTTATAAAGGAAAAGAATTAAGATAATATTTTTCCTATAACCATAAGAAAATTATTTTAAAAATATAATATAATTAGTCAATTTTCGAAAAATTTCCTTTAAATAGTCAATTTTCGAAAAATTTCCTATAAATAGTCAATTTTCGAAAAATTTCCTATAAATAGTCAATTTTCGAAAAATTTCCTATAAATAGTCAATTTTTGAAAAATTTCCTATAAATAGTCAATTTTCAAAAAATTTCCTATAAATAGTCAATTTTCGAAAAATTTCCCATAAATAAAATAGTCAATTTTCGAAAATTTCCTTTAAATAGTCAATATTCGAAAAATTTCCTATAAATAGTCAATTTTCGAAAAATTTCCTATAAATAGTCAATTTTCGAAAAATTTCCTATAAATAGTCAATTTTCGAAAAATTTCCAATAAATAGTCAATTTTCCAAAAATTTCCTATAAATAGTCAATTTTCGAAACATTACCTTTAAAAAGTCAATTTTGGAAAAATTTCCTTTAAAAAGTCAATTTTCGAAAAATTTCCTTTAAAAAGTCAATTTTCGAAAAATTTCCAATAAATAGCCAATTTTCAAAAAATTTCTTATAATAGCCAATTTTCGAAAAATTTTCTATTAAAAGTCTATTTTCGAAAAATTTCCTATAGAGTCAATTCTCGAAAAATTTCCTAGAATTAGTAAACTTTCGAAAAATATCCTAGAAAAAGTAAATTTCTTACATATAGTCAATTTTTGAAAAATGTTCTTTAAAAAGTCAATTTTCGAAAAATTTCCTATAAATAGTCAATTTTCGAAAAATTGTAAATTTTCGAAAAATTTCCTATTAATAGTCAATTTTAGAAAAATTTCCTATTATTAGTCAATTTTCGAAAAATTTCATATAAATAGTCAATTTTCGAAAAATTTCCTATAAATAGTAAATTTTCCAAAAATTTCCTATAAATAGTCAATTTTCGAAAAATTTCCTATAAATAGTCAATTTTCGAAAAATTTCCTATAAATAGTCAATTTTCGAAACATTTCCTTTAAAAAGTCAATTTTGGAAAAATTTCCTTTAAAAAGTCAATTTTCGAAAAATTTTCTATAAATAGTCAATTTTCGAAAAATTTCTTATAAATAGTCAATTTTCGAAAAATTTCCTATAAATAGTCAATTTTCGAAAATTTTCCTATAAATAGTCAATTTTCGAAAAATTTCCTATAAATAGTCAATTTTTGAAAAATTTCCTATAAATAGTCAACTTTCGAAAAATTTCCTATAAATAGTCAACTTTCGAAATATTTCCTATAAATAGTCAATTTTCGAAAAATTTCCTATAAATAGTCAATTTTCGAAAAATTTCCTATAAATAGTCAATTTTCGAAAAATTTCCAATAAATAGTCAATTTTCCAAAAATTTCCTATAAATAGTCAATTTTCGAAACATTTCCTTTAAAAAGTCAATTTTGGAAAAATTTCCTTTAAAAAGTCAATTTTCGAAAAATTTCCTTTAAAAAGTCAATTTTCGAAAAATTTCCAATAAATAGTCAATTTTCAAAAAATTTCTTATAATAGCCAATTTTCGAAAAATTTTCTATTAAAAGTCTATTTTCGAAAAATTTCCTATAGAGTCAATTCTCGAAAAATTTCCTAGAATTAGTAAACTTTCGAAAAATATCCTAGAAAAAGTAAATTTCTTACATATAGTCAATTTTTGAAAAATGTTCTTTAAAAAGTCAATTTTCGAAAAATTTCCTATAAATAGTCAATTTTCGAAAAATTGTAAATTTTCGAAAAATTTCCTATTAATAGTCAATTTTAGAAAAATTTCCTATTATTAGTCAATTTTCGAAAAATTTCATATAAATAGTCAATTTTCGAAAAATTTCCTATAAATAGTAAATTTTCGAAAAATTTCCTATAAATAGTCAATTTTCGAAAAATTTTCTTTAAATAGCAAATTTTCGAAAAATTTTCTTTAAATAGCAAATTTTCGAAAAATTTCCTATAAATAGTAAATTTTCAAAAAATTTCCTATAAATGTAAATTTCCGAAAAATTTCCTATAAACAGTCAATTTTCGAAAAATTTCCTATAAATAGTAAATTTTCGAAAAATTTCCTATAAAAAGTCAATTTTCGAAAAATTTCCTATAAAGAGTCAATTTTCGAAAATTTTCGTATAAACAGTAATTTTGCGAAAAATTTCCTATATATAGTCAATTTTCGAAAAATTTCCTTTAAAAAGTCAATTTTTGAAACATTTTCTTTAAAAAGTCAATTTTCGAAAAATTTCCTTTAAAAAGTCAATTTTCGAAAAATTTCCTTTAAAAAGTCAATTTTCGAAAAATTTCCTTTAAAAAGTCAATTCTCGAAAAATTTCCTATAAATAGTAAATTTTCGAAAAATTTCCTTCAAATACTCAATTTTCAAAAAATTTCCTTTAAATAGTCAATTTTCCAAAAATTTCCTATAAATAATAAATTTTCGGAAAATTTCCTATAAATAGTCAATTTTTGAAAAATTTCCTATAAATAGTAAATTTCTTAAAAATTTCCTTTAAAAGAGTCAATTTTCTTAAAATCTCCTATAGTCAATTTTTTAAAAATTTCCTATAGTCAATCTTCTTAAAATTTCCTATAAATAGTCAATTTTCTTAATATTTCCTATAAATAGTCAATTTTCTAAAAATTTCCTATAAATAGTCAATTTTCGAAAAATTTCCTATAAATTGTCAATTTTCGAAAAATTTCCTATAAATTGTCAATTTTCGAAAAATTTCCTTTTAAACGTCAATTTTCAAAAAATTTCCTATAAATAGTCAATTTTCTAAAAATTTCCTATAAATAGTCAATTTTCTAAAAATTTCCTATAAATAGTCAATTTTCGAAATATATCCTATATATGATCAATTTTGTTATTAATTATAGAAAATGTCTTTTACCCCTACCCAGTATAAAATAGACCTATTTATTCATTCTTTACAACATTCCTTATCCCAGTTTAATTTGGATGGTCAATTAAAGCAATTTCTAAGCCACAAATTCTCATGACTTGAAAAGCATCCAAGATGTGCGTGTCTATATTTCTAGATCGTTTACATAAATTCTTTTGTAGAATCTACGACTATTTTAGCTGTCAGTTCCAAGTGTCTGTCTGTCGGTCATTATGTTTATTGTATTTGCAGGTAAATTACCATTAAAATTGATATTTTATAATGTTGCATCTTAACATTTTTAAATAGACCTAGTCTGACAGACAGCAAAGACCATATTATCAGGTAAGTACGAAAGAAGAGTTAGAGTAGCTAAACATGGCTACTGTGAGGATAAATCCTGTTTTTTTTCTTAAGACTTCAAGCATCTGGCTTTCACAAACTCCTAGTTAGCAATTAAGTCCCGACAAATGCCAAGTTAAAAAAAATGAAAATCGCTTGTTACAATGGACAAACACCATCTAGCAATTTAGTAATTGTAAGTTATTTTAGTTAAACCTTTTTGGCTACACCTATTTTTGTGCCAGGCTTCGTTGACTTGAAATGAAATTTAAAACGGCGTTTAGTTTAACCAACAGAAATTAAGGCAAGTACGAATATAGTTAGTACATAGATATTGTAAAGTTAATACTAGAAAGTAACAGACAATTTAGGCCTCCTCTTCCTGAAGTATTGCATTTGAGAAGTTGCAACACGTTACTTTTTATCTGGCGTTTTTTTTACTTTTTTCTTTGCTTTTTACTAAGACTTAAAAAATATAGGTAGCACAATTCAAACTATCATTTTACATTTAATTTTCTGGGGTATAAAAGGTTTTCCTCTTTTTATACTTGTAATAAATTTAATATTTAGTATGAACTTAAGACACACATACAGGAAATCCGACACCAATTTTAATGGTGAACTGTGGGATAAGTTCGCTATTAAAATTGGAAATTTTTCGAAAATTGACTATTTACAGGAAATTTTTCAAAAATTTATTACTTATAGGAAATTTTTTGAAAATTAAGTATTTATAGGAAATTTTTCGAAAATTGACTATTTATAGGAAATTTTAAGAAAATTGACTTTTTATAGGAAATTTTACGAAAACTGACTATTTATAGGCAAATTTTTCGAAAATTGACTATTTACAGGAAATTTTTCGAAAATTTACTATTTATAGGAAATTTTTCGAAAATTTACTATTTATAGGAAATTTTACAAAAACTGACTATTTATAGGAATTTTTTAAAAATTGACAGTTTATAGGAAATTGACTATTTATAGGAAATTTTTCGAAAATTGACTATTTAAGGAAATTTTTCAAAAATTTACTCTTTATAGGAAATTTTTCGAAAATTTACTATTTATAGGAAATTTTTCGAAAATTTACTATTTATAGGAAATTTTACAAAAACTGACTATTTATAGGAAATTTTTGAAAATTGACAATTTATAGGAAATTGACTATTTATAGGAAATTTTTCGAAAATTGACTATTTAAGGAAATTTTTCGAAAATTGACTCTTTATAGGAAATTTTTCGAAAATTTACTATTTATAGGAAATTTTTCGAAAATTGACTATTTATAGGAAATTTTACGAAAACTGACTATTTATAGGAAAATTATTCGAAAATTGACTATTTATAGGAAATTTTATGAAAACTGACTATTTATAGGAAATTTTTCGAAAATTGACTATTTATAGGAAATTTTTTTGAAAATTGACTATTTATAGGAAAATTTTCGAATATTGACTATTTATAGGAAATTTTTCGAAAATTGACTATTTAAAGAAATTTTTCGAAAATTGACTCTTTATAGGAAATTTTTCGAAAATTTACTATTTATAGGAAATTTTTCGAAAATTGACTATTTATAGGAAATTTTACGAAAACTGGCTATTTATAGGCAAATTATTCGAAAATTGACTATTTATACGAAATTTTTCAAAAATTGACTATTTATGGGAAATTTTTCGAAAATTGACTATTTATAGGAAATTTTACGAAAACTGATTATTTATAGGAAATTTTTAGAAAATTAACTATTTAAAGGAAATTTTTCGAAAATTGTCTATTTATAGGAAATTTTTCGAAAATTGACTATTTATATATATTTTTCGAAAATTGACTATTTATAGGAAATGTTTCGAAAATTTACTATTTATAGGAAATTTTTCGAAAATTGACTATTTATAGGAAATTTTTTTGAAAATTGACTATTTATAGGAAAATTTTCGAATATTGACTATTTATAGGAAATTTTTCGAAAATTGACTATTTATAGGAAATTTTCGAAAATTGACTATTTATAGGAAAATTTTGCGAAAATTGGCTATTTATAGGAAATTTTTCGAAAATTGACTATTTATAGGAAATTTTTCGAAAATTAACTATTTACAGGAAATTTTTCGAAAATTGACTATTTATAAGAAATTTTTCGAAAATTGACTATTTATAGGAAAATTTTGCGAAAATTGGCTATTTATAGGAAATTTTTCGAAAATTGACTATTTATAGGAAATTTTTCGAAAATTAACTATTTACAGGAAATTTTTCGAAAATTGACTATTTATAAGAAATTTTTCGAAAATTGACTATTTATAGAAAATTTTTCGAAAATTGACTATTTATAGGAAATTTTACGAAAACTGACTATTTATAGGCAAATTATTCGAAAATTTACTATTTATAGGAAATTTTATGAAAACTGAATATGAACTGACTATTTATGGGAAGTTTTTCGAAAATTTACTTTTAAATTACATTTTTCGAAAATTGACTATTTAAAGGAAAGTTTTTGAAAATTGACTATTTTTAGGCAATTTTTCAAATATTGACTATTTATAGGAAAATTTTCGAAAACTGACATTTTGAAGGAAATTTTTTAAAAATTGACTATTTATAGGAAATTTTTCGAAAATTTTTCAAAAATTTCTTATTTTTATAGGAAATTTTTCAAAAATTTCTTATTTTTATAGGAAATTTTTCAAAAATTTCTTATTTTTATAGGAAATTTTTCAAAAATTTCTTATTTTTATAGGAAATTTTTCAAAAATTTCTTATTTTTAAAGGAAATTTTTCAAAAACTTCTTATTTTTATAGGAAATTTTTTAAAAATTTCCTATTTTTATAGGAAATTTTTTTAAAATTTCCGATTTTTATAGGAAATTTTTTAAAAATTTCCTATTTTTATAGGAAATTTTTTAAAAATTTCCTATTTTTATAGGAAATTTTTTAAAAATTTCCTATTTTTATAGGAAATTTTTTAAAAATTTATTATTTTTATAGGAAATTTTTTAAAAATTTCCTATTTTTATAGGAAATTTTTTAAAAATTTCCTATTTTTATAGGAAATTTTTTAAAAATTTCCTATTTTTATAGGAAATTTTTTAAAAATTTCCTATTTTTATAGGAAATTTTTTTAAAATTTCCTATTTTTATAGGAAATTTTTCACAAATTTCTTATTTTTATAGGAAATTTTTCAAAAATTCCTTATTTTTATAGGAAATTTTTCAAAAATTTCTTATTTTTAAAGGAAATATTTAAAAAATTTATATTTTTATAGGAAAGTTTTCTAAAATTTCTTTTTTTTATAGGAAATTTTTCAAAAATTTCTTATTTTTATAGGAAATTTTTCAGAAATGTCTTATTTTTAAAGGAAATTTTTTAAAAAATTCTTATTTTCATAAGAAAATTCTCAAAAGTTTCTTAGTTTTACACAAATTTTTTTTTATTTTCGGAAATTTTTGAGAAATTATTATTTTTATGGAAAATTTTTAAATATTTCTTATTTTTATAGAAAAATTTTCAAAAAAAAAATACTATTTTTATAGGAAATTTTTCAAAAATTTCTGATTTTTATAGGAAAAGTTTCAAAAATTTCTTATTTTTTTAGGAAAATTTTTAATTATTTCTTATTTTTAAACAAATTTTTTCAAAAATTTCTTATTTTTTAAGGAAAAAAATTTCTTATTTTATAGGAAAATTTTCAAAAATTTCTTATTTTTATAGGAAATTTTTAAAAAATATCTAATTTTTTAGGAAATTTTTCAAAAATTTCTTAGGAAATTTTTCAAAAATTTCTCATTTTTATAGGAAATTTTTTTGTATAAAAATAATTATTTTATCATGTTCGAAGCATTTGCAATTAAGTTCGAATTTTCGAACATCTCAAAATTACCCACATTTTTAGAATATCTTACAAAATCAATTTAAATATAAATCACTTTTATTTTTGAGTTACTTTTTGATTCATTTTATTGCTAAAATTTAAATTCGAATTTTCGAACATAAGAAATATTTAAGAAAATTAAGTTTTAAGTTTGCTGGAAGTTATTTAAATTCATCCGTTAGGTTTTTTTCATTCAAGGTTTGTCATTTGCTAGCAAAATTTTAAATTCAAAATTAAATTCGAATTTTCGAACATGGAAAAATGAGTAGTATATCTTCTAAAAGTATTAAAAATATTTTAAGTATTTAAAATATTTTAAGTATGTTATGTGTGGAGTTATTTTCTAGCATAAATATAAGCAAACAAATTTTAGTTCGAATTTTCGAACATAACCAATATTTAAGCAAATAAGTTAAAAATTTTCTAGAATTATTTTAAAAGCATCCCATAGGTATTCTCTAATCAAATTTTGACATTTGCTAGCAAAATTTTAAATTCGAAATCAAATATGAATTTTCGAACATTAAGAAAAATTTTAAAAATAAGTAGAATATCTTCTTTAACTGTATAAAATATATAAGATACGTTATATGTGAAGTTATTTTCTAGAAAATTCGTTTGGTGGCAAAAGCTCAAATTCAAGAACAAGTTCGAATTTTCGAACATCGCAAAAAATGTTAAAATACAGCTGCTTCTTTTTAAAAACTTATAGCATTTTATTAAAAAAATAATTTATAAGCTAAATCTTATGATTTTTTATTAAATCTTCAATTTCGAAATTAAGTTAAAATTTTCGAACATTAAAAAAAAATGATGTAAATGCCATCATTGTTACAAAAATTTCACAACAAAATATCTAAAGAGAACTTGAAGGCAATATTTTACAACTAAGTCGATCAAAATTTTATGCTGGTGTTAATAAAAATTCAATTTCGAAATAAAGTTTAAGTTTTCGAACATTACAAAAAGTTATCTGAGTAGCATTATTGTTAAAAAACTACCATTGCGATATGTTTAATGAATATTTTAAGGTAAAATTTCAACATTTAGCCACTAAAATTCAGTTTCGAAATTAAGTTCGAATTTTCGAACATATCAGAAAATAACCAAAATTTACTAGTTCTTTTAAAAAACATATACTAATATATCTAGGTGATATTATTATGCAAAATTTTGCCATAATTCAATTTCCAAATTAAGTTCGAATTTTCGAATATAACAAAAATTATAAAAGTAAGTATATTTTTACCAAAAACTTATGAAAAATTGTTATTTTGAGACAAAATTTTGTGATTTTAACGGTGTAACTAAATTTCGAAATTAAGTTCGAATTTTCGAATATAATAAAAAGTTAACAGAAAAGGTGTAAAATTAAAATATACCACATTTCATCATCATACCTATTATAATTTGTCATTTATTAACAAATAAGCGATTAGTCTAGACGAGGTTATACGGGAGCTATGGTCAAATGCAAACCGATTTTGATCAATTTAAATACTAAGTTTTTTTCCAGAAATGGGGAATGTCTTTACTAAGTTTCAGTGACGTTATCGTGATTTCAACAGACAGAGAGAAGAACAGACAGAGGGACATCGCTCAATCGTCTTAGAATTTCATGAGGATTCAGGATATATATAAATTTTGGTTTTTGAGCCAATATTAAGGAAATTACAAATCTACCTCCCATTCTTTTTGATGGTGGTTTTAAAAATTGTTAACTAACTTTCCTCTTCTATACCCACTGTCCCATTTATGCCTTCTTCAAATAGATACTAGCATCAAAACCACAAAATTTCAAAAAAAAACTTCAAGTATAAATTCTATTTTAAATGCATTAGTTAATGTTAAACCATGTTTAACTTAATGTTGCTTTACCTTTCCTCAAACATTTAGTTTCTTTTCTTTTTTACTCGACTGCAACTCAATGCAACATAAAACTTACAACCCAGAAAAGACCAAACAAGAAGACGTTCCTGCCAAGACGAAGAGTCAAAAGAAACTTTTCTTTACAAAAAATTCAAAACTTGATAGTAAAATACGTTTTAATAAAAAGATCCAAAAAAGAAAAGAAAAATAAAAAAACTGAATAACAAACACTGTAATCAAAAACTCGTAATTAAGCGCGATAAAACTGTAATTAAATGAGCTTTAAAAAGTAATACTTCTTCTTCGTCTTTTAGCTCTGATACTATTTTTATAAGGAGTAATTTTAGTTTTTACGGCTGCTTCAAGAAGTTGTTGGTTGGTATAAATTTGTCGGGTAATACAAACCTGTAAAGAAAAAAAGGAAATGAATGAATAAATGTTTTTTATAGGATTTCGTTTTTTTTTTTTTATAGCAATTGTAATTTAAAAGTTCATTTTATGTTATCAAGGTGTTTATTTATTGTTGCTGATTTTTATATTTACAACTAACCAAAGGAGAGTATATGAAAATTATAGCCGAACATTAAGTATTGACTGGTATCAAGCTGATCACAGTAGGTATTGGGTTAAATGAAAGTTAAAAATTATGTATCTTAAGCCTTAAATGGTCAATCTTGAAGTTTATGCTCAAAAATACTATTTGACTTTCAAAAATTTTTTGTAATTTTCCATTTATATTTTTTGACTTTAGTAATTTTTGGCGTCTTTATTTTTTTGTAAAATTTAAAGAAATTTATATTATAACATTCTTTAATATGTTAAGAATTTACAAATATTTTTAGAAAAATTTTAGTTAAATTTTTACATAAGTTATAAGCAAAAGTTTAAATTAAGCCAAGTTTTATTGATAACCAAAAGTTTTAAAATTTTAAGGAAAATCATTTTTAAAACCATAAAAACTTTAAATTACTTTAAATAAGTAGAACGGAAAACTGAATGTATTCAATTTTATAATTCTTTCCTAAATAGCATTATTAGGCCCCATTGTGCATATAATATATGCAAAAAACTCTATGTGATGTTTGATCTTAAGTTTAACAAAGTATTTTATTTATGTACTTAAAATAATTATAGAAATTTTTTTTAACAAAAGAAAATGTTTTACGTATTTAAAGGTTTAATAAATATCTTTAGAATTTTCTTCTTGTTCGGCCCCATTGTGCCATTAATGTATGTAAGAGCCGGTGGTAAATACATAGTTTTTAAGTAAGAAAATGTAATGAATGTTAAACATTTTAAGTAGTTGTAGGTATTTTCGAAGAGCAAATAAAGTTTCGAGTGCATAGTGGGGTCTTGTAGGTATTATTGAAAAGAAAATAAAGTTTCGAATGAAAAGTAGAATTTATTACACAAGATGTGACTATGTATGGTCTTTCATTTATCAAGTTTTTTAGCTAAAAAATTTAAAAAATACAATCTTAGATTCTTATTTTTAAAAGACCAGATGAGGATTTATTGTTTTATTGTGGCTTAAGTGAACGATTAAGCGAAATTGAAAACGAGAATTAAGTTGATAGAAAACAATTTATGGCGAAATTTTTCTACAGAAAAAATTTTATGACAAAAATTTTTCGATATAAAAAATTTAAAGATAAAAATTTTCCAAAAGAAAAAATTTTAGGACAAAAATTTTTCTAAAAAAAATTTATGCCGAAAATTTTTCCAAAGAGAAAAAAAAAAAAAAAAATTACGACCAAAAATTTTGCTATTGAAAATATTTTATGGCGAAAATTTTTTCTATAGAAAAATTGTTGTTGTAAAATTTTTCTATCTTTTCTATAAAAGAATATTCGTCTGAAATTTTTTTATATAGAAAAATTTTTGTCATAAAATGTTTACTATAAAAAATTTTCGCTATAAAATTTTTCTATAGAAAAATTTTCGTTATAAAATTTTTTCTATAGAAAAATTTTCGTTATAAAATTTTTTCGGTAGAAAAATTTTCGTTTTAAAATTTTTTCTATAGAAAAATTTTCGTTATAAAATTTTTTCTGTAGAAAAATTTTCTTTTTAAAATTTTTTCTATAGAAAAATTTTTGTTTTAAAATTTTTCTGTAGAAAAATTTTCTTTTTAAAATTTTTTCTATAGAAAAATTTTTGTTTTAAATTTTCGTTATAAAATTTTTTCTATAAAAAAATTTTCATTACAAAATTTTTTCTATAGAAAAATTTTCGTTATAAAATTTTTTCTGTAGAAAAATTTTCTTTTTTAAATTTTTTCTATAGAAAAATTTTTGTTTATAGAAAAATTTTCATTTTAAAATTTTTTCCGTAGAAAAATTTTCGTTTAAAAATTTTTTCTATAGAAACATTTTCGTTTAAAAATTGTTTCTATAGAAAGTTTTCGTCATAAGATTTTTTCTATAGAAAATTTTCTATATAAAAGTTTTTTTTTATAGAAAAATTTTTGTTACAAAATTTTTTCTGTAAAAAAACTTTAGTTTTAAAATTTTTGTATAGAAAAATTTTCGTTGTAAAATTTTTTCTATACAAAAATTTCTATTATAAATTTTTTTAGAAAACTTTTCATTATAAAATTGTTTCTATAGAAAAATTTTTGTCATAAAATTTTCTCTAAAGAAAAATTTTTTCTATAGAAAAATTTTGTCATAAAATTATTTTTATAGAAAAATTTTCGATATAAAAAATTTCTGTAGAAAAATTTTTGTCATAAAATTTTTTCTATAGAAAACTTTTTGTCATAAAATTTTGTTCATAGAAAAATTTTCGTTTTAAAAATTTTTCTATGAAAAAAATTTTCATTATAAAATTTTTTTCTATAAAAAAAATTTTCATTACAATTTTTTTTCTAAAGAAATATTTTTCTATAGAAAAATTTTTGTTTTAAAGTTTTTGTCAGAAAACTTTTTATATAGACAAAGTTTCATTATAAAATTTTTTCTTTAGCAAAATTTCCATTATACAATTTTTTCTATAGAAAAATTTTTATTCTAAACTTTCTCTATTTAAAAATTTTTATTATAGAATTTTTTCTATAGAAAAATTTTAATTATAAAATTTTAAAAAAATTGTTTCTATAGAAAGTTTTCGTCATAAGATTTTTTCTATAGAAAATTTTCTATATAAAAGTTTTTTTTTATAGAAAAATTTTTGTTACAAAATTTTTTCTGTAAAAAAACTTTAGTTTTAAAATTTTTGTATAGAAAAATTTTCGTTTTAAAAATTTTTCTATGAAAAAAATTTTCATTATAATTTTTTTTTTTTATAAAAAAAATTTTCATTACAATTTTTTTTCTAAAGAAATATTTTTCTATAGAAAAATTTTTGTTTTAAAGTTTTTGTCAGAAAACTTTTTATATAGACAAATTTTCATTATAAAATTTTTTCTTTAGCAAAATTTCCATTATACAATTTTTTCTATAGAAAAATTTTTATTCTAAACTTTCTCTATTTAAAAATTTTTATTATAGAATTTTTTCTATAGAAAAATTTTAATTATAAAATTTTTTCTATAGAAAAATTTTGATTGTAAAATTTTTTTCAAAGAAAAATTTACATTTTAAATTTTTTATGTAGAAAAATTTTTAAGGTTTTTTTTTTAGAAAAATTTTTGTCACAGAATTTTTCTAGAAAAAATATTTAATAACCGAAATTTTTTGATAAAAAAATTTGCTGAAAATGTATGAAAATTTTTCTATAGAAAACAAAATAATGACAAAAATGTTTGTATAAAAAAATTTATGAAAATTTTTCTATAGAGAAAATTTCATGACAAAAATTTTTCTATAGTCAAATTTTCATGACAAAAGTTTTTTATGGATAAAATATTATGAAAAAAATGGTTCTAAAGAAAAACTTTGATAACAAAACTTTTTCTTTTCTTGTCATAAAATGTTTTCTATAGAAAAATTTTTATTAGATAATTTTTTTCTATAAAAAAATTTTCATTATAAATTTTTTTCTAAGAAAAATTTTCATTATAAAATTTTTTCAATAGAAAAATTTTCATTATAAAATTTTTTCAATAGAAAAATTTTCATTATAAAATTTTCTCTATAGAAAAATTTTCGTCAGCTAATTTTTTTTGAGGCCCTATGCTCCACTGGGAGTCAAGGATAACAGAAGAAGAATTTTTTTTTAGAAAAATTTTTGTCACCAAATTTTTCTATAGAAATAATTTGATGACAAAATTTTTTTTTTTTTTAATTTTATGAAAATGTAAGACACTATAGAAACAAATTTATGACGAAAATTTCAAAAGAAGAAATTTTATGATAAAAATTTTTCTATAGCAAAAATTTCATGAAAAAAATTTTTCTATAGAAAAATTTTCACGACAAAAGTTTTTATGGAAAGAATTTTATAAATTTTATGAAATAAATTTTTCTTTTCTTGTCGTAAAATGTTTTCTATAGAAAAATTTTATTTAAAAAAAATTTTCTATAGAAAAATTTTTTACAGAAAAATTTTCGTTGTATACTTTTTCTATATAAAAATTTCTATTATAGAATTTTTCTATAGAAAAAAATTTATGCCGACAAATTTTTTCATGGAAAGAATATCTGTTATGAAAGAAAAATTTTTCTAAAGAAAAAATTTGATGACAAAAATTTCTCTAAATTAAAAATTTGATGACAAAAATTTTTCTAAAGAAAAAAATTTATGACGAAAATTTTTTATAGAAAAAATTTTATGAAAACAAGTAAAAGTGGTATATTCGGCTTTGCCGAATCTTGGATACCCTTCATCAATGGTGTTGCAAAAGTACTTAATGTAATTCCAAGCAAAATTTGGTTATACTAGTATTATATGCAAAGAGTCTTTAAAATTAAGAGTCGGAAAAAGAAAAGCTTTTCGGTGGCGTCATCATCTAGAATAGTTATGCACCCAAAGGTTAGGTTGGGCAGGTGACTGATGTCTAGGGAAGCTTCACTTGGGTTTTTAAGTGGTCCCTTTGTGAAAGATAATGATTACTAGACTACAAATAGAGAATGCATATTTAAGCCAGCCAGTAGCTTCGAAATAAAATAGACACATATTTTACGAACATTTAATAAAGTTCAATAGACCAGATAAACCATGCAGAAAAGATGCTTCAAAATGTAGATGCCCTTACATTTGCAATAGCACATCGATTTGATGAAGTTTAAGTATTCTGGCATGCAACCCAAAAACACTGTGCCCAGTGAGGGTTGTGCACTTTAATTCGTACGAATTATCCAACTAGTAAAAGTTCTTGATTAGTTATGTAAAACTCTGAAGTTAGCGGACTGATTTAGGTCAAAGCTTTAACAATGATAAGCCTTAAAATTATAGGGTATACACTCTTAGTTTTAGATACATACGTGAAATATATAGCTTTTGAATGGATGGATATCAGCTTTGTCGGAAAAGTTATTAAAGATTTACTTATTTATCTGAAGTTAGTTAATTAATTAAAATGAACACTTCATCAATAATATTTGGGATGTATTGTTCTTTCGATCTGTCCGATGGATGTTTGGAAAGTTTTGCTCTAGTTCTTTGTGCAATTTCAATGTGATTTAATTTATCAGCATTAAATCGATTCCCGGTCGGGGTTATATGGGAGATTTCACTAAATGTGAATTGAGCTCGCCCATTTTCAATATCGAACTTTTCAAGAGATCAGAAATACTTTTGTCAAATATTGTCCCTCTAGAAAGTTTATTTTAGGCGCTATCGCTCTGAATATCAATATTGTACAACGTCTTTATACTAAATGTCATCATCGTATCTTAGGCGAAGTTATAAGGGATCAATTGTCAAACGTAAACGGATTTCTCCCAATTGCAATTAAAAAATTTAAATTTTCGTTGATATGTGAGATACTTACATACATCTGTAGGTTTTGAACGGATATCATGTAGTTAGCTGCATTTTTGTACTTTCTAGGAAGATTACCTATAATTTGATATATAATACATTCTCAAATGTTATCATAATGTTCAAAAGTCAGACATAAAATTAAGATTAATGCAGAGTGTCTGTCTGCTAAAATAAGATTTGTGGAGCTCCTGGATTTTACACAAAATTTTAGGATATTGGGCCACCCTGAATTTTATCATTGTCGATCAAAACACCATCGCTTAAACGCTAAATTATATCTACCACAAATTATCGAATGCATCAGGATTTAGGTAATCTCCTGCGAAGGACGCTATTAAAATTCATCAAAATAAACACCTGAGATATCGACAAAACAGGAACTCCAAAAACTTGACTACAACAGAAAAAATTACAGACAGGTAGACGGACGGACAAAAAAACAGACGGACGGACAAACAAACAGACATACGGACAGACAGACAAACAGACGGACGGACGGACGGAGGTCGCGAAATCGATTTTAATGCCGATTCAAAGTAGATCGGTACAGTTTGAATGGTATTCGTAATCAGATTTGTGGAGTATAGATTTTAGAAAATCCTCACACAAAGTACGATGTCAAATTTTATCACAATCGGTCCATAAACACCTGAGATATCGCTGAAACAATACTTACGAAATGTAAACAAAATTTCTTAGATACGTACTTTGGGCAATTTGCTGTACATGAAATGTAGTGTTATTGCGATATCTCAATTGTTTATGGACCGCTCTTGATAAAATTTAATAACGTGCTTGGCGGGGGAATTTCCTAAAATCTGATATAAAATTTATGTAGGTCCGAGCTAAAGGAGGATGGTTTTTCCTATTTCTGCATTTCATTTTTTCAACAAACATTCTATAATGCGAACTTTGGGCAATTTGCAATACATCAAATTCAGTGTTTTGGCGATATCTCAGTTGTTTATGAACCGATTTTGATAAAATTTTACAGAGTGCTTTGGGAAACTATTTCCTACAATCTGATATATAAAATATTATCACATGTACACCAGGAGTATCTTTTTTCTCTTGTTATTTAAAAGTGTGTTTCAATCAAAAATGTTAAAATTTTCGTCTAATTTTTGGTATTTTTTCGATATTTTCGGTGTTTATAAACCGATTTTAATAAAATTTAATAGCGTTCATTGCGGGAGAATTTCCTAAAATCTGATATATAATTTATGTAGGTTCAGAAACTTGATTTCAACTTAATCGATTCTCCTCCCGATTCTGAGTCGATCGGTATAATTTTTATGGGGTCTACGATCACTAATAAAAAATTACAAACGGAATCACAAACTTATAATACCCTTTCACCTATTGGTGAAGGGTATAAAAATTATATATTAAATTTTTTTCTACAGAAAATGTTAAAATTTTTCTAAAGATAAAATTCTATGATAAAAATATTTTCATAGAAAAAATTCTGTGACAAAATTTTTCTAAATAAAAAATTTTGTCTTATATAATTAAAGAAAAAAATTTATGAAAAAATTTTTCCATAATTTTTCCATTTTTCCATTAAAAAATAAGAAAATTATCGAGATGTTAATATTATTCAAAAAGAAAAATTATTCTCAGGTTTTTACTTCTTTTTTAATTGGCTAACACTTGCCTCTAATGAACTAACCATTGTTTCAAATAATTTTAGTGTTTTAAAAAAATTAATTCTGTTGGTTTAAAAGTGTTGTAGGTCATAACAAAAACATGCTGTTGTCTGACCATTGTCGGAGAAACAATGTATGAACATTTTTTTATTACAAGAATAGAATATGATCGATATACGCCACACCATCAGATTTAGAGAATTAAATCCGTATTATGAAAACCTAAACCCCTACCGGTCTTGATTAAAAATATGTCAAGGCCACACAAATTCTTATCAAACCAATTGAAATACTAACCATAGAAAAATTTTGTTCCAACTTTTTTATATTACAAATTTTAGCATGAAATAATTAACCTTTAGAAAAATCGGTGGCTTATCTCTGATGAATTTTCAACAAAATTTTATTTATTGCCTAAATTATTAAATAATTTCAAACATCAAAATATTTTATTAATCATAAAGTTAGATTTCCAACACAAGATGTTTGAGTCGTAAGAATACTTGTGTACGAGTATGTATGTACGAGCATGAATGATGTGGGCTTGTGTGTTGTGGCTGTGCATTAATCTTGTCTCCTCATAAGCTGATAATAATTTGTTGAAAATTGTTGGGGACCCAACTCAAGAAATAACAAATTTCAGAATTATTTGTTGTTGGATTGCAGTTTGTTGTTATAGTTGTAGCTGGATTTTATTTATTATGTTAACAAATTGTATTTGTTTACGGTCACATAAATACACAAAAAATATAAATATTTCTTAGGTTTTGTTGTATAGCAGTAGTCGGACGGACTGTCAGTCGTTTTGCCTACTGATTAATGTGCGTGCCTAAAGTCCAAAGTGAAAATCTCTGATGACAGGCGGCACACTTCAAAGTGGGAAGCCAACTCAAACATACAAACACACTCACAGTCACATACAACCCTCAAACTCATCACAACCGAAAGCTTCCAACTAAAAAAAGAAAAATGTGTGAATGATTTGTATGAATTTTTTAATTTTATTAAATTTGTTTTCTTTCTTTTTATTATTTGTTTAAGCCTGATAAGACAAGAAGAATTAAAGATTTTTAGTTATCACATAAATATTTTATTTAGTTTATGACCAGAGGTTCGAAAGGCTCAATTCCTAATTCCATATTTTAAAATCAAATTTATTTTAGTGTTTATATCATTCCCATAATACATTCACCTGAATCAAGTCATAAGCCTTAACTTTTAAGAATTAATTCTTAGGGAATTTAAAATCAGTTAGATTTAATTTAAATTATTTCAATTCTTAATCTTATACAAAAATAATTAAAAATTTTATAAACAAATCATTTTGTAAAGGCATACAAAAATAAATGTATTCAAACGAACCCTACAGTTCAAAAATATATAATACCTATAAAAGAGCGGAATAAAATAAATCTCAACGAAACAAGTCCTTAACCATAAAATAAGTTTCAGGATTGCATTAGGGATTAAATATCATTTAATACCCATGAAAAAAAGTCCCCATTTTAGAGGATAAAGAAATGACTCTTTCTTAAGTTATTGGGTTAAAAAAAGGGGGTTTTAAGCTGAGATAATTTCCATCTCGATTTTAACAAAACCGTGGACTTGGTTTGTCTAAAAAACATGTATGAAAAGTCATATGATTAAAATGTGATTTATTCATTATCGACATACATACATATGTATATTTACATTTTCTAATTGTACTAAATTTTGTAATTTTATTCTAATTCCATCATAATTGTGTATGTATCTCAGCTATGTAATATATCTTCCTGCTAAGGGACTAATATTTTTTAGACCTGTAGGGCATATACAAATAACATTTTTGTGGAAAAATTCAAAAGTTTATTAAGTTGACTTAGGCGAAATTTAAAAAAAAAAATAAAAAAATTCTTTGTTATTGGTCATAAGATCAGAAAAACTATTTAAAATAAAATATAGATACATAAAACTAAAGATTTTTTGTACACATAATCTTTAATCTCATCCAGATTCGAAAACATATAAAATCCATTATTTCGCAGCAACACAACAAAACCAGAGATAATATACTTTTACATATTAGCACATTTTACATGTATATGTATGTATTTACAAAAACTAATGTCACAAAAAACAAATTATTTTTATAATTTTTTTTAGAAAAAATTTTTAATTAAGCAGATTCCTTCACTGATTGAATTTCTGGTAAAGATTAGGTCATTATAAACGAAGGACCACTAATATTACTATATTCCTGCATATCTAAATATCTTTTAAAAGTTATAGTTTAACAAATAAGTGAAAAATATACACAAGTTTGCGGTGAAATAGCCACATTAGGGTAGTTCCGTTTTTTTGAACGAACATTAAAGAATACATGCATACTTTTATTAAATGTGTATGCTTTCTGATAAAACATAAGAATATTTTAATAGGTTATGATAAATTTTGTTCTATTTTATATCTAGGGTTTTTACAAACAATGTATATCGCACTTGATAAAATAATACCCTATAAATTAAAACTTCAATTTTCGTTTTTTGGTTTGATATACTTTTATTCAATGAGTGGTATAGTTTAAAAAACTTTTCCCTCGAAAAAGTCAGAATTTAAGTTTTTGATTTAAAATCAAGTATCTTTAGTTTATATCCACCCTAATGATTTGCACAAAATGAATTATCAAAAAATATTTTAATTCAATTTGGACTGGTTTTAATTAAGAATAAAAAATGTTAATTCAAATTGGAGTAGAGGAATGAAGAAACATTTTATTCATTCAAGTTGATTTTAAATTCCCATGTGAATCAATTCACTATGAATTAAAAATCAACACATTTTTTTTTAATTGTTTTATGGGAATTAAACTTAGGGTATTGTTGAATCATTTTTGAATTCCTAGGAATTAAGCTAATATTTAATTAAGCCTTTCGAAGCTCTGTTTATGACTTAATTAACAAAAATTTTTGAAAATAAAATTTTCAAAAAATTTTTTAATTAATTTTTTTTTGTTGTTCAGTTTTCTTTGTATTTTTAGTTTTAAACATTTTCGTTTAGAGTGATTAAGTATGATTAAGTCTTATTAATGGGTTGACTGTCATCTTTAAAAATAAATGTTTGCAACATAAAGTAGTTATCAAAAAATTAGCATATAAATTATAACAAATGTCAAGCAAATATTTCCTGGGGGCTTGAGATTTCAGAAAGCTTTATGTTGTTATACCCTTCACCGCCATAGGTGGAAAGGGTATTATAAGTTTGTGCTGATGTTTGTAA
>OW121742.1:104715900-104718400 GCA_933228675.1 Stomorhina lunata
TATAGAAACTTTTTCTTTATGAAAAAATTTCTATAGAAAATTTTTCTTTATGAAAAAATTTCTATAGAAAATTGTTCTATATGAAAAAATTTCTATAGAAAATTTTTCTATATGAAAAAATTTCTATAGAAAATTTTTCTATATGAAAAAATTTCGATAGAAAATTTTTCTATATGAAAAAATTTCGATAGACAATTTTTCTATATGAAAAAATTTCTATAGAAAATTTCTATAGAAAATTTTTCTATATGAAAAAATTTCTGTAGCGAATTTTTCTATATGAAAAAATTTCTACAGAAAATTTTTCTATATGAAAAAATTTCTACAGAAAATTTTTCTATATGAAAAAATTTCTATAGAAATTTTTTCTATATGAAAAAATTTCTATAGAAAATTTTTCTATATGAAAAAATTACTATAGAAAAGTTTTCTATATGAAATAGTTTCTATAGAAAATTTTCCATATGAAAAAATTTCTATAGAAAATTTTTCTATATGAAAAAATTACTATAGAAAAGTTTTCTATATGAAAAATTTCTGTAGCAAATTTTTTTATATGAAAAAATTTCTATTAAAAACTTTTCTATATGAAAAAATTTCTATAGAAAATTTTCTATATGAAAAAATTTCTATCGAAAATTTTTCTATATGAAAAAATTTCTATCGAAAATTTTTCTATATGAAAAAATTTCTATCGAAAATTTGTATAGAAAATTTTTCTATATGAAAAAATTTCTATAGAAAATTTTTCTATATGAAAAAAATCCTATAGAAAATTTTTCTATATGAAAAAATTTGTATAAAATTTTTTTATATGAAAAAATTTCTAAAGAAACTTTTTCTATATAAAAAAAATTTTCAAAGAAAATTTTTCTATCTAAAAAAATTTCTATAGAAAATTTTTCTATATGAAAAAATTTCTATAGAAAATTTTTCCATATGAAAAAATTTCTATAGAAAATTTTTCTATATGAAAAAATTTCTATAGAAAATTTTTCTATATGAAAAAATTTCTATAGAAAATTTTTCTATATGAAAAAATGTGTATAGAAAATTTTTCTATATGAAAAAATTTCTATAGAAAATTTTTCCATATGAAAAAATTTCTATAGAGAATTTTTCCATATGAAAAAATTTCTATAGCAAATTTTTCTATATGAAAAAATTTCTGTAGCGAATTTTTCTGTAAAAAAAATTGCTATAGAAAATTTTTCCATATGAAAAAATTTCTATAGAAAATTTTTCTATATGAAAAAATTTCTATAGAAAATTTTTCAATACGAAAAAATTTCTATAGAAAATTTTTCTAAATGAAAAAACTTCTGTAGAAAATTTGTCTAAATAAAAAAATTTCTATAGAAAATTTTTCTATATGAAAAAATTTCTATAGAAAATTTTTCTGCATGAAAAAATCTCTATAGACAATTTTACTATATGAAAAAATTTCTATAGAAAATTTTTCTATATGAAAAAATTTCTATAGAGAATTTTGTTATATGCAAAAAATTTTTTAGAAATTTTTCTATATGAAAAAGTTTCTATAGAAAATTTTTCTTTATGAAAAAATTTGTACAGAAAATTTTTCTTTATGAAAAAATTTCTATAGAAATTTTTCTATAGGAAAAAATTTCTATAGAAAATTTTTCCATATGAAAAAATTTCTGTAGAAAAATTTTCCATATGAAAAAATTTCTGTAGAAAATTTTTCTATATGAAAAAATTTCTGTAGCGAATTTTTCTATATGAAAAAATTTCTATTAAAATCTTTTCTATATGAAAAAATTTCTATAGAAAATTTTTCTATATGAAAAAATTTCTTTAGAAAAATTTTTTATATGAAAAAATTTCTATAATTTTTTGAGCCTTTTTGTATAACACAAAATTTAAACCACAAAAAATTGTTTTATTTAGATCAAGGTTTTGTTATTAAGACACAAAATAATTGTTTTTTACGCAGCTTAGGCCTAAATTGTTTAAAACCTTAGAAAAAGTAATAAATAATGATCATGGATTTAGTTTCTAGCTCAACTTAATGGTTTTATTTAATTTGCGTTAAATACATATTTTTGCCAAGTCATGTTTTCAAACATTGAAACAGACATTTACGCAGGCGCTGTTAATGGCTTTTAAATGTTTAAGTATTTTTCGCCTTAACAAGCGCCAGTAGGTAGTAGAAAAAGTACTTCAAATGTTTTAAAAATAAGAGAGTAACAAACTTTTCAAATATCACAAAAATAGGGAGGCCAGCTTTTTGACATATACCAACTTTTTATTATTATGTTACTTATTTAGGGTCAAAATTTCTTTACTAGAAAAATTTAGTTTATCCCTGCTCAAAATGTCATCAGCACTCGGAGCCCCTAATCGTTACTATAACTTTAATAATTTCTCTACTATTAACAATCCCTCCAAAAATCCTGGTCACCCTTTTCCCCTCAAATTCATTGTCTCTTCAATTGCCATTATTTATTTGGTCTTATATTTAATTTTAAATTAATTA
>OW121742.1:104723400-104740900 GCA_933228675.1 Stomorhina lunata
TGGCTTTTAAATTTGGCCTAAACTTAATTGCCAAAATATTATAAAAAAAAATAAACAAAAAATTGTGGTAATTTTTCTTAATTTTAAGATCAAGTTTTTTCTTATCTTTGGAAACTATTTTATGGGCAAACACAATTTTAACGGAAGCTTTTAAATTAACTGACCAAAATTTAAGTATTTGATGAGTTAATTTGAATATTCATTTGATTTTGTTTTCTTTTTCAACATTTTAATTAAATGCTAAACCAAAACATACCTTGTCTTTTTGGCCAAATATCTTTAATGTTTTGAGGTAAATGATGACGAAAATCTCGACAAATTGGCCTTAAAAATGTCCGTCCACTCGTTTGTCTGTCTATCACTCTTAATTTGCTTACCATATATTTGGGCTAGAGGAACCGTAAATACAGTAGCTGTTTCTTGCGGCTGAATCTGACCATTTCAGCTTGACTTAACATTACCGAGCATTTTGTCTTATATATATATACCATAACATATGTATGTTTTGATTGCCACATACAAACACAACTTGCACGCTTAAAAGGTCAACATTTTAATTATTAACGAGAATTTCATAAAACATTTGTAATTTGTCTTTGTAGGAAATTTTTCAAAAATTTCCTATTTTTTAAAGGAAATTTTTCAAAAATTTCCTATCATTTAAAGGAAATTTTCCAAAAATTTCGTATTTTTTAAAGGAAATTTTTCAAAAATTTCCTATTTTTTAAAGGAAATTTTTCAAAAATTTCCTATTTTTTAAAGAAAATTTTTCAAAAATTTCCAATTTTTTAAAGGAAATTTTTCAAAAATTTTCTATTTTTTAAAGGAAATTTTTCAAAAATTTCCTTTTTTTAAAGGAAATTTTTTAAAAATGTCCTATTTTTATAGGAAACTTTTAAAAAAATTTCTTTTTTTATAGGAAATTTTTAAAAAATTTCCTATTTTTTGAAGAAAATTTTGCAAAGATTTCCTATTTTTTAAATGAAATTTTTCAAAAATATCCTATTTTTTAAAGGAAATTTTTCAAAAATTTTCTTATATTTTAAAGGAAATTTTTCAAAAATTTTCTTATTTTTTAAATGAAATTTTTCAAAAATATCCTATTTTTTAAAGGAAATTTTTCAAAAATTTTCTATTTTTTAAAGGAAATTTTTCAAAAATTTTCTTATTTTTTAAAGGAAATTTTTCAAAAACGTCCTATTTTTTAAAAGAAATTTTTTAAAAATGTCCTATATTTAAAAGGAAATTTTTCAAAAATTTCCAATTTTTATAGAAAATTTTTCAAAAATTTTCTATTTTTAAAGGAAATTTTTCAAAAATTTCCTATCTTTATAGGAAATTTTTCAAAAATTTCCTATTTTAATAGGAAATTTTTCAAAAATTTCCTATTTTTATAGGAAATTTTTCAAAAATTTCCTATTTTTATAGGAAATTTTTCAAAAATTTCCTATTTTTATAGGAAATTTTTCAAAAATTTCCTATTTTTATAGGAAATTTTTCAATGATTTCCTGTTTTTATAGGAAATTTTTCAAAAATTTCCTATTTTTATAGGAAATTTTTCAAAAATTTCCTATTTTTATAGGAAATTTTTCAAAAATTTCCTATTTTTATAGGAAATTTTTCAAAAATTTCCTATTTTTATAGGAAATTTTTCAAAAATTTCCTATTTTTATAGGAAATTTTTCAAAAATTTCCTATTTTTATAGGAAATTTTTCAAAAATTTCCTATTATTATAGGAAATTTTTCAAAAATTTCCTATTTTTATAGGAAATTTTTCAAAAATTTTCTATTTTTATAGGAAATTTTTCAAAAATTTCCTATTTTTATAGGAAATTTTTCAAAAATTTCCTATTTTAATAAGAAATTTTTCAAAAATTTCCTATTTTAAAATAAAAAAATCACTATTTTATAGGAATTTGTTTTAAAAAATTCCTATTTTTCTAGGAAATTACTCAAAATTTATTATATTTTTATAGGAAAATTTTTAAAAATTTCCTAATTTTATAAAAAAAAAATTCAAAAATTTCCTATTTTTATAGGACATTTTTGGACAATTTCCTATGATAATAGGAAAAATTTTCTATAAAAACAGGAATTTCTATAAAAATAGGAAATTTTTGAAAAATTTTCTATAAAAATGGGAATTTTTTGAAAAATTTCATATAAAAATAGAAAATTTTTGATAAATTTCCTATAAAAATATTAAATTTTTGAAAAATTTCCTATAAAAATAGAAAATTTTTGAAAAATTTCCTATAAAAATAGGAAATATTAGAAAAATTTCTTATAAAAATAGGAAACTTTTGAAAAATTTTCTATAAAAAGGAAATTTTTTAAAAATTTCCTATTTGTTTATAGGAAATTTTTGAAAAATTTCCTATCTTTTTATAGGAAATTTTTCAACAATTACCTATTTTTTTTAGGAAATTTTTTAAAAATCTCCTATTTTTTTGTAGGAAATTTTTTAAAAATTTTCTATTTTTTATAGGAAATTTCCTATAAAAATAGGAAATTTTAGAAAAATTTCTTATAAAAATAGGAAATTTTTGAAAAATTTTCTATAAAAATAGGAAATTTTTTAAAAATTTCCTATTTGTTTATAGGAAATTTTTGAAAAATTTCCTATCTTTTTATAGGAAATTTTTCAACAATTACCTATTTTTTTAGGAAATTTTTTAAAAATTTCCTATTTTTTTGTAGGAAATTTTTTAAAAATTTTCTATTTTTTTACAGGAAATTTTTCAAAAATTTCCTACTTTTTATAGGAAATTTTTAAAAAATTTCCTTTTTTTATAGGAAATTTTTCAAAAATTTCCTATTTTTTATAGGAAATTTTTCAAAAATTTCCCATTTTTTATAGGAAATTTTTCAAAAATTTCCCATTTTTTATAGGAAATTTTTCAAAAATTTCCTATTTTTAATAGGAAATTTTTTAAAAATTTCCTATTTTTTACAGGAAATTTTTCCAAAATTTCCTATTTTTTATAGGTAATTTTTCAAAAATTTCATATTTTTTATACGAAATTTTTCAAAAATTTCCTATATATAAATAAAAAAATTTCCTATTTTTTATAGGAAATTTTTGAAAAATTTCCTTTAAAAAATAGGAAATTTTTGAAAAATTTCCTATTTTTTATAGGAAATTTTTTAAATATTTCCTATTTTTTATAGGAAATTTTTTAAAGATTTCCTTTTTATATGAGAAATTTTTCAAAAATTTCCTATTTTTATAGGAAATTTTTTAAAAATTTCCTATTTCTGTAAGGAAATTTTTCAAAAATTTATTGTTTTTTTTTTAGGAAATTTTTCAAAAATTTCTTGTTTTTTTTTTAGGAAATTTTTCAAAAATTTCCTATTTTTATAGGAAAAGGAAGTTTTTAAAAAATTTCCTATTTTTATAGGAAAAAAAAAGCTTTTCAAAAATTTCCTATAAAAATAGGAATTTTTTCAAAAATTTCCTATAAAAACAGGAAATTTTAGTAAAATTTCTTATAAAAATAGGAAATTTTTGAAAAATTTTCTATAAAAATAGGAAATTTTTTAAAAATTTCCTATTTGTTTATAGGAAATTTTTTAAAAATTTCCTATCTTTTTATAGGAAATTTTTCAACAATTACCTATTTTTTTAGGAAATTTTTTTTAAAATTTCCTATTTTTTTTTAGGAAATTTTTTAAAAATTTTCTATTTTTTTTATAGGAAATTTTTCAAAAATATCCTATTTTTTATAGGAAATTTTTCAAAAATTTCCTTTTTTTTTATAGGAAATTTTTCAAAAATTTCCTATTTTTATTGGAAATTTTTTAAAGATTTCCTATTTTTGTAGGAAATTTTTTAAAGATTTCCTATTTTTATAGGAAATTTTTTAAAGATTTCCTTTTTATATGAGAAATTTTTTCAAAAATTTATTATTTTTATAGGAAATTTTTTAAAAATTTCGTCTTTTTATAGGAAATTTTTCAAAAATTTCTTGTTTTTTTTTAGGAAATTTTTCAAAAATTTCCTATTTTTATAGGAAAAGGAAGTTTTTAAAAATTTCCTTTTTTTATAGGAAAAGGAAGTTTTTAAAAAATTTCCTATAAAAATAGGAATTTTTCAAAAATTTCCTATAAAAATAGGAAATTTACTATGTCAACTTAAGCCATTATCTTTTAGTGCAACCTTTTCACTATTTATATATTTATTAGTGGGCCTTAATTGAGAAAGTATTTTAATTGTCTGTCTTGCTTTATGCAAAAATTGTTTATATGAATCTTTTTAAAAATGTCTCTACTTCTGCATTAAGTAAAATATATTTTGAAAGAAACCTGTAAAAATTTGTCCAGCTGCCACAAGTGCAAATAGTCTTGCCAGAATATTGTTCCCCAAGTCATATGTTTACATTTAAAAAACAACAAATTCGTTTTAAATGAGTCCAAAATATCTTCCAAATACATTGTAGAAATTAAATGTCTTTTTTCATTAAAGACGTGGGTTTTATAATTTCAAGAATTTTTATTAAGAATTTTTTTGGAACAAAATGCTGTGGTTTTGGTGGAGATCTTATAAATAAAACGAAAAATATACGATCATACGTGAAAATAAAATTTCAATGTCAAAGGCTACAAATTATTTGAATCATAATAAAAAAACAACAAAAGCAAATATTAAATGAAAAATATTAGATATAACATAAAATAAATTAAATCATAAACAAAATTATACAGATGTAAGAACTTTGTTTTTGCATATCTTTTTTCTATGGATATAAAAACTATGAGTCCGGCAAAATTTATATACAAAATTCAAAATTTTTATACTAATGAACTTAAACTTGCTTTGGCTAAATGAAAAAATTATTGTGTGAGGGTGTAAAAATTGTAAACATTTTGTGTTTTATTTTTGAAAGATAAATATTTAGAATATCGTTTATATTTATAAACAAGAAAAAATTAATAAAAAGTGATTTATGATTATGAGTCAGTATTATTACATCTGAGACTATGTGTCAGGGACAAAAGAGAAAGGTGTAGGGGCTAGATAATACTTCTAAAATAAAATTATGTAAGACTAGAATGTAAACTGTAGTTTGAGGTATGGTTAAAAAAGATCGGTTGAGAATTGAGGCAAATATGCTATATAATGTCAATTAAGTCATAATTAATATCAATCATAAGTCATATAGTCAAATTTCAAACAAATTTTAAAAAATAAAAAATTTTTGGAAAATTTCCTATAAAAAACAAAATTTTTGAAAAATTTCCTATTAAAAGGACATCAAAAAAGGAAACTTTTTAAAATTTCCTATAAAAATAGGAAATTTTTGAAAAATTGCCTATAAAATTAGGAAATTTTTGAAAAATTGCCTATAAAATTAGGAAATTTTTGAAAAATTTCCTATAAAAATAGGAAATTTTTGAAAAATTTCCTATAAAAATAGGAAATTTTTGAAAAATTTCCTATAAAAATAGGAAATTTTTGAAAAATTTCCTATAAAAATAGGAAATTTTTGAAAAATTTCCTATAAAAATAGGAAATTTTTGAAAAATTTCCTATAAAATTAGGAAATTTTTGAAAAATTTCCTATAAAATTAGGAAATTTTTGAAAATTTTCCTATAAAAATAGGAAATTTTTGAAAAATTTCCTATAAAAATAGGAAATTTTTGAAAAATTTCCTATAAAAATAGGAAATTTTTGAAAAATTTCCTATAAAAATAGGAAATTTGTGAAAAATTTCCTATAAAAATAGGAAATTTTTGAAAAATTTCCTATAAAAATAGGAAATTTTTGAGAAATTTCCTATAAAAATAGGAAATTTTTGAAAAATTTCCTATAAAAATAGGAAATTTTTGAAAAATTTCCTATAAAAATAGGAAATTTTTGAAAAATTTCCTATAAAAATAGGAAATTTTTGAAAAATTTCCTATAAAAATAGGAAATTTTTGAAAAATTTCCTATAAAAATAGGAAATTTTTGAAAAATTTCCTATAAAAATAGGAAATTTTTGAAAAATTTCCTATAAAAATAGGAAATTTTTGAAAAATTTCCTATAAAAATAGGAAATTTTTGAAAAATTTCCTATAAAAATAGGAAATTTTTGAAAAATTTCCTATAAAAATAGGAAATTTTTGAAAAATTTCCTATAAAGATAGGAAATTTTTGAAAAATTTCCTATAAAAATAGGAAATTTTTGAAAAATTTCTTATAAAAATAGAAAATTTAAAAAAAAATTTTCTTATCAAAATAGGAAATTTTTGAGAAATTTCCTATAAAAATAAGAAATTTTTGAAAAATTTCCTATAGAAATAGCAAATTTTTGAAAAATTTCCTATAGAAATAGGAAATTTTTGAAAAATTTCCTATAAAAGTAGGAAATTTTTTTATAATTTTCTTATAAAAATAGGAAATTTTTGAAAAATTTCCTATAAAAATAGGAAATTTTTGAAAAATTTCCTATAAAAATAGGAAATTTTTGAAAAATTTCCTATAAAAGTAGGAAATTTTTGAAAAATTTCCTATAAGAATAGAAAATTTTGATAAATATCCTATAAAAATAGTAAATTTTTGAAAAATTTCCTATAAAAATAGTAAATTTTTGAAAAATTTCCTATAAAAGTAGGAAATTTTTTTATAATTTTCTTATAAAAATAGGAAATTTTTGAAAAATTTCCTATAAAAATAGGAAATTTTTGAAAAATTTCCTATAAAAATAGGAAATTTTTGAAAAATTTCCTATAAAAATAGGAAATTTTTGAAAAATTTCCTATAAGAATAGAAAATTTTTATAAATATCCTATAAAAATAGTAAATTTTTGAAAAATTTCCTATAAAAATAGTAAATTTTTGAAAAATTTCCTATAAAAATAGGAAATTTTTGAAAAATTTCCTATAAAAATAGGAAATTTTTGAAAAATTTCTTTTAAAAATAGGAAATTTTTTAAAAATTTCTTATAAAAATAGAAAATTTTTAAAAAAGTTTTCTTATAAAAATAGGAAATTTTTGAGAAATTTCCTATAAAAATAAGAAATTTTTGAAAAATTTCCTATAGAAATAGCAAATTTTGAAAAATTTCCTATAGAAATAGGAAATTTTTGAAAAATTTCCTTTAAAAATAGGAAATTTTTTTAAATATTTCCTATAAAAATAGGAAATTTTTTAAAAATTTCCTATAAAAATAGAAAATTTTTGAAAAATTTCCTATAAAAATAGGAATTTTTTGAAAAGAAGAATAGAAAATTTTGATAAATATCCTATAAAAATAGTAAATTTTTGAAAAATTTCCTATAAAAATAGGAAATTTTTGAAAAATTTTTTATAAATATAGAAAATTTTTGAAAAATTTCATATAGAAAATAGAAAATTTTTGAAATATAGTAAATCAAAAGGGTTGGCTTTCGTTAGAGATTTATTTTAGAAAAATTGTTTTAAATTTGTTGATGTTATTGACAATTTTGTAAATTAAGTCATAATTAATATCAATCATACGCCTAGTAGTAAAATTTTTAAAAAATTCAAAAATATTGAGGAAATTATTAGAAATTAAAATTTTTTTGTTAAGATTATGAAACTTTAGACAAAAATGCATAAAATGCTAAAACTTTTGATATAGAATTCTTACGAGTTTATGAGTTATGCTACTTTAAATTAATTTTGTAATATTAATATTTCATTTAGTTAATGAATAAAATATTTACTTCATTAAATATTTATACAGTTTCATTTTAACATTTTTCCCTCGCCGAAGGTTTTTTTCAATGCTACCAACAAATATTAGAAAATATTTAACTGACATTAGGAAAAAACTATTGTTAATTTATTTTAACTAGAAAAAATACGGTTTTATTAACTTTTTTCCCACTATCTAGCAGACACATTAGTCAATTATGCGTCTCAATACTTGGCTGGGAAATATAAATATTTATTCAACTAAAATCTAAAATTCAATACAAAAATCTACATAATATGAGAAACTGGTAATGAAACCTAAATGACTGAAACGGCTACAAGTCAAACAAATGAACGAATTACTTACATATAAAATCCATTAAAATTCCGCAAATATTTATATGAGGAATAGTAAAAAAAGTTAATTAAAAAAGTTCATTTTTTTAGAAACTAATAAGTAAATAAATAGATAAATGAGTAATTAAGTTTAGTGAGTAGTTGGTCGTTCCGAGAATTGAAATTTCTGGGATAAGATAGGGAATATGAGACATATTTCCGGAAGTGATATTTTCTTTTCATTATAAATTTTGATGATCTAAATTTTTCGTTTTCTTATCTATTCTCCCCAATCTGATTTTGAAATTTCAAAATTATTAAGCTCAAAATCTTGGTAATTTAATATTTATTTCATTAACATTTTTATTTATGACCTTTTCCTATTGTCTTTAATTTGATTAATGAACTACTGAATACGATTTTTTTCAAAACAAATAATTTATTTGCATTTTGCATGAAATTTGTATAATTTGTTGGGTGATTTGCATTATATTTCCTTTAGATATAAATTATAGCAAATGACCTTAATAAATCTCAAAATAATTTCATGTTAACTTGCAGTTTTGGCTAATAAAAATTTCTTTTTATGAATTTATTTAAATGAGATTTTGCTAAAGTTATTTTTGAAAGATTTCGGGAAATTGTTTTAATAAAACGAAAACAAATAAAATCCAAAATTTAGGCTTAATTTGATAGAAAATCTGAAATTAGAATAAAACAGAAATTGTACAAAATTTTTGAAGTAATTATAAAATTAAATATTTGTTTAAATATTTTGAATTTTGCAAGTTTAAGCTTAAAATTCGAGTGTTCTAAATCAAGAATATTAAAATATTTCCTATTCTGTGAATAACCAAAAGTCTTTAGCTTTCAAGTCATTGTGTTCCATTTCAGTACCTAAACTAGTTCAAAAGTTATTTTCTGATTTCTAAAATAACCCATAATTAATATCAATCATACGCTCTAGTTAAAAATTTTTTAAAATTCAAATTTCCTAAAATTTGTTACAAAAATCAATTTCTTTTTTCTAAAACCCCAAAACTATAACAATTTCACACATTTTCTACCCACAACAAAAATTGTATATCTAAATTTTGTTATATTATTTTTACAATTTTAAATTAAATTTGTGTTTAATTATTTAAAATTTTTCAAGTTTAAGCTTAAAATCCAAGTATTCGAAATTAAGAAAATTGAAATATTTCTTATTCAATGAAAAACCGAATATATAAGCTTCTAAAGCACTTTGTTCCATTTCAATGCCTAAACTGGTTCAAAGGTTATTCCCTGATTTTTAAATAACCGATAATTAATATCAATCATACGCACTAGTTTCAAAATTTTAAAAAATATAAATTCTCGAATATTTGTTACAAAAACCAATTTTTTTTCTAAAACCCCAAAACTTTAACAATTTCACATATTTTCTACCCACAAGAAAACTTTTACCTCTATAATTATTTTGAATTTTTCAAGTTTAAGCCTAAACTAAATAAAAAAAAAAAATTAAAGACATTTTTGCAAGACATTCAGGAAATTGTTTTGATAAAACAAAAGCAAATAATATCCAAAATTAAAGCTTAATTTTATAGAAAATCTTAAATTAGAATTAAATAGAAATTATAGAAAATATTTGAAGAAATTATAAAATAAAATTTGTGTTTAGTTATTTTGAATTTTTCTAGTTTAAGCTTAAAACTCAAGTATTCAAAACCAAGAAAATTTCTTATTCTGTGAATAACCAAAAGAGTTAAGCTTTTAAAACAGTTTATTCCACTTCAATACCTAAACTAGTTCCAAAGTTATTCCTTGATTTCTAAAATAACCCATAATTAATATCAATCATACGCTCCAGTTTGAAATTTTTTGAAAATTTTTAAAAATTAAAATTTTCGAATATTTGTTACAAAAACCAATTTTTTTTTCTAAAACCCCAAAACTTTAACAATTTCACATATTTTCTACCCACAAGAAAACTTTTACCTCTATAATTATTTTGAATTTTTCAAGTTTAAGCCTAAACTAAATCAAAAAAAATTAAAGACATTTTTGCAAGAATTTCGGGAAATTGTTTTAATAAAACAAAAACAAATAAAACCCAAAATTAAAGCTTAATTTTATAGAAAATCTTAAATTAGAATAAAACAAAAATTGTAAAAAATTTTTGAAGTAATTATAAAACTAAATTTTGTGTTTAGAAATTTTGAATTTTTCAAGTTTAAGCTTAAAATTCAAGTATTCAAAACCAAGAAAATTTAAATATTTCTTATTCTGTGAATAACCAAATGTGTTAAGCTCTTAAAACAGTTTGTTCCACTTCAATACCTAAACTAGTTCCAAAGTTATTCCTTGATTTCTAAAATAACCCATAATTAATATCAATCATAAGCTCTAGTTTGAAATTTTTTGAAAATTTTTAAAAATTTACAGCCTAATTTATAAACAAACTATAATAGGTTTTAAAGCTACTATAAGTTAAAATGGGAAAAATTGAATTTATAAAAGGAAAAATATTTTATTAAACTGTTATAACCTATCATAAAATTTGAAATTTTTATTGTGGCCTCAACCCAACTATAAGCATACAATAAAAAGTTTGGTTGCTTAAAAATTTGATAATTGCGACTTTTTTTTATTTTTAACACATTTGATAGCAAACAAAATGATTTTTTATATAAATTTTAATACATTAACTGAAAAAGGAATAAGATTTTTATATTATTTAATACTATTTATCTGCGATTAAAGAAAAAAGACTTTATAAATGCATTTTTTATTGATCCTTACAACAAATCGATAATTCATTTCTCCTTATTCAAAAATATGTTGATTCTACCTAAAGTAACGCCTTACCATATATACATTCATATGTATACTTTCACAGTATATCTTATATTAAATCAGTAGATTGCTTAGCGGCACGATTTTCCAAAATCTTGAAAAAAGTAACCAGATTGGAGTAAATTATCTTCAAAATGTTTTTTAATTAAAAAATAATTTTTAATAAGAAAAATTAAAAAAGTGAAAATGACCTGGTCCGATTTGAACACTGGCATCAATAAAAATACATTTTTTAATGTAATTAAAGAACTAAATTAAAAAAAAAAAATTCTTGCTTAATTCTTCACTGAGATTTGAACTCACGACTTACGACTGCTAGGCGGAGACACTACCCACTGAGCTACTTCATATACCGACATTTTTTCAAATTGTAATTTACTTATATAATTTTTATTTGAACAGCACAAAATGACAATTTGAAACGTGGTATTACCAACATAAAAGCACAAAAACTATAAAAGTGTGTAATTGTTATAATATGTTCATAACATGTTTATAAAATCAAATTTTTATTAATGGCTTATTAAACAATAAGTGTATGATAAATATTGTAAGCTTATAAGCCAAAATATAAAATTTTTATAAATTGGACCGTTAAATTTTTCAATATTTGTTTATAAAATTAATTTCTTTTCTCCAAAACTCTAAAACTATAACAATTTCACATATTTTCTATCTACAACAAAAATTTTATCTTTATAATTATTTTGAATTTTTCAAGTTTAGGCTTAAAATTCGAGTATTAGAAATTAAGAAAATTACAGAAATAAAACAAAAACAAATAAGATACAAAATTTAGCCTTAATTTTATAGAAAATCTTAAATTAAAATAAAATAGAAATTAAAGAAAATTCTTGAAAAAATTATAAAACTAAATTTTGTATTTAATTATTTTGAATTTTTCAATTTTAAGCTTTAAATTCAAGGATTCGAAGTCAAGAAAATTAAAATATTCCTCATTAATTAAAAAGCCGAATATCGTAGGCTTTCGAAGCACTTTAGTTCAATTCAATACCTAAAGTGGTTCAAAAGTTATTAAAATTAAAATAAAATAGAAATTAAAGAAAATTCTTGAAAAAATTAGAAAACTAAATTTTGTATTTAATTATTTTGAATTTTTAAATTTTAAGCTTTAAATTCAAGTATTTGAAGTCAAGAAAATTAAAATATTTCTTATTAAGTAAAAGGCCGAATATCTTAGGCTTTCGAAGCACTTTAGTTCAATTCAATACCTAAAGTGGTTCAAAAGTTATTCCCTTATTTCTAAAATAACTCCTAATTAATATCAATCATACGCTCTAGTTTGAAAATTTTTAAAAATTCAAATTTTTCAATATTTGTTAAGAAAATCAATTTCTTTTTTCTAAAACCCCAAAACTTTAACAATTTCATATAGTTTCAAAAAATTTATCTCTCTCTTCAAAAATTGTATCTCTATAATTATTTTGAATTTTTCAAGTTTAGGCTAAAAATTCAAGTATTCGAAATCAAGAAGAATTTCGGGAAATCGTTCTAATAAAACAAAAACAAATTTAAGCTTAATTTTATAGAGAATCTTAAATTAGAATAAAACAAAAATTATAGAAAATTCTTATAGAAATTATAAAACTAAATTTTGTGTTTAATTATTTTGCATTTTTCAAGTTTAGCGTTAAAATTCAAGTATTCGAAATCAATAAGATAGAAATTTTTCTTTTTTTGTAAAAAACTGTATATCTAAGGCTTCTAAAGCACTTTGTTCCACTTCAATACCTAAACTGGTTCAAAATGTATTCCTCGATTTCTAAAATAACTCCTAATTAATATCAATCATACGCTCTGGTTTAACAATTTTTAAAAATTAAATTTTTCGATAATTGTTTACAAAATCAATTTCTTTTTTCTAAAACCTCATAACTATAACAAATTCACATATTTTCTACCCACAACAAAAATTTTATCTCCATAATTGTTATATTATTTCTACTATTTCATTATTTAAACTCTCGCTTTAACACCTTTTCCCATTTAATTAAGACACAATAAAAACTAAATAAGATTTTATTGCACTTCCAAAACCAAAAATTAGCATAATAGTATATATGGTACCTCTAAAATCAAACCGGTAGATTTTTAAATGGTTATAAAAAGTCACAAAATACCGCTTAGAAAACATAATAAAAATCACACCGTTTGACAAAACAAATCCACAAAAGCCATGCCTAAATTTGTTTATAATCAAAGAACGTGATCTCTGAAAATTGTTTGAAAAATCATAGAAAAATATATAAAAACAGACAAATTATTTGTGGCTATTTAAAAAATTTAAATTTACAATTGATTGAAAATTTATGGCTCAAGATTTTTAAATAATTATTTGTCGGTTTTTTATTTTATTTTGAATTTTTTTTTGTAGTTATGTGTTAAAAACCACAAAAACTCGGCACGATTTGGGCTCTCTATTGTTTGACTAAATGGCTTATAAATGCAAATTTGTCTTAATAATTTTTTAACACTTTGTTAAAAATATATAAAATATATTTTTTTTAATTTTGGGTTAATAATAAAATTTATAAGTTATGAGTTTTTTTGTTCACAAACGAAACCGGTCTCATGAGTCAAATGCGTTTAAAGCAAAGTTTTGGTGTTGTGAATCATTTTTGGTAAATTAGGCACTAAAGAGGCAGAAATTTGGTATACAATGTTTGAAATTAAAAAAATCTGCTGTTAAGAAAAACAAACAACTATTATGTATTAATAGTGATAATACTACTTATAACTTATTAGTAGTAGCTACTACTGATTATAACTTTAAGACTCTTAAAACTACTAATAATACTACCACAAAAGCAAAAACTTATGATAATATTACTACAAGTATTAATGCTCGTTGAAACGTATGCTATTTTAAACGTGTTATTACAAGTGTTATTACAAGTGTTATTACTATCACTGTCATTATCACTATAACTATAACTTTAACTCTTACTACTAATTATACTGTTATGTTACTAATACTCAATCTAATACTCACATTAATAATGACACCAGTACTCATACTATTATTACTTCTACTAATACTTAATGTTATCAATATAACTGCTTACTCTAATACTCGTACTATTACCAAAACTAACACTGATATTACACAAAATTCTAAAACTAGCCTCCGTAATCCACTGTGTAACGGTCGTAATCCAAATGTTTAAGCCCTTTAAAATACCTCTTAAAGCTTTCTTCGGAGCTTTTAACAATCAATCATAGGTTTTTATGTAACTCAACTAGGATAGCACACGTACCTTTGCTTTGGCGCTGTCTAAAACTTATGAAAACTATGTATTCGTTTTAAAGCAGACAAATTTTGTGTGTATTATAACCAGGAGTAGGTAGCTCATACTACCAGCAGCCGATGAATTTTTTTAATTTTCGTAAATACCACGATCATTAATAAATCTAGTGAAAATGAATATTAAAATCATTCAGTTGGAATTTGGATGTTACCAGGGTTGGTTGGTGCTGCTATGTTAAAGAAACGACAAAAACAAAATAGGCAAGAAACAAATCTAAATCCAATTCATAGCAACAAAATATATGGTTCGAGAGAACAAAGAAATATAATCTCGAACATTGTTGCCACGTCACTATTATTTTTGTAAACATTTGGAATATTTTTGTAAATATTGGGAATATTTTTCAAAACAGAGACAAATTCTAATATTAAACAATTTAATATTTTTTAGATATTTTCGATCCAAAAAAATTTTCTATAGAAAAATTTTGATAAAAAATTTTCCATAGAAAAATTTTTGATAAAAAAAATTTGTACAAAAATTTTTGATAAAAAAATTTTTTATAGAAAAATTTTTGAAAAAAAAAGGTTTCAAAAAGAAAGAGTATTCTAATTTGATCCCAAATCTGTTATATTTATTTAATGATGTGACCAATTTATTGATAAAAAGCCAAAAAATGGTTTAGACAGATCGAAAAGATCTGATTTTCCCAGAATGTGGGAAGCGAAGGAAGATGAAAACTCAAAAATGATTGTGTTTTGTTCAATCTACGCTTTTACTTATGGTTTATAACCATAATTCTTAAAGGTTTTGTTTGTAAAATAAGTAATAATGCGAGTTTTTCGATGTGTCTAAATTGGGGATAATCCTTCTGAAGAGATGGCCTAACCAACCATCGAAACGCATCGAGGAATTTTGGTTTCTCCGCAAACATTTTTTGGCTTTTTATCAATAAATTGGTCTCTTACATTAATAAATAAATGTAACAGATTTGGGATCAAATGCGAATACTCTTTATTTTTGAATAATATTTACATCCCGACTTTTTTGTTATTTTTTTGATTAAAAAGTTTTCTATAGAAAAATTTTTTGTAAGAAAATATTCTATAGAAAAGCTTTTGATAAAAAATTTTTTCATAGAAGAAATTTTGATAAAAAAAATTTTCCATAGGAAAAATTTTGATAAAAAAATTTTCCATAGAAAAAATTTTGATAAAAAAAATTGAGTTTTCATCTTCCTTCGCTTCCAACATTCTGGGAAAATCAGATCTTTTCGATCTGTCTAAAACATTTTTTGGCTTTTTATCAATAAATTGGTCTCTTACATTAATAAATAAATGTAACAGATTTGGGATCAAATGCGAATACTCTTTATTTTTGAATAATATTTACATCCCGACTTTTTTGTTATTTTTTTGATTAAAAAGTTTTCTATAGAAAAATTTTTTGTAAGAAAATGTTCTATAGAAAAGCTTTTGATAAAAAATTTTTTCATAGAAGAAATTTTGATAAAAAAAATTTTCCATAGGAAAAATTTTGATAAAAAAATTTTTCATAGAAAAAATTTTGATAAAAAAATGTTCTTCAGAAAATTTTTTGGTAAAAAAATTTTCTATGGAAAAATTTTTGATAAAAAAATTTTCTATAGGAAAATTTTTGATAAAAAAAATGTTCTCCAAAAAGAATGTGGGAAGTAAAGGTAGATGAAAACTGAAAAATGTTTGTTTTTGTTCAGTCGATAATCTACGCTTTTACTTATGGTTTATGAACATAATTCTGAAAAGTTTTGTTTGTAAACTTAGTAATAATGGGAGGTTTTCGATCTGTCTAAATTGGGGATAATCCTCCTGAAGAGATGGCTAAACCAACCATCGAAACGCGTCGAGGAATTTGGTTTCTCCGCAAACATTTTTTTGCTTTTTATCAATAAATTGGTCTGTTACATGAATAAATAAATGTAACAGATTTGGGATCAAATGCGAATACTCTTTCTTTTTGAATAATATTTACATCCCAACTATTTTGTTATTTTTTGATTAAAAAGTAAAAATTTTTTAAAAGAAAATTTTCTATAGAAAAGCTTTTGATAAAAAAAAATTTTCATAGAAAAAATTTTAATAAAAAGATTTTCCATAGAAAAATTTTTGATAAAAAAATTTCCTATGGAAAAATTTTTGATAAACAAGTTTTCTATGGAAAAATTTTTGATAAAAAAATTTTCTATGGAAAAATTTTTGATAAAAAAATTTTCTATAGGAAAATTTTTGATAAAAAAAATGTTCTCCAAAAAGAATGTGGGAAGTAAAGGTAGATGAAAACTGAAAAATGTTTGTTTTTGTTCAGTCGATAATCTACGCTTTTACTTATGGTTTATGAACATAATTCTGAAAAGTTTTGTTTGTAAACTTAGTAATAATGGGAGGTTTTCGATCTGTCTAAATTGGGGATAATCCTCCTAAAGATATGGCTAAACCAACCATCGAAACGCATCGAGGAATTTTGGTTTCTCCGCAAACATTTTTTGGCTTTTTATCAATAAATTGGTCTCTTACATTAATAAATAAATGTAACAGATTTGGGATCAAATGCGAATACGCTTTCTTTTTGAATAATATTTACATCCCGACTATTTTGTTAATTTTTGATTAAAAAGTTTTCTAAAGAAAAATTTTTTGAAAGAAAATTTTCTATAGAAATGCTTTTGATAAAAAAAAATTTTCATAGAAAAAATTTTGATAAAAAGATTTTCCATAGAAAAATTTTTGATAAAAAAATTTTCTATGGAAAAATTTTTGATCAAAAAGTTTTCTATGGAAAAATTTTAGATAAAAAAATTTTCTACAGAAAAATTTTTGATTAAAAAATGTTCTTTAGAAAAGTTTTTGAATAAAAAATTTTCTATGAAAAAATTTTTGATAAAAAAATGTTATATATAACTATATATATATATATATATATATATATATATATATAGATATATATATATATATATATATATATATATATATATATATATATATATATATATATATATATATATATATATATATATATATATATATATATATATAATATATATATATATATATATATAAAAAAATTCTATAAAAACATTTTTGATAAAAAAATTTTGTATAGAAACATTTTTGATAAAAAAAACTTCTATACAAAAATTTTTGATAAAAATGTTTAAAAAATGGAGTAGCAAACTTTTCCTTTTGAAACCTTAGAACTACACATTGAAAAAAACCCAGTTTTGGTGTGCTTTTGCTTTTAGGTGTTAAATGGCAAAAAAAACTCGGTTTACGCGGTAGTTTGGAAATTTTCATACATATTTGCGAGTGTGCTCCACGAAAAACCGGTATTTTGAGAAATTTACGTTCAAGTTTTCAGGTGTAAACTGTCGTA
>OW121742.1:104743400-104923400 GCA_933228675.1 Stomorhina lunata
GATAGTTCTTTAACTACAAGAGCTAGAGAGACAAAATTTAGTAAAAGTATTTTCGATATGTTATAGAAATTGTGTGCTGAAAATAGGTAAAATCGGTTTACATTTAGTTAGAGCTCTCATATAATAAATAAATTTATAAAGACAAATTTCCACTCGAGGAATCTATAAAGTCAAATTTCTAATTTTTGATAACAACTGTTGACGTAGGTCTTATTTATATTTTCAAATCTTCAATTGTAGGTGTTTGTATTGTTCAATATTTGGTCATCACATATCTCGATTTAAGTCAATTATGCTTGTAAAGCACGTCTATGCTCAATGTTCGGTATTTATATGTTTATCTGCAATGTTTCTTTAAAATTTTCTCAAATATACATTGTATGTATTTCTGAATTTTCCAGTATTTAGTTCATTTTGTACACTTTTTCACTCCATTAGTTTTTTTTTAAGAGTTTTGCCTTAATATATTCATGTTTGCTGTCATGTTTAATTTATAAATGTTTTATGTTATGTTTTTAGATTGTTGGCTTTTATAGGTGATTACGGTCAGAAATAGTCGTACACAAAAGTCTAGTATTTTTTTTTTGTGTGAAATTTTTTTCGTGTCTCATGCTCAAACTTTGTTTTATGGTTTTTGTTAAAAGTTTTTTTTTTTTTTTTTGTTATATGAATTTATGACTTTTTTTAGTTGTTTTGTTTTAGTACCTCAAGTTGATTGACATTTTAATTGTTTGTTATGTCAGTGACTTTAAATTAATTGTTGCGGCATTTGCTAATAATGCCAGTTTTGCTATTTGAATTTTTTTTTTTTAAGTTTGAATATTTAAAGGAAGATTTAATTTATTAGTACTACCCCAGCAAAACTTTGGTAATGGCAAGTACTCTGGTAAATGGTTACCTTGTAATGACTACAACATGCCCTACGAATAACTAATAAGTTATTACAGAAGTACTTATTTGTAATTAAGATGGTAATTTAAACTGAATGGCCCCGGTTCGAATCCCACCAAGACCAACAATTTTTTTTTATTTTTTTTTTACTAAAAGAATTTTTTACATGATTTTTGAATTTTAAGAACTTAAATATTACCTTCTGCAAAAATAAATGTTGGAAAACTAACTCACGGTAATGAAAAAATAACACCATGAGTTAATTTTGATTATGTAGGGGATGTTGGATACCAAACACAGTTCTGATTGGTCTTAACTTGGTAAGCCCAACTTATCTGGGTCATCCTTCATCTCCTAGTGGTATCATCCAGGGAACTAGTTTAATGTAGTGAGCTAACATGTACCGAGAGTTTTCCCATAAGATCGATAAAAATGGGTTAGGACGACGGGCTAGTAACCCTCTCTTGGAAAAAATAATTACTATGAAGAAGATAAAATTAGAATTAAAATGTTCCACCACCTAATGCTAGAAGAGGACCAAGTAGAGGAACATTTTTCAAAGCTTGGCCTATAAAATTGGATATTCGCACAAGATCGAAGTCCATTGAATTCCAAAATATGCTCTGACCTTAACAGGTTGTAACTATAGGCCATTTAAGTAAGTAAGAGTCAATGTTATATAACCAAAGATTTAAACTATTTAAGTTTTAGAATAATTAAAAAAAAAAACTTCTTTATTTTTTATTAAATGCATTAAACATTTACAAAAAATCGTACAGAAATATTCCCAGCAAAACTTTGGTAATGGCAAGTACTCTGATAACTGGTTACCTTGTAACGACTACAACATACCATCCGAATAAATAATAAGTTATTACAGAAGTACTTATTTGTAATTAAGATGGTAATTTAAACTGAATGGCCCCGGTTCAAATCCCACCAAGGGCAACAATTTTTTTTTAGTTTTTTTTTTTATTAAAAGAGTCTTTTTAAATGATTTTTGAATTTTCAGAACTTAAATATTATCTTCTGTAAAAAAATTTGTAAAACTAACTCACGTTAATGAAAAAATACCATCATGAGTCAATTTTGATTATGTAGGGGATGTTGAATACCAAACACGATTCTAATTGGTCTTAACTTGGTCAGCCCAACTTATCTGGGTCATCCTTCATCTCAACTGTGGACACACACCTCCTCATGGTATCACCCTGGAATCTAGTTTAACACCCATTAATATTGTGAGTTAACATGTTCCGAGAGTTGTCCCATAAGATCGATAAAAATGGGTTAGGATTACGGGCTAGTAACCCTCTCTTGAAAAAAATACAATGAAGAAGATAAAATTAGAATTGAAATGTCCCACTATCTAATGTTAGAGGAGGATGTCCGAAACTTCGATAGAATGACCAAGTAGAGGAACATTTTTCAAAGCTTGGCCTATAAAATTGGAGAATATTCGCACAAGATCGAAATCCATAGAATTCTAAAATATGCTCGGACTTTGACCTTAACAGGTTGTAACATTTAAGTAAGTAAGAGTCAATCTTATCTAAAAACTTATACAAAAAAGAAGATTTAAATTGTTTAAGTTTTAAAATAATTTTAAAAAAGTTTTAAAATAATTACAAAAAATCGTATACAAATATTTTTCCAAAAATTACAACAAAGCAAAAAAAAAAGCAGGAAAAACAAAGTTATTTTCACATGATTTTGGATCTAAAAATAAAAATTGTTTATATTAATTATAAGATGCTAAGTTTTCAGCAGTGGAAGAGTCTCTGCCTAGCAGTCGGAGGGTCTGGGTTCGAGCCCACCCCAAAAATTTTGTATTTCGTTTAAAAATATATGTTTTTAATAAAACAACAACAAAAAAGTTGTTGCTGTTGTTGTTGTTGCTTTCAAATTGTTGTTGTTGTTTTCCAATTGCTTACCCAAGGCATTACTTTTCTGCAATTGGTAAGTACTTGCCTCCAATGACATCCCCATGTTAATGTAATGACTTAAACAGTGAATGTGTAAGTAGTTCGTGTTCAATAGTTTAGCTGTTTAACTCATTACTTGGTAATGAAAAGTTTTGCTGGGACTCTTATATCTCAATGAAGATTTTGTTATATTTTCCTTTTTATAAGCCTAAAAATTTCACCTTAATTTTTCAATTTTCCCACATTTTTTTCTTTCTTAATGCTCAGCCTGTTTTATACCCAGTAAAACTTTTCATTACCAAATAATGAGTTAAACAGTTAAACTATTGAACACGAACTACTTACTCATTCGCTGTTTAAGTCATTACATTAACATGGGGATGTCATTAGAGGCAAGTACTTACCAATTGCAGAAAAGTAATGACTTGGGTAAGCAATTTGAAAGCAACAACTTTTTTGTTGTTGTTTTATTAAAAACATATATTTTTAAACGAAATACAAAATTTTTTTATGATCCCATGGGGGCTCGAACCCAGACCCTCCAACTGCTAGGCAGAGACTCTTCCACTGAGCTACTTCATATGTTAAAAACTTAGCAGCTTATAATTAATATAAACAATTTTTATTTTTAGATCCAAAATCATGTGAAAATAACTTTGTTTTTACCTGCTTTTTTTTGCTTTGTTGTAATTTTTGGAAAAATATTTTTATACGATTTTTTGTAATTATTTTAAAACTTTTTTAAAATTATTTTAAAACTTAAACAATTTAAATCTTCTTTTTTGTATAAGTTTTTATGTAAGATTGACTCTTACTTACTTAAATGTTACAACCTGTTAATGTCAAAGTCCGAGCATATTTTAAAATTCCATGGATTTCGATCTTGTGCGAATATTCTCCAATTTTATAGGCCAAGCTTTGAAAAATGTTCCTCTACTTGGTCTTTCTATCGAAGTTTCGGACATCCTCCTCTTATATTAGGTAGTGGGACATTTCAATTTTAATTTTATCCTTTTCATTGTATTTTTTTTTCAAGAGAGGGTTACTAGCCCGTAATCCTAACCCATTTTTATCGATCTTATGGGACAACACTCGGAACATGTTAACTCACAATATTAATGGGTGTTAAACTAGCTCCCCGGGTGATACCATGAGGAGGTGTGTGTCCACAGTTGAGATGAAGGATGACCCAGATAAGTTGGGCTTACCAAGTTAAGACCAATTAGAATCGTGTTTGGTATTCAACATCCCCTACATAATCAAAATTGACTCATGATGGTATTTTTTCATTAACGTGGGTTAGTTTTACAAATTTTTTTTACAGAAGATAATATTTAAGTTTTTAAAATTTAAAAATCATTTAAAAAGACTCTTTCAATAAAAAAAAACTAAAAAAAATTGTTGCCCTTGGTGGGATTTGAACCGAGGCCATTCAGTTTAAATTACCATCTTAATTACAAATAAGTACTTCTGTAATAACTTATTATTTATTCGGATGGTATGTTGTAGTCGTTACAAGGTAACCAGTTATCAGAGTACTTGCCATTACCAAAGTTTTGCTGGGTAATATTATATTTCATTTAATGAATGCACTTTCCAATTAGACAAACCCCATTTTTTTTTATTCGAAATTTCAAACTCATTTACAAAACCTCCCATTGTGTGCCAGAAATGAGACCCCATAGCACTTCACACACCCACTTTCCGCTAAACAAATATGGTTTAATTATGGCGCCAATTAAAATTAAATCTATAAATATTTACAAGTGCACGAAATACAAAATTAATAGTAGGAACAAATTTATAATAACAAATTTAATAATAGACAGACAGACAGACTGACAGTAATACTGTTAAAATATTTGCCGCATAAAACATCAATTTATTAACATAACAAATTAATAATCGCCGGATAAGTGCGAGCAGTTGAGACTCGATTAAAGGCCTTATTCATAAGCTGATTATATCATGTGATCATGATTATCGCAAGTTTTTGTATGGTCAAATTTCCAATCGTAGGTCTTTATATCAGGGACCGTAACTGTAATAACTTTTATCGTAAAAGTCGGAAAATTAAAGTTATTTTTTGACTTTTATTTTTTTCGGGCAGAAACAAAAGTTGTTTTTTGACTTTTATTTTTTCGATAAAAAATAACAGTTATTTTTGACTTTTATTTTTTTAAGCAAAAATAAAAGTTATTTTTGACTTTTATTTTTTCGAGCTAAAATTAAAGTTATTTTTGACTTTTATTTTTTCAAGCAAGAATCAAAGTTATTATTCGATTTTTATTTTTTCAAGCAAGAATAAAAGTTACTTTTTGACTTTTATTTTTTCGAGCAGAAATAAAAGTTATTTTTCTTTGAATTCATAATAAATTCATTGAACAATTTTTTCAAACGAAGATAATTTTTCACTGAAAATAGTTTGCATATGCTCAAAAATATATGGATTTGAGTTTTGCAATTTCTGCTCGAAAAAATAAAAGTTAAAAAATAACTTTTATTTTTGCTCGAAAAAATAAAAGTCAAAAAATAACTCTTATTTTTGCTCGAAAAAATAAAAGTCAAAAAATAACTCTTATTTTTGCTCGAAAAAATAAAAGTTAAAGAATAACTTTTATTTTTGCTTCAAAAAATAAAAGTCAAAAACTGTTATTTTTTATCGAAAAAATAAAAGTCAAAAAATAACTTTTATTTCTGCCCGAAAATATAAAAGTCAAAAAATAACTTTAATTTTCCGAGTTTTACGATAAAAGTTATAACAGTTACGGTCCCTGATATAAACACCTGCAATTGGAAATTTGACCATACAAAAATTAACGAAATAATAAAAATCAAAAATAACTGTTATTTTTGTTTGAAAAAATTAAAGTTCAAAAATAACTGTTATTTTTGCTCGAAAAAATAAAAGGTAAAAAATAACTTTTATTTTTGCTCGAAAAAATAAAAGTTAAAAATAACTGTTATTTGTGCTCAAAAAAATAAATAAAAATCAAAAATAACTGTTAGTTTTTGTCTAAAAAATAAAAATCAGATTTTTAAAAAGCATCGCATTTTATGAAAATTTGGTCCAAGAATATCAAAATGGTATACTTAGTTTTATTCTCCGACATTTCCTTGCGGTAGCTTTTTTTTAATCAAAAATTCAAAAATAATAGTTATTTTCGGTCCCTACTTTATATAGTCCAACTTTCAATGGTAGGGGCTTATGCAGTTCAATTGTAAATCGCTGAGTTTATATACACCAATTTTTAATCGTTGGCCTTAATATAACCCAATTTTCAATCGCAGGGGTTCATACGATCAAAATTTTACTCGTGGGTAGATCTTAATTTAGTCAAGTTTCAATGATAAGTCTTTATATGGAAAAATTTACGATCGAAGGGCTTTATATAGTCCGATTTTTAATCGTTAGTCTCCATATAGTCAAATTTTCAATCCCAGGAGTATTTATGATCAAACTTCAATCGTAAGTATTTTAAACACAAAATTCTTACTGTAAGTCTTTATATAGTCCAATTTTCGATCATAGGGATATATATTCACATTTTTAAACGTTGGGCTTTATATAGCCCAATTTCCAATCGTAGAGATTTATATACATAGTTCAATTTTCAATTGTAGATCTTTATGTAGTCGAATTTATAATTTAAGACATATAGTCAAATTTCTAATTGTAAGTCTTTATATAGTCCATTTTTTAGTCGTTGTTCTTTATATAGTCCAATTTTCAATCATGGGGATTTATGCAGTCCCGTTTTCAATTGTATCAGTTTATATTCTCCAATTTTTAATCGTTGGTCTTTATGTAGTAAAATTTTTAATCATAGGGGATTATATAGTCAAATTTCCAATCTTTTAATTGTAAGTCTTTATGTGTTCCAATTTTCAATCGTAAGGTTTATTAAGTCCAATGTTCGAAAGAAGAGGCTTATATAATAGTTTAAATATCAATTGTAGATCTTTATAAAGTCATATTTTTAACCGAGGGGTCCATATAGTAAAATTTATAATTGTAAGTGTTTATAGTTCAATTTTTAGTCTATATTAATAATTGTATGACCTTATAGTCCATTTTTGTTTCCACCATCAAAAAGAAGGGGGGGGGGGGGTTGAGAATGTCAATCCGTTTGTAATTTCCTTAATATTGGCTATAAAATCAAAATTGAAGTATATTCTGAATCCTTATGAAATTCTAAGACGATTGAGCGATGTCTGTCTGTCTGTTGTCGGCACGACAAAACCTTAACGAAAAGATATAGGTCACTGAAATTTGGCACAAATATTCCTTATTTCTTGGAAAATTTTGGTATTGAAATCGGGCAAAATCGGTTCACATTTGACCATAGCTCCCGTATAACCTCGTCTAGGCTAATCGCTTATTTGCTAATAAATGACAAACTATAACAGCTATGATGACAAAATTTGGTATCTAGAAGTTTTACATAAGCATAAGGAAGCATATACAATTTCATCGAAATCGGTTCACATTTAACCATAGCTCCCACATAAAAAACTTACGGAAACAGCCTAAACTCCACAAGAAATTCACTTAAATGCCAATAAATGATAAACTATAATAGCTTTGGCCACTAAATTTAGCACAAGAAAGTCTAATATGAATGCCAGCCAGTGTGCAAAATTTTGTCACAATAGGTCACCATTTGACCATAGCTCTTATATAAAAAACTTACGGAAATACTAAAATAGAAAATGAAAAGGGGGTTTACGTCCGTCAGATAAAAGCGCGATAGCGCCTTAACGAAAAGGGCTACAGCAACAAAATTTTCCGAAAGAAAGTATTATGTGAATGCCCGCCAGTGTGCAAAATTTTGTTATAATGGGTCACCATTTGACCATAGCTCTCATATAAAAAACTTACGAAAACACAAAAATACAAAAAGAAAAGACGGTTTATGTTCGTCTGTCAGTCAGATAAAAGCGCGATAGCTCCTTAACTACAAGAGTCAGAGAGACAAAATTGTACAAAAGTATTTTTGATATGTTACAGAACTTGTGTACTGAAAATGGGCGAAATCGGTTCACATTTAGTTAGAGCTCCCATATAACCCCGCCCCGGGAAACACATGAATCCTGATAAATTGAATACAATTGTAATAGCTATGACGCCTTAATTTAGAATAGAGAAGTTTTATGCAACTATTGGTCAGTATATCAAATTTAATAGGAATCGATTCATATTTGACTATAGCTTTCATACAAAAAACGCTCCCGAGAGCCAAAAAAAAAATGTAGCAAAGGCCAGTTAAAAGCTATTAAATAAGAAACTATGACAGCTATGGCCACTAAATTTAGCAAAAATAAGCTCTATATGAAAAGTTTTACTGGGTTATTGTAAAGAGAAAATTTTAAAATTTTCTCAAATTCGTTCTCAATTACAATTTTTTCAAGTACAGGAAAACTTACCCAGTAAAACTTTTCATTACCAAATAATGAGTTAAACAGTTAAACTATTGAACACGAACTACTTACTCATTCGCTGTTTAAGTCATTACATTAACATGGGGATGTCATTGGAGGCAAGTACTTACCAATTGCAGAAAAGTAATGACTTGGGTAAGCAATTTGAAAGCAACAACAACAACAGCAAAAACTTTTTTGTTGTTGTTTTATTAAAAACATATATTTTTAAACGAAATACAAAATTTTTTTTATGATCCCATGGGGGCTCGAACCCAGTCCCTCCGACTGCTAGGCAGAGACTCTTCCACTGAGCTACTTCATATGTTGAAAACTTAGCAGCTTATAATTAATACAAACAATTTTTATTTTTAGATCCAAAATCATGTGAAAATTACTTTGTTTTTTCCTGCTTTTTTTTGCTTTGTTGTAATTTTTGGAAAAATATTTTTATACGATTTTTTGTAATTATTTTCAAACTTTTTTAAAATTATTTTAAAACTTAAACAATTTAAATCTTCTTTTTTGTATAAGTTTTTATATAAGATTGACTCTTACTTACTTAAATGTTACAACCTGTTAAGGTCAAAGTCCGATTATATTTTAGAATTCCATGGATTTCGATCTTGTGCGAATATTCTCCAATTTTATAGGCCAAGCTTTAAAAAATGTTCCTCTACTTGGTCTTTCTATCGAAGTTTCGGACATTCTCCTCTAACATTAGGTAGTGGGACATTTCAATTCTAATTTTATCCTCTCATTGTATTTTTTTTTTCAAGAGAGGGTTACTAGCCCGTAATCCTAACCCATTTTTATCGATCTTATGGGACAACTCTCGGAACATGTTAACTCACAATATTAATGGGTGTTAAACTATCTCCCCGGGTGATATCATGAGGAGGTATGTGTCCACAGTTGAGATGAAGGATGACCCAGATAAGTTGGGCTTACCAAGATAAGACCCATTAGAATCGTGTTTGGTATTCAACATCCCCTACATAATCAAAATTAACTCATGATGGTATTTTTTCATTAACGTGGGTTAGTTTAACAATTTTTTTTTTTACAGAAGATAATATTTAAGTTCTTAAAATTCAAAAATCATTTAAAAATACTCTTAATAAAAAAAAAATGTTGCCCTTGGTGGGATTTGAACCGGGGCCATTCAGTTTAAATTACCATCTTAATTACAAATAAGTACTTCTGTAATAACTTATTATTTATTCGGATGGTATGTTGTAGTCGTTACAAGGTAACCAGTTATCAGAGTACTTGCCATTACCAAAGTTTTGCTGGGACTTTTTTGAAAATTTTTAAATGTTTGCCAGGAAAAATTGTTCTGGCAAAAACATGTAAGTTATTGTAAAGAGAAAATTTTGGTCTTTCTATCGAAGTTTCGGACATCCTCTTCTAACATTTGGTAGTGGGACATTTCAATTCTAATTTTATCCTCTTCATTGTATTTTTTTCAAGAGAGGGTTACTAGCCCGTAATCCTAACCCATTTTTATCGATCTTATGGGACAACTCTCGGAACATGTTAACTCACAATATTAATGGGTGTTAAACTAGCTCCCCGGGTGATACCATGAGGAGGTGTGTGTCCACAGTTGAGATGAAGGATGACCCAGATAAGTTGGGCTTACCAAGTTAAGACCAATTAGAATCGTGTTTGGTATTCAACATCCCCTACATAATCAAAATTGACTCATGATGGTATTTTTTCATTAACGTGAGTTAGTTTTACAAATTTTTTTTACAGAAGATAATAATATCGCCGTGGTATAGCAGGTAAGGCATCCGCCTAGCATACCAGAGGCCCAAGTTCAATCCCCGGCCAGATTCACTTGAAAAAAATAAATTTTCAAAAAAGCGGCGGTTCACCTCATAACTCAGCTAGCCACTGGTTATTGAGTATTAGGCTATGAAAAACTTCTCTAACTAATGCATTCGCCGTTCGGAGCCGGCGTTAAAACGTAGGTCCCTTTCAATGAGTTTAAAAATAGAATCGGATGCAGCTCATTGTCTGAGAGAAGTACCCCTTGTTCCAATTGGAATGTTGTCGGGGAATTATATATATATATATATATATATATATAAAACTAAAAAAAAATGTTGCCCTTGGTGGGATTTGAACCGGGGCCATTCAGTTTAAATTACCATCTTAATTACAAATAAGTACTTCTGTAATAACTTATTATTTATTCGCTACAGCGACAACGGTGGTCGGTAGTCGTGTAGCCGTGTCGACTCTAAAAAATTTATTTCTATTTGAATGCATGTATTCTAATTTTGACAGGTTGTAGCCCGTAGCCTGCTGTTGTCTATGTGTTTAATGCATAATGTATATCTTGCACATTCGCCAATATTTGTGGTTCAACCTGTGAGATCAATTTTAGCTAAAACATGACCTCAACACTTATCGCAAGTCTACTACTAGACTTTCTCAGTGCAATAAAGACAAAATGTGAATAAATACGTCTCCTATATTTTTCTTAAATTTCACTCAGCCGTTGCTCGAGTCTCAAGTGTATTTTTAATGCTGTATTTAAACAATAGACATAATCATGCATTTGTGTGTGATTATGACGATATTATTATTATAATTATCTTTTTTTACACAGAAGCTAAACATTTTATCATACTTAATTTATGGGTTTTTATTAAAATAATCATAATATTTTCCTCATTTAAATTTTTTAATTGTTTTAATAAATTTATGCGAATTTCGTAACATACATAAATATATGCGGAAATTAAAAAAAAATAAGCAAATGTTCATTGGGAAATTAAAGTTGAAAATAATTTATAATTCTTAGTAAAATTGTCTTCTATTTTGATAGGAAGATATTTTAATTTTAAAATGGTATTAGTAATAGTATTAGTACTATTAGTAACTTGGTATGTTATTGTATTGACTACTAATTAGTATCAGTATTAAAATGAGTATATACTTATACTAATATTAGTAACATAATACTATTAGTAGTAGTATTTTTCAGTATTAATATTAGTGAGAGTATTAGTAATAGTATACGTATTATTATAAGTAATGTCTTCTACTAATTACACTTTTATTTGCATGAATATAGGAATAACAAGTTGGATTGGCAATAGTAGAAGTAGAAATTGTTACATACATATGTAATAGTGGTAGAATTAGTAGAATTAATTTCTCACTTTCAAAACTTGTTCAGGTATCTAGAGTGGAATTTTCAACTCGACAATGCCCCAATTCGTACAGACAAATCGGTAAAATCCTAAATTCAAAGCCAAAAAGTGTACGTTCTTGAGTAATCTACATACTCGCCCTAAGCGAAGAACTGTTTTTAAAATATCAAAGCACTGATTTTGCTTAAAAAAAACTTAATATGTGATAGGGCATAGAGAAAGTGACCTAAGGGTATTTTTCGCGCATAGAGATAAAATAAAGTAAAAAATAATACAAAAATAATGACTATTCGCATTTGATCCCAAATCTGTTACATTTATTTATTAATGTAACAGACCAATTTATTGATAAAAAACCAAAAATTGTTTGCGGAGAATCCAAAATTCCCCGACGCGTTTCGATGGTTAGTTAGGCCATCTCTTCAGGAGGATTACGCCCAATTTAGACAGATCGAAAACCTCGCATTATTACTTATTTTACAAACAAAACCTTTCAGAATTATGTTCATAAACCATAAGTAAAAGCGTAGATCATCAATTGAACAAAACACAAACAATTTTCAGTTTTCATCTTCTTTCACTTCCCACATTCTTGCTGCAGCCGTTGGCTACTATATGTAGAATGCTGTGAATGCTTATGAACATAATTCTAAAAAGTTTTGTCTGTAAATAAGTATTAATGCGAGGTTTTCGATCTGTCTAAATTGGGGATAATCCTCCTGAAGAGATGGCCTAACCAACCATCGAAACGCGTCGAGGAATTTTGGTTTTCCCGCAAAAATTTTTTGGTTACATTAATAAATAAATGTAACAGATTTGGGATCAAATGCGAATAGTCATTCTTTTTGAATAAAAATTTTTCTATAAAAAATTTTTCTACAAAAACTTTTAGCAAAAAATTTTTTTCTATAAAAATTTTATTTCTAGAAAAATTTCACTAGAAAAATTTCACAATAAAAATTCAAAAAATAAAATGTTTCTATATAAATTTCACTATAAAATTTTTTTATAAAAATTTTCTTTTTAAAATACTTCTATAAAAAATTTTCTGTCAAAATTTCACTATAAAAATTTCTCTAAAAAAATTTCACTATAAAAAATTTTCTATGAAAATTTCATTGTTTATAAAAATTTTCACTTAAAAAATTTTAATATAGAAATTTTTCTTTAAAAATTCACTGTAAACAATTTTTTTTATAAAAATTTTATTGTAAAAATTTACCGTAAAAAGTTTTTTTTTTTAATTTTTTCTGTAAAAATTTTTCTATAAAAAATGTTTCTATAGAAATTTTTCTATGAAAATTTCATTACAAATTTTTTTTTTTATAAAAATGTCACTATAAAAAATTTTCTATAAAAATTTAATTTTAAAAATATTTATATAAAAATTAGTTTGTAAAACTTTTATTATAAAAATTTCTCTATAAAAATTTAATTTTAAAAATATTTATATTAAAATTTTTTTGTAAAACTTTTATTATAAAAATTTCTCTATAAAAATTCATTACAAAATTTTTTTATAAAAATTAATTTTAAAAATATTTCTATAAAAACTTTTCGGTAAAAATTTCACTATAAAAATTCCTCTAGAAAAATTTCACTACAAAAATTTTGAGAGAAAACCTTTTATAAAAGAAGTTATTTTTACAATTTTTTCATGCTAAAATTTTATTATAAAAATTTTTCTATTAAGTCTTTTCATATCAAAGTGCAAATCAAAATCATTTTGCACTAAAAAAATTTTTTTTAAGAAGTTCAATTTTTTCTATGAAATTTTACCATAGAAATTTTTTCTATAAACATTTTAAATAAACATTTTTCTAGAAAAATTTCACGAGAAAAAATGTTCTATAAAAATTTCACTAGAAAAATGTTTCTATAAAAATTTCACTAGAAAAATTTTTCTATAAAAATTTCACTAGAAAAATTTTTCTATAAAAATTTCACTAGAAAAATTTTTCTATAAAAATTTCGCAATAAAAATTTCAATATAATTATATTTATATATAAAAAAAAAATGTTTCCATTAAAAAATTTCGCTATAAAAATTTTTCTACATTTCACTATCAAAGCGAAATGTTTCTTTAAAAATTTCTTTATAAAAATTAGTAATTTGAAAATTAAAAATGAACTCAAGCCTTATAAATCCTAATTTTTCGGGCTCACCAATAGTTGGTGGCACAGTGTGCTGATGAAGTCCGTAGCGGGGCAGAAAATGCAGCATTCCACACTGCTAAGTGTCACATAGTTTTTTCAGTATTGCTAAAAGTTATTAATCTAATTTAAAAATCATAAAAATTATTAAAAATTTTTTATTTATGATATGAACCTGAGACCGGATTCGAACCCACAACCTCTTTACATAAAAATTTTACTATAAAAATTTGTCTGTAAAAATTTAACAAAACAATTTTTTCTACATATAATATTTTTTCTATAATTATTGAAAACCATTAGGCGGACAATGGCTTAGAACACCCCTGTCCAAAAACACATACACTAAAACTTGCTGTTGCGGTTAACAGCCTTGAAAGCTCTTACGGTCAGTGTTGCCGTATCTTAATATATTAGAGCATTCTTCGTATAATCGAGCAAAAAATTCTAATCTGCCGGCACTGACTGACTTTGCAAAGATAATTTTACTTAAGTGTGATAGTTGCGTCTCGCTCATACAAAGTGTATCGGTGTGAAAGCTCAAAAGCTCTTTTGTAAAAGTTAGCACATTGTGCTACAGAGCTGGACAGCTCCGGTTCCATTCTATTTTTCAACCATGCCACTGTGCCTTGGTCAATTTAGTTAAATATTTGTTTTAATTTTCTTTAGACTTCAGGTAAAGTACAAATTTTTGAAATGTTCTTACTTCTTTACGTTTCTTGTAAAAGAATCAACAATTAAATGCGTAGATAAATTTTTTCACAAATTCAAAAATATAATCAGATGAGTGGAATATTTTTTATTTGTTGTTTACTTTCAGTCAATGTCAACATTTATTTTTTATTTAACACTTCTTAAGGTAGAAGGCCAATGCACGCGGCAAGCGGCTGCAGGCGGCAATCAGCTGTTTTTTGATTTGTCAAATTTCAAGCGGCAATGGAAAAAAGTTGAACTTCGTTCTACTTTTCCGCGCGGCAGATTTTTTCAGTGCTGCCAGATTTAATTATATCCTACTCAAATATTTCTTTAGTACCTGGTAGACCGAGCCTTGCTCGGAGCTTTATGATAAGCATTTTGAGGAAAATTTTAAAGTTTTTATATATTTTATTTTATAAAGTGCTAAAATAAATTTAGAGGAAAGACATTGTAGAAATATTCAGTTAATTTTGAATTATTTGATTTATTTTGTCCGACCAACACATAGTTTGCATAGTTTACAGTTTAACTCATTTTGAATAATTTTGGAAATTATTCATATCAACACAAACCTTTATCGACTCATGCGCAACAACTTTGCTAAAGATTATAGTCTGATCAAATGCACAGTTTACGATTTAATTCATTTTGAGTAGTTTTCTGTGGCGCCACCTGTCGGACTTTGCTTATTCCAATTCATAAAACTTCTTCAGCTTATCCGTAACAACTTTGCTGAAGATTATAGCATGATTAAATGTACAGCATACGATTAAATTGACTTTGAATAAATTTCAGTAGCGCCACCTGTCGAAATTTCTTCATACCAACTAAGAAACCTTCGTCGGCTCATGTGCAACAACTTTGCTAAAGATTGTAGCATGATTAAATGTACAGCATACGATTAAATTGACTTTGAGTAAGTTTCTGTAGCGCCACCTGTCGGAAATTATTCATACCAACTAAAAAGCTTTCGTCGGCTCATGCGCTACAACTTTGCTAAAGATCATAGCATGATCAAATGTACAGTTTACGATTTAATTAATTTTTAGTAATTTTCAGTGGCGCCATCTGTCGGAAATTAGTCTTATCAACTTTAAAACCTTCGCCGGCTTATCCGCAACATCTTCGCTAAAGAGCATAACACAATCAAATTCACAGTTTACTATTCTATAAAGAACATACATACAGACAAACATTCATTTGTTTAAAATAATACTAATTTTTCCCCCTTTTTATTCCCTAATTTCTAAAAGTTCTATATGTATATTTGGTACTTTTTTGGTGCCAATTGAATTCGGTACATTTTTTAAAACGCATTTAACATAATGTATAATGTTCCTATTCATATTACTTTGGAGATGTTAAGTTATCATTTTATCCCTTTTTTACCCATTTTGGCTCGAAAATCAAAAAAGTACCAAATACGTGTTTCATGTTTTTTTTACATCTATTGATTGCAGTACCAAGTTTCTTTCTATATTCTTTAGTTTAAAATATAAGAGTGGGTTAAAAAGGTACCAAAAAAACTATTTTCACCCTTTTTTACCCCCTATCGGACATAGTTTCAAAAAAGTACCAAACACCTGTCCGCTTATTTTCAAAGCTGTTTAAAACGTAATTTTAATTTTGTTTCTATACCTATTACTTTAGGAGACATAGCGTTTTCGATTTTTCCCCTTTTTACCCGTTTTTACCCTCTTAGAGGTAAAAGTTCCAAAAGTCCCTTCTTCTTCGACCTATACATCAAAAAAGATACCCACTGTCCAAATTTTATCAAAATCGTTAGAGCCGTTTTCGAGATAGCCATTCTATATATATATATATATATATATATATATATATATATATATATATATATATATATATATATATATATATATACAACTATTGCTCGTTTAAGAATATAATAATAAAGATAAAGATATGAACATTTTTGTAAACAAGCGCACATTTTATGTACTGGCAATACTACGACCGCCCGCAGCCGAATGCCGCGTGTATTGGCCCTTTACCTTTAATTTGTTGTTTAATTTAAATTTTTTCCTTTTGAAACATTTTTGTGGTTTGTGTAATTCGTTTACATACAATGTAATGAGTTTGTTTTTTTTTAGTGGAAGCTAAAAAAGTGGTTGTGTGTGTTTATTTTAAAGAGAAAAGTGAAATTGTCAAAGCTAATATTGACGTAAACAGATCATGACTTGGAAAGTTCAAATATTATTAAAGATGTCTTTTGTTTAGGAAAAATAGAAAAGTGTTAAAGCAATTGTAGTTAGAAATTTCACTATAGTTCGAGACATTACCAAAGATATGGCACTCCATACTTTTGTTTTCTGTCAAAAGTGAAATTAAAGTGGTTAAAGAACAATGAAAAACACAAAAACCCACAAACAAACACTCATTTCATGAACACGTGTGTGTGCCTTAGCTTTCTCTCATTGGTTAATGATCACCATTAGTTGTTTCCGAAAAGAAGTAAAATCGGTATACCCCCTTTTTTAAGGGACTCTTCAAAACGACCATGCGGCAAATCAATTTATGGAAGTGCAACATCTTTATATTATAGAGTCTTTGACCTTACAAAGGCTAAGGTATTGACTAAGATAAAGACAAATACATAATTTCGAATTTGTAAGAATGGTTGATCTTTTAATTTGATGATACATATATCGAGTGTTTTTTATTGAGGTATACAACTTTAAGTTGGCATCACTTTTTTAACTGGAGGCCATTTTGTCAGCTGTCAAGTGATTAATATTTAGTTTGGTTTGCCATTTCATCATGAAAAGGTCGACAAAAGAACAACGCTTGCAAATCGTGCAAATTTATTTCGAAAATAATGGTTCAGTTCGCGAAGTTTACCGCAAGCTCCGTCCATTTTATGGTCGACATAATCGTCCATCAGAGCAATTAATTCGGTTAACCATGGATTGTTTTCGCACTACGTTTACTCTATGTGATAATAAGCATCCGCAGCGACGTCGAACCGTGCGCACCGAAGAAACAATTGCCGCTGTAGAGCAAAGTGTTGAAGAGGACCCGAATGAATCGATTCGCCACCGTGCACAGCAATTGGAGCTTTGTCCATCAACTTTATGGAAGATTTTGCGCAAAGATCTTGGCTTGCGACCTTACAAGATCCAGCTTGTGCAAGAATTAAAGCCGCGAGACCATGCAATACGTCGTGATTTTGGTGTATGGGCCGAAAATGAGATTGATCTCGATGCTGATTTTCATCGCAAAATTTTGTTCAGTGCTGAGGCTCATTTTTGGTTGAATGGCTACGTCAACAAGCAAAATTGCCGCATTTGGAGTGAAGAGAATGCACATGAGACCCTTGAGACGCCATTACATCCACAAAAACTGACTGTTTGGTGTGCTCTATGGGCTGGTGGAGTCATTGGGCCATACTTCTTCCGAAATAATGCTGGAGAGTCAGTTACCATAAATGGAGACCGGTATAGAGCCATGATAACCGACTATTTTGTTCCCCAATTGGATGGCATGGATGTGGATGAGTTGTGGTTCCAACAAGACGGCGCTACATGCCACACAGCGCACGTCACAATTGATTTATTGAAGGAAACATTCGATAAGCGCATAATTTCGCGGAATGGACCTGTCAATTGGCCACCAAGATCGTGCGATTTGACACCACTGGATTATTTTCTTTGGGGATATGTGAAGTCGCTCGTCTACGCCAACAAACCAGAAACGTTAGGGGACTTGGAAGCCAACATTCGTGGCGTTATTGCCAACATACGGCCCCATATGATCGAAAAAGTAGTTGAAAATTGGACCTGTAGAATTGGCTTTATTCGAGCCAGCCGCGGCGGCCACATGCCCGAAATCATATTTAAAGATTAATGGCATAAAATTATCCTTCCAATAAAGCCAAATTGATGGACATTAAAACGATTTTCTTGTGTTTTATTTCAATTCGAAGTTCTATACCTCTAAAAAAAACACCCATTATTACTCGTTCATCGAATTTTCCTATTTGTTGGGCTGTAAATTGGGCGTAAACTGTTCACTTTACATTTTGTGATTCTTATTCATATATTCTGAATCAAAAAAATTATAAACTATTACCATCTGTGATTTTCACAAACTGACGTTATATATTTTTTCACCCCAGCCCACGCACAGTGGCTTGAAACAAAAAAAAAAGTAGAAATAAATCTGTATTTTCTAAACTTCTAAGTCTAATTGCTTCAGTATATATGAGAGCATTATTAAGGAGGTTCCAAGGTTTCAAAACTTTATATTTAAGGTTAGCCTGTGTTTAGACAGGGTGAATCATTGGGCCAATACCTTTAATGTAAGTTTAATACATCAATGCAAATGTCCTTATTACTTCACTGTTAATTCTCTAATTATATTCAAAATATTCCTGAACATTTTTGGGCAAGAAGCACAAAAAAAACTAAAAAGTGTATTTTTTATAAAATCTTTTTTTGAAATTTGACTTTAAATTTCTGGAAAACTGTACAAGGTACATACAAAATTTTTTGCGGTTATAAAGTCTATTTTATTGTTTATGTAAAACAATTTCACAAATTTCAAAACAGGAAACTCAATTGACCTTTTTTTGCAATTTAAATTTTGGTATATAGAAATTTGCCATTTTTTATAAAAGTCGATTTTCTGGATTTGTTTCTAAACTTGCGCTACCTTTTATTTCTGAAATCCAAAGAGAATATATGGGACTATATAAGTACATTTCAGAAAGTTGCAAAATCAAATTGATTTTTTTGTTTTATGCTCGAAAACACAAAAATTTTCTTAAAAATTATACAAATTTCGACCAAAGCTGTAAGTAAAAGAAATGTTGCACTGACTTAAGTTTTCGTTTGAAACCATTCTAGAACCTTTTTAATTAGTTTAAAGTAAAAATTGATACTATTCTTTTGAGAAAAAAATTCACTTTTTTCGTTTAGCGAAAATTATTTTACTTTGGAAATTTCTCAACATTTAGCAGTTCAAGGTATTTAAAAACGGGTCACGCTATTTATTTCTCAAACTATTAGCTAAATATTAATATTTTTTAAAAAAATTACGGTTTTAATATCGGATGCACAATGGGTCAAAAACTTAAAAAAGTGGAAAAGAAAAATGATTTTATATAATTTTTGAAATGAAACAACTTAAAGCCTATAACAGTTATTTTAGTAAAGTAGACATGTTTTTTTTTTATTTTTTCAAGGTCTTTCCAAAATATAAAAAAATAATTCAATAGGACAATACTTGAAGCAGTTACACGGTCCAAAAGTTTTTTACTTTGGAGGTGCTCTACTTTTACTTCCAATGACCTACCCTGTGTAAACACAGGGTAACCATAAATTCAAAATTTAGAAAGCTTGGGGCCTCCTTAGCAATTCTCTCATACATGCAGAGGCAATCAGACATACCGTTTAGAAGATTTAGATACTATTTTATTACCACTTTTTTTTTGTTGCGAAACACTGTGCCATATAGCACTTAAATCATTAAGAATCTAAAATCACTTTTTCTACGTCTTTCGCAAATTTATACAACGAAATGTGTTGATTTTAATATTTCCAAATTATTTTTAGATCCTTTCAACTGAATGAACATAAAACTCTAAGAAAAACTAATACGAAATGAAATAGACAAGAAAATACGTATTCAAAAGAATTTTTATTATCATTATTATTATAATATTATGATAATTATTAAAGAAAACAACACAAATATTTTAATTATATGCAAATAAGAAAATAATACCAGATGTGGCAGGTGTACCAGAAGTCCAATATTATAGTTTTTTTTTAAGAAATTCGCTTAAATATGATTCAAAACTTTTAAATGAAAAAAAAAAAACAATATGATTATTTGTGAATATTAAATTGTGTTTATTTTTCGTAGAGAAAATTATTAAATACCATTTAATTAGGTCATATTTGAAGTGAAACGTTTAATGCTTGTAATTTTTTTGCTCGAAAAAATATGAGCAATAAATTTACTTTTGATTCAAGTGCTTTTTTTTTGGTTCTTAACAAGAATTTATACAAATTCTTCTTTATAAAAAAATCAAGCAAAATAAAGCCTATTATTTTTCTTTTAAGAATTTTTGTTAAAAAATGTTTTGTGTAATCTCAAAGTGCATTGGCCGGTCAGTTTCAAGTATTTCAATACCTAAATTTACATTTGCCAAATATTTCTCTTTATAACACTTGAGCGATGAGGCTACTTTTGAGTTATTTCAAACAAAAAATATTAATTTATTACAAAATTAAATTATTCTTTGTTGTTTATTGTATTGGAAAATGGTTTTTCGTAACAGAAAATGTACTTGAGTTTGACCGAAATAGCAAAAGTTGTTAAAAAGGTCAACTGCTGAGCTCTTGGGCGTATGAGTTATATTAATTTTTTAAATTTATAGAATTTTAAATTTTTTTTAACAGATTTCCTAAAATACTTTATATACAATCATACTCATTGTTTAAAGAATATATTTGGCTATACCAAGTGCTGAATAGAACCGTCCTAGCCCTCGTGGTTCTTGAAATACAAGGTGTTTTCTTAAATGTAATTTGTTCAGTTGGTAACAAATTTCTTGCTGTAACTTTCTTATTACGTCACGAGGTAATTTTTTTAACTTGAGCAGTTAGTCAGACCCCCTTTTCTTTTAATAGAATAAAACATTTAAAAATACACTTAAAGAAAAAGATCATTTTATTCCGAAAAAAAATGCTTGATTTGCATTCAAAACGACAAGAAGATGGTCAAACATTATGTATCCTAATTTCATGAATAGATAAAGGCTACCAATATCTAAAATTTTGCTGTGCAGTTTTTCGTAAGAATATTCAGTTTGACAGTAATTTATGAAAAACTAAAAAAAAGTCATGAAAAATATAAAAATGCAATTTTTAACTTTTCGCTTATAAAACTCTGAAACTAAGAATTTCGGAAATCCGCATAGCAAAAATTTTGAAATTAATGTTCCTAAAAAGTGTGCAAAATTGGAGTGCAAAATATTAAGCGCTGTTTTTGTCGTTTGAAATATAATGATACTAAGTTTTGAGAATTTCTGCTATTTCAAGAAATAACACAGAAAATTTTAATTTTCTGAAGACTATTGCACGACTTATATAAATAAAAAATAGTGAAATGGGCGTGGTCCTCGAGTTTTAACGCCCACTTTTATGAAATTTTTCCTTAACGATTTTAATATATAAATTATATAATTAAAGAACTAATATAATGTCATCATTTTGCAAAACATCAAAGAATTATCTTTTCAACATTTTTAATAAGTGTTTAAAAATATATCGAGAAGATGGTTTTAATCAAGTTTTTTTTCTAAAAAAAAAACTGTTAGCTATTATCTAAAATTTTTTGGGAAAAGTGTCTCCTATTAGATTGACGAACTAACCTTTCTGAACACAAATTTTATGGTCTACTGGATAAAAATTACGATTTTCTAAAGCAACTTAAAAGTAGTGGTAGATTCGGGAACGTGCCCAATATAAAACAAGTAAGAAAGTGCTATAGTCGGTCAAGCCCGACCATACGATACCCTTCACCGCTAAGGTCAAAGATGTTATTTTTCCTGTTATCCGGTGGTTAAATTTCAAGGAACGATATTGATTTTGAATAAAACACAAACTATTCAGGAAATTATTGTAATTTTATTTTATTACGATATATTGGTGTTACTCAATTATGTATGGATCAAAATATCGGCCAAATGGGCGCCGCGACCACAGCAACACACCTCCATCCGATGGTCCAAATTTACGATGACCCTGAGGCATAATGGAGGTTCTATGCCGTTAATGTGATGAATTATCTCATCCTTTAGCTCTTGAATTGTTGCTGGAATATTGACGTACACATTTTCTTTCAAATAACCCCAAAGAAAAAAGTCCAACGGTGTCAAATCACATGATCTTGGTGGCCAATTGACATCGCCATTACGTGAGATAACACGGCCATTGAATTTGTTGCGCAAAAGAGCCATTGTTTCGTTAGCTGTGTGGCAAGTGGCACCGTCCTGGTCCAAACACATATCGTCCACATCCAAATCTTCCAATTCGGGCCATAAAAAGTTCGTATCCACTGAGGTCCACTGTTGCCATTTCTTGTCACCATTCTGCCCATTCACGACATTTGGAATGGTCAAGAGGCTTTAGTTCTTGAGCCAATTGTACCTTGTAAGCGTGTAAATGCAAGTCTTTATGCATAATGTTCATCAACGACGAGCGTGAGAGGTGCAATTGTTGGGCACGACGACAAGTTGAGGTGGACAGCTCTTCAGCCACACTATCGCGAACAGCAGCAATATTTTCTACAGTACGAGCATGCACTGCTGTTCTCGCATCTTCTACAGACCCAGTTTTCTCGAATTTTTCCACGATTTTTGCGATTGTACGCACATTTGGACGATCAAATTGACCAAAAAAATCACGAAGTGCACGATATGCATTTTGATTTGAACGCCCATTTTCATAATAAGTCTCGATAACGTTAACACGTTGTTGGATTGTGCATCTCTCCATGGTTCAAATTGAGTAAGTCTGAAATAGAGAAATGTCAAATAAAATTCGGAAAAAAACTTGGCGTTTAGGTGTGGTTCACATTCAACATCGGCCCTTACAATTTAATTTTAAGCTGTTTTTCGACTTATATGAGAGCTAGGGTCAAATGTGAACCGATTTGGCAAATTGATATCTTAAGATGTACGAGATGTATTAAGATGTGCGAGCGTTTAAGTGTTTTTTGTCTCATTTAGAAGAGTTTGTATGGGAGCTATGGTCAAATGTGGACCGATTTCAACGAAATTTAGTACAGTGATTTAGGTTTACATAGGCAGTATTTGTTTTAAATTTCATGAACAAATATTGATATTTGTGGCCAATATATCAATTCCGGGAAGTGTCAAATTGACCAAAACCTATGGGAGGTACCATAAATAATGGACCATAAATAATGGACCCAGCCATGGTCGCATTGTCAAAGAAATGATCTGTGCCAAATTTCATCGAATTATCTTTAAAATTGCTATCTGTAGTTTGATTACAAGGTTTACATGGCGGTCCAGCCAACCAGACGGACGGACGGACGGACATCGCTAAATCGACTCAGAAAGTAATTCTAAGCCTATTGGTATAATAAAAGGTGGGTTTAAGATAAATATTTCTATGCGTTACATACATCAGCACAAACTTATAATACCCTTTCCACCTATGATGGTGAAGATTATAAAAAACAAAAACATCAAAATTTTATTCTACAAAACATTACTAAATTGTAACTGAATTTAAAATCGAAATTTTTGTATTTTTTCAAATACACTAATGTAACAAAAAAATCAAAAATGTTTGAAATCTTCGAAAAAATGAATTTTTAACGACCTTTTTTGTCAAGCCACCAAAAAATGTTTTTGAACAACTACTTAAATTTGCTCAACTTTGACGCCACCTGGCGGCAACAAAAAAGGACAAAATTAAAAAGTTTCTTTCATATTTGTTTTAGTTGTATTGTTATCTATCGAAATCAATTACTTTAAGTAAAATTTGCGGCAATTATTTTTTTGATTTTTGTCCACTGATGGAAGCACTGTGTAACGGCGCCCCAAGCAATCAATTTATTGAAAACCAAGTTTGAAGAACGTGTTATCTCATGAAATGGTCCTGTCGATTGGTCGCCTCGGTAGTATGATTTGACGCCGTTAGACTATTTCCTGTAGGGAAATAGTCTATGCCAACAAGCCTGCTACGATTGATGAATATTGCACGAATATCGAAAGTGAAATTGCAACAGTATCGGCTAATTTATGCTTGAAAACCGTCGAAAATTGGGTTCAGCGTCTGGACTTCTGCAAGCGTGCCCACGGTGGCCATGCAAAAGAAATCCAGTTCGGTACATAATGACATCAAACATGCTTTTACAGGAATAAATAATTGCATTGATGTCCAAAACCGTTCTTGTTTTATTAAAAAAAAAAAAACACTTTTGTAGCGCTCTTATTGAAAAAGCCTTTACATAAACGCACAAACAAACATATATTTCATGAGCATGTGTATGTGCCTTAGCTTTCTTTCATTGGAAAAACGTCTCCATTAGTTGTTTCCGAATTAGAGTAAAAGCGATATAAGCTGGGACTATGGGACCTATTAAATGGAGTATGGTCCATTTGAAAAGTCCCGCTTTTAAATCAATGTATGAAAGTGCAATATCATTATATTATAAAGTCTTTAGTTGTAGGCTTTAACCTTTCCTATTTACTAATAAGATTTGTAACTACAAGTTAAAACAGGGTAGGAGCAGGGGAACTCTACCCCCTAAGCTTTTATAATGTATCATCGTGAAAAAAAGCTTTATGTAGAATTTTGAATCGTTAGAAAACTTGGGCAACGAAGGTTCTCAACATCTAGTTATCTAATATGTAATTAATGTTTCCATTCCTTTACATTTATGCAGTTTTTTTGTTCGCCAAAATTTTGCTGCCTAAGCAAATCTGCAAACACAAGACAATTTTTATCGTTACATGGTCAAGTTGTGGGTTACAAATATAAAACAATGAAACCGCAAAAAAATATAAAACAAAAAATTACAATTGTAAAAAAATCTGAAAAAAAAAACTAGAAAAACCATTAAACTGTGGCGGTATTTGGTCATAAATTCTTTAAATTTCTATAAAGGCGTCAAGTTGAGCCGTCAGGTTAAAGCGTGACTGGTTTTAAAACTCCAACATTTATAAGCTTTTACTTATTTTCAAATGGAAATCCTACTCAGACTTGCAGTCACCCGCATTTATTATTTGAATTATGGGTTTTTAAGACAAGTCGTTTACTTTTACAATAATAAGACCTATTCATTACTTTTCGGAGTCAAAGTTTCAAAGCACATGTTTTCTGGATTTTACGCTTTCGTGACTTTGAGCAAAAAAAAAACAAGAAAAAGAAACAGTTGTATGACGTCCGTCTTTGTCAGACATTGGCAGCAGATCAAGTTTCTTTTTGAAAGCAGAGGTTCGAAAGGCTCAATTCCTAATTCCATATTTTAAAATCAAATTTATTTTAGTGTTTATATCATTCCCATAATACATTCACCTGAATCAAGTCATAAGCCTTAACTTTTAAGAATTAATTCTTAGGGAATTTAAAATCAGTTAGATTTAATTTAAATTATTTCAATTCTTAATCTTATACAAAAATAATTAAAAATTTTATAAACAAATCATTTTGTAAAGGCATACAAAAATAAATGTATTCAAACGAACCCTACAGTTCAAAAATATATAATACCTATAAAAGAGCGGAATAAAATAAATCTCAACGAAACAAGTCCTTAACCATAAAATAAGTTTCAGGATTGCATTAGGGATTAAATATCATTTAATACTCATGAAAAAAAGTCCCCATTTTAGAGGATAAAGAAATGACTCTTTCTTAAGTTATTGGGTTAAAAAAAGGGGTTTTTAAGCTGAGATAATTTCCATCTCGATTTTAACAAAACCGTGGACTTGGTTTGTCTAAAAAACATGTATGAAAAGTCATATGATTAAAATGTGATTTATTCATTATCGACATACAAACATATGTATATTTACATTTTCTAATTGTACTAAATTTTGTAATTTTATTCTAATTCCATCATAATTGTGTATGTATCTCAGCTATGTAATATATCTTCCTGCTAAGGGACTAATATTTTTTAGACCTGTAGGGCATATACAAATAACATTTTTGTGGAAAAATTCAAAAGTTTATTAAGTTGACTTAGGCGAAATTTAAAAAAAAAATAAAAAAATTCTTTGTTATTGGTCATAAGATCAGAAAAACTATTTAAAATAAAATATAGATACACATAAAACTAAAGATTTTTTGTACACATAATCTTTAATCTCATCCAGATTCGAAAACATATAAAATCCATTATTTCGCAGCAACACAACAAAACCAGAGTTAATATACTTTTACATATTAGCACATTTTACATGTATATGTATGTATTTACAAAAACTAATGTCACAAAAAACAAATTATTTTTATAAATTTTTTTAGAAAAAATTTTTAATTAAGCAGATTCCTTCACTGATTGAATTTCTGGTAAAGATTAGGTCATTATAAACGAAGGACCATTAATATTACTATATTCCTGCATATCTAAATATCTTTTAAAAGTTACAGTTTAACAAATAAGTGAAAAATATACACAAGTTTGCGGTGAAATAGCCACATTAGGGTAGTTCCGTTTTTTTGAACGAACATTAAAGAATACATGCATACTTTTATTAAATGTGTATGCTTTCTGATAAAACATAAGAATATTTTAATAGGTTATGATAAATTTTGTTCTATTTTATATCTAGGGTTTTTACAAACAATGTATTTCGCACTTGATAAAATAATACCCTATAAATTAAAACTTCAATTTTCGTTTTTTGGTTTGATATACTTTTATTCAATGAGTGGTATAGTTTAAAAAACTTTTCCCTCGAAAAAGTCAGAATTTAAGTTTTTGATTTAAAATCAAGTATCTTTAGTTTATATCCACCCTAATAATTTGCACAAAATGAATTATCAAAAAATATTTTAATTCAATTTGGACTGGTTTTAATTAAGAATAAAAAATGTTAATTCAAATTGGAGTAGAGGAATGAAGAAACATTTTATTCATTCAAGTTGATTTTAAATTCCCATGTGAATCAATTCACTGTGAATTAAAAATCAACACATTTTTTTTAATTGTTTTATGGGAATTAAACTTAGGGTATTATTGAATCATTTTTGAATTCCTAGGAATTAAGCTAATATTTAATTAAGCCTTTCGAAGCTCTGTTTGAAAGTCTATGCGTAAGTGTAAACCAATCTGTTTAATTTTTTTGGTAAAAGAAAAAAGTTTCTTACCTGTTTTGAGTTTATTTCAATATTTTTGCATTTAAATCCTTTTAAGATTCTGTGTCTTGTTCGCAATTTGCCTCCAGACACACACCTTGTCCGTATGGACTTACACTAAAACTCTGATTACTTTTTCTTTTTTTTTCTGTTTTTTCTGTTTATCATATACTGAACTTTTGACCATGGCCTATTAAATCTCATTGGCATATTTGTTGTTTTTAAACTGCTTTATTTTTTTTTTTTTTGGCAAGAATTTTTATCATTTCTTTTTTGCCTTTGGGAATTTTTGGCTTATGGCCCTGGTGTATCCATTGTTAACATTTCCTATCCAAATTCTGTTTTATTTTTCCAATATAAAATTGGATTAAATTGTTTATGCCATAAGAAATTTATTTGTTTTTTGTTTTGTTTTATTTAGTTGTAGGTTGATAGAGATGTTTTAAATGAAATTTCTATAATTTTTTATAAACATTCCAATAATTGGGTTAACAATTTTCATTCATATTGTACGAATTTGAATATTCAATAATAGGGGAAATTGTTTAATAAAACTGTTTTTTTTATAAAAAACAGAATTTTTTATTTTGAACATTTTTCGAAAATTTACTATTATGGGACATTTTTTGAAAATTGACTTCTATAGGAAATAATAATTGACTTTTTAAAGAAAACTTTTCGAAAACTGACTTTTTATAGGAAATTTATCAAAAATTAACTATTTATAGGAGATTTTTCGAGAATTGACTTTTTAAAGGAAATTTTTCGAAAATTGACTGTTTAAAGGAAATTTTTCGAAAATTAATTATTTATAGGAATTTTTCGAAAATTTACTATTTATAAGAAATTTTTCGAAAATTGACTACTTATAGGAAATTTTTTGAAAACTCACCATTTATAGGAAATTTTTGGAAAATTTACTATAGAAAATTTTTCGAAAATTGCCTATTTATAGGAAATTTTTCGAAAATTTACTATTTATAGGAAATTTTTGGAAAATTGACTATGTATAGGAAATTTTTCGAAAATTTACTATTTATAGGAAATTTTTCGAAAATTGACAATTTATAGGAAATTTTTCGAAAATTGACAATTTATAGGAAATTTTTCGAAAATTGACTATTTATAGGAAATTTTTAGAAAATTGACTATTTATAGGAAATTTTTAGAAAATTGATTATTTACAGAAAAATTTTCAAAAATTGACTGTTTATAGAAAATTTTTCGAAAATTGACTGTTTATAGAAAATTTTTTGAAAATTTACTATTTATAACAAATTTTTTAAAATTTTATATTTTATAGGAAATTTTTAAAAAATTTACTTTTCATAAGAAATTTTTTAAATATTGACTATTTGTAGGAAATTTTTCGAAAATTGACACATTTTAAGGAAATTTTTTGAAAATTGACTGTTTATAAGGAAATTTTCGATAATTGGCTATTTATAGGAAATTTTTCGCATATTGATTATTTATAGGAAATTTTTCGAAAATTGACTATTTATAGGAAATTTTTCGAGAATTGACTATTTATAGGAAATTTTTCGAGAATTGACTATTTAAAAGATATGTTTCGAAAATTGAATATTTAAAGGAAATTTTTCGAAAATTGACTTTAAAAGGAAATTTTTCGAAAATTAACTATTTATAGGAAAATTTTCGAAAATTGACTATTTATAGGAAATTTTTCGAAAATTGACTATTTATAGGAAGTTTTTCGAAAATTGACTATTTATAGCAAATTTTTCGAAAATTGACTATTTATAGGAAATTTTTCGAAAATTTACTATTTAGATTAAATTTTTCGAAAATTTACTATTTATAGGAAATTTTTCGAAAATATACAATTTATAGGAAATTTTTCGAAAATTTACAATTTATAGGAAATTTTTCGAAAATTGACTATTTATAGGAAATCTTTCGAAAATTGACTATTTATAGGAAATTTTTCGAAAATTGACTATTTATAGGAAATTTTTCGAAAATTGACTATTTATAGGAAATTTTTCGAAAATTTGCTATATAGAAGAAATTTTTCGAAAATTTACTATTTATAGGAAATTTTTCTAAAATTGACTATTTATAGGAAATTTTTGGAAAATTGATTTAAGGGAAATTTTTCGAAAATTTACTATTAATAGGAAATTTTTCGAAAATTGACTATTTATAGCTAATTTTTCGAAAATTTACTATTTATAGGAAATTTTTCGAAAATTGACTATTTTTAGGAAATTTTTCGAAAATTGACTATTTATAGGAAATTTTTTGAAAATAGACTATTTATGGGAAATTTTTCGAAAATTGACTATTTATAGGAAATTTTTCGAAAATTTACTATTTAGATTAAATTTTTCGAAAATTTACTATTTATAGGACATTTTTCGAAAATATACAATTTATAGGAAATTTTTCGAAAATTTACAATTTATAGGAAATTTTTCGAAAATTGACTATTTATAGGAAATCTTTCGAAAATTGACTATTTATAGGAAATTTTTCTAAAATTGACTATTTATAGGAAATTTTTGGAAAATTGATTTAAGGGAAATTTTTCGAAAATTTACTATTAATAGGAAATTTTTCGAAAATTGACTATTTATAGCAAATTTTTCGAAAATTTACTATTTATAGGAAATTTTTCGAAAATTGACTATTTGTAGGAAAATTTTCGAAAAATGACTATTTATAGGAAATTTTAAGAAAATTGACTATTTATAGGAAATTTTTAAGGAATTGACTATTTATAGGAGATTTTAAGGAAATTGACTATTTATAGGAAATTTTTAAGGAATTGACTATTTATAGGAAATTTTTCGAAAATTGACTACTTATAGGAAATTTTTTGAAAACTCACCATTTATAGGAAATTTTTGGAAAATTGACTATTTATAGGAAATTTTTCGAAAATTGACTATTTATAGGAAATTTTTCGAAAATTGACTATTTATAGGAATTTTTTCAAAAATTTACCATTTATAGCAAATTTTTTCGAAAAGTCACTATTTATAGGAAATTTTTCGAAAATTGACTATTTATAGGAAATTTTTCGAAAATTTATTATTTATAGGAAATTTTTCGAAAATTGACTATTTATAGGAAATTTTTCGAAAATTGACTATTTATAGGAAATTTTTCGAAAATTGACTATTTTAAGGAAATTTTTCGAAAATTGACTATTTATAGGAAATATTAAGAAAATTGACTATTTATAGGAAATTTTAAGAAGATTGACTATAGGAAATTAAAAAAAAATTGACTATAAGAGATTTTAAGAAAATTGAATATTTATAGGAAATTTTTCGAAAATTTATTATTTATAGGAAATTTTTCGAAAATTGACTATTTAAAGGAAATTTTTCGAAAATTGAGTATTTAAAGGAAATTTTTCGAAAATTGACTACTTATAGGAAATTTTTTGAAAACTCACCATTTATAGGAAATTTTTGGAAAATTGACTATTTATAGGAAATTTTTCGAAAATTGACTATTTATAGGAAATTTTTCGAAAATTGACTATTTATAGGAATTTTTTCAAAAATTTACCATTTATAGCAAATTTTTTCGAAAAGTCACTATTTATAGGAAATTTTTCGAAAATTGACTATTTATAGGAAATTTTTCGAAAATTTATTATTTATAGGAAATTTTTCGAAAATTGACTATTTATAGGAAATTTTTCGAAAATTGACTATTTATAGGAAATTTTTCGAAAATTGACTATTTTAAGGAAATTTTTCGAAAATTGACTATTTATAGGAAATATTAAGAAAATTGACTATTTATAGGAAATTTTAAGAAGATTGACTATAGGAAATTAAAAAAAAATTGACTATAAGAGATTTTAAGAAAATTGAATATTTATAGGAAATTTTTCGAAAATTTATTATTTATAGGAAATTTTTCGAAAATTGACTATTTAAAGGAAATTTTTCGAAAATTGAGTATTTAAAGGAAATTTTTCGAAAATTGACTATTTATAGGAATTTTTTCGAAAACTGACTATTTATAGGAAATTTAAAGAAAATTAACTACTTATAGGAAATTTTTTGAAAATTTACTATTTATAGGAAATTTTTCCAAAATTGACTATTTATAGGTAATTAAAAAAAAAATTGGCTATTTATAGGAGATTTTAAGAAAATTGACAATTTATAGGAAATTTTTAAGGAATTGACTATTTATAGGAAATTTTTTCGAAAATTGACTATTTGTAGCAAAATTTTCGAAAATTGACTATTTTTAGGAAATTTTTCGAGAATTGACTACTTATAGGAAAATTTTCGAAAATTGACTATATACGGGAAATTTTTCGAAAATTGACGATTTATAGGAAAGGTCTTGAAAATTGACTATATAAAGAAAATTTTTCGAAAATTAACTATTTAAAGGAAATTTTTTGAAAATTGACTATTTATAGGAAATTTTTCGAAAATTGACTAATTATAGGAAATTTTTCTAAAAATTGACTACTAACAATTTTTGAAAAATGTTCTATAAATAAAAAATATTTTTGAAAAATTTCTTATAAAAATAAAACAATTTTTAAAAATTTCCTTTAAAAATATGAAGTTTTTTTTTAAAAAAATTCTATAAAAATAAGAAATAAGAAAATTTTCCTATAAATATAAGAAATTTTTTTAAATTTTCTTATAAGAAATAAGAATTTTTTGAAAAATTTCCTATAAAAATAGGAAATTTTTGAAAAATTTCCTATAAAAATAGGAAATTTTTGAAAAATTTCCTATAAAAATAGGAAATTTTTGAAAAATTTCCTATAAAAATAGGAAATTTTTGAAAAATTTCCTATAAAAATAGGAAATTTTTGAAAAATTTCCTATAAAAATAGGAAATTTTTGAAAAATTTCCTATAAAAATAGGAAATTTTTGAAAAATTTCCTATAAAAATAGGAAATTTTTGAAAAATTTCCTATAAAAATAGGAAATTTTTGAAAAATTTCCTATAAAAATAGGAAATTTTTGAAAAATTTCCTATAAAAATAGGAAATTTTTGAAAAATTTCCTATAAAAATAGGAAATTTTTGAAAAATTTCCTATAAAAATAGGAAATTTTTGAAAAATTTCCTATAAAAATAGGAAATTTTTGAAAAATTTCCTATAAAAATAGGAAATTTTTGAAAAATTTCCTATAAAAATAGGAAATTTTTGAAAAATTTCCTATAAAAATAGGAAATTTTTGAAAAATTTCCTATAAAAATAGGAAATTTTTGAAAAATTTCCTATAAAAATAGGAAATTTTTGAAAAATTTCCTATAAAAATAGGAAATTTTTGAAAAATTTCCTATAAAAATAGGAAATTTTTGAAAAATTTCCTATAAAAATAGGAAATTTTTGAAAAATTTCCTATAAAAATAGGAAATTTTTGAAAAATTTCCTATAAAAATAGGAAATTTTTGAAAAATTTCCTATAAAAAAAGGAAATTTTTGAAAAATTTCCTATAAAAATAGGAAATTTTTGAAAAATTTCCTATAAAAATAGGAAATTTTTGAAAAATTTCCTATAAAAATAGGAAATTTTTGAAAAATTTCCTATAAAAATAGGAAATTTTTGAAAAATTTCCTATAAAAATAGGAAATTTTTGAAAAATTTCCTATAAAAATAGGAAATTTTTGAAAAATTTCCTATAAAAATAGGAAATTTTTGAAAAATTTCCTATAAAAATAGGAAATTTTTGAAAAATTTCCTATAAAAATAGGAAATTTTTGAAAAATTTCCTATAAAAATAGGAAATTTTTGAAAAATTTCCTATAAAAATAGGAAATTTTTGAAAAATTTCCTATAAAAATAGGAAATTTTTGAAAAATTTCCTATAAAAATAGGAAATTTTTGAAAAATTTCCTATAAAAATAGGAAATTTTTGAAAAATTTCCTATAAAAATAGGAAATTTTTGAAAAATTTCCTATAAAAATAAGAAATTTTTGAAAAAAGTGATCCATTGGTCGGTCTGAGACAAATATTTCTATGCGTTGCATCTGCACAATGAAGGGTATAAATATAGTCGTGGTCAATTGTATTCCAAAAAGTTACATGTTGTTGAATAGTGTAATTTGTCATAAATTAAAAATCTTTCTCTAGACCACAAAATTATGAATACAATCTATTAAAAATTTTGACATTGTGGTTAATCTTCAATCGTTTTAAATAGTTTCAGATCTTAAAAGCTATTTAAATTTTTATGACAATTTTTTTCAAAAAAAAAAATTTTTCTTAATTATTTTTCACACAAAATTTCTTAATTCTTTGCTAAATTAGTTGAATATATAAAAATGTCGCGTTAAACATAAAACGAAATAAATTTGTTAAATATTTTGAATGAATAAGTCATAAAATTTTAAGATTATCACAAGATTTAGAAAATGATTTTATTAGAATTTTGTTGAGAATTTTTATTAGAATAAATTTTTGTTGTTCTTTTTTTATATAAGAAATTTTTTATGTTTGTTTTTTCTTATGGATGTTAATGACCCAGTAGCATTTCATAGTTGCGAGGAAGGTTAACAAATTCATTGGATTCGTTCGTTTGTGCGTGTGAATTTACTAATTTAATTTATTGCACTTGGAAGGCGAAAAACTGAAGCGAAAACGAAAAAAAATGCTCGTGTCAAAGTGGTGACGTTTTGAAAATATATTTCAATATTTATAAATAAAAGAAAAACTGTTGCAAAATGGCATGACAAAGTCATCTAATAAATTTAGAAAATTTATTTAATTTCTTTGACTTGAGGAAAAGAAATTTTGGAATTGGTTAAAAATAAAGGGAACTAAGAAAAATTTATGAGAAAATTTAAGTTTTTAAAAATTTTAATTTCAATAATTTATTGTATATTAGAATCATTTTTCTTAATCAACAATAAATAAACATCTTGTTTAATTTAAAATGGAAAATATAAACAAAATATAACTCACCTCCTTTTACTAAAAATTCACCACTGACAATCATTAAAGTCACCATCAGCCATATCATGTTGATTTTCATATTTTCTCGTTTAAAAGGCAGCATTTTGAAATTATTCCTTTATAAAATTTTACTTTATATAAGAAAAAATTCTTTTAATTAACTAAAAAATTTTATTAAATATTTTTGTAAAGAAATTTTCCAAAAAAAAAATTCAAAGAATTTTTCAAAATAGATTTTTCAAAATAAAATTTTTCAAAATAAATTGTTCCAATATAAAATTTTTCTTAACTTTCTTATAACTTGTATTTAGAAACAATTTTCAAATATTTAAGATCTTTAAATTAAATTTTCAAAATTTCATTAAAACGACCTCTTTTTGATATATAACAAATTTTTTTTTATACTAAATATTCACTTATTCAATTTATGGCAATTATGGGCAAAAAATTTTCTTTTTTTCATTTAAATATTTAAATTAGCTCTTTCGTATATAATTTTACTTAACACTTAATTTGTTTATTTAATTAAAATTTATTAATTTCAAAAATTATCAATCACGATTTTGCACTTTTAATTTGATTTATGCGCTGACGTTTGTTACCATCAAGAGTAGGAGACCCTGCAAATATACAAAAATATGAAAATAATTGTATTAATTGTTTGATTTATGGGATGTTTAATTGATATGCTAATTAAATAATTATTCAAAATGATTATATCGGGTGTTTTTTATTGAGGTATAGAACTTTAAGTTGGCATCACTTTTTTAACTGGCGGCCATTTTGTCAGCTGTCAAGTGATTAATATTTAGTTTGGTTTGCCATTTCATCATGAAAAGGTCGACAAAAGAACAACGCTTGCAAATCGTGCAAATTTATTTCGAAAATAATGGTTCAGTTCGCGAAGTTTACCGCAAGCTCCGTCCATTTTATGGTCGACATAATCGTCCATCAGAGCAATTAATTCGGTTAACCATGGATCGTTTTCGCACTACGTTTACTCTATGTGATAATACGCATCCGCAGCGACGTCGAACAGTGCGCACCGAAGAAACAATTGCCGCTGTAGAGCAAAGTGTTGAAGAGGACCCGAATGAATCGATTCGCCACCGTGCACAGCGATTGGAGCTTTGTCCATCAACTTTATGGAAGATTTTGCGCAAAGATCTTGGCTTGCGACCTTACAAGATCCAGCTTGTGCAAGAATTAAAGCCGCGAGACCATGCAATGCGTCGTGATTTTGGTGTATGGGCCAAAAATGCGATTGATCTCGATGCTGATTTTCAGCGCAAAATTTTGTTCAGTGATGAGGCTCATTTTTGGTTGAATGGCTACGTCAACAAGCAAAATTGCCGCATTTGGAGTGAAGAGAATCCACATGAGACCCTTGAGACGCCATTACATCCACAAAAACTGACTGTTTGGTGTGCTCTATGGGCTGGTGGAGTCATTGGGCCATACTTCTTCCGAAATAATGCTGGAGAGTCAGTTACCATAAATGGAGACTGGTATAGAGCCATTATAACCGACTACTTTGTTCCCCAATTGGATGGCATGAATGTGGATGAGTTGTGGTTCCAACAAGACGGCGCTACATGCCACACAGCGCACGTCACAATTGATTTATTGAAGGAAACATTCGATGAGCGCATAATTTCGCGGAATGGACCTGTCAATTGGCTACCAAGATCGTGCGATTTGACACCACTGGATTATTTTCTTTGGGGATATGTGAAGTCGCTCGTCTACGCCAACAAACAAGAAACGTTAGGGGACTTGGAAGCCAACATTCGTGGCGTTATTGAAAACATACGGCCCCATATGCTCGAAAAAGTAGTTGAAAATTGGACCTGTAGAATTGGCTTTATTCGAGCCAGCCGCGGCGGCCACATGCCCGAAATCATATTTAAACATTAATGGCATAAAATTATCCTTCCAATAAAGCCAAATTGATGGACATCAAAACGATTTTCTTGTGTTTTATTTCAATTCGAAGTTCTATACCTCTAAAAAAAACACCCATTACATTAAAATTTTCTAAGAAGAATTTATTATAAAATAAGAAAATCAGCAATTTTTCAGATCAAGGAACTAAATATGCGACGTTTTGACCGAAGACTCATTGCAATTTAAGGGTTAAAACCATTATTTTATCTGTGTTGAACTTCTGGTTAATCTGACCAAAGTCCTCATCGAGCTATTTTGAAAAGTTCCCTACCGAACTTAAATTTACAATATAAACCCAGTTTCGAAAAGATAGAAACACATAATAATTAAAATGTGGAAATAAAGGGGTTTTTAAAAAGAGCGCTACAAAGTTTTTTTTTTAAATAAAACAAAAACTGTTTTGGATATCAATGAAATTATTTATTACTGTAAAAGCACATTTGATGCCGTTATATATGGAACTCGATTTCTTTTGTATGGCCAATATGGTCACGCTTGCAGAAGTCCAGACTCTGAACCTAATTTTCGATAGTTTTCATGCATAAATTGACCGATAATGCTGAAATTTCAAGTTCGATATTCGTACGAATTATATCAATCGTCGCTGGCCTGTGGCAACAAACCGAAGACTTGACATAGCCCCACAGGAAATAGTCTAACGGCGTCAAATCGCACAACCAAGGCGGCCAATCGACTTTACCATTTCGTGAGATAACACATACATCGAATTTGGTTTTCAATAAATTGTTTGTGACATTCGCTGTGTGGCGTATGGCTCCATCCTGTTGGAACCACATGTCCTTTAAGTCCATATCATTCAATTGGGGCCAAAAATACTCGATTATCATTAAATGGTTACCACTCACAGTAAAGTGACGGTCTTGATCATCACGGAAAAATTACGGACCAATGACGATGCCGGTACATAAACCTTACCAAACCATAATTTTTTCGGGATGCAATGATGACCCATGGAGTACGTGTGGATTTCTGCCTGACCAATTACCCATATTATGTTTATTGACGAAGAAATTCAGATAAAAATAAGCCTCATCGCTAACATTGAGGCCAGCAACTTCGAATTTCGGTAGTAAATTTTAATAATTTCGTCTCGTTTATAGCTCGTATATCTTTCCATCATGGCAAACCTTACTAAAGAGAAATGTCAAAAGAGCATTATGAAATATGGCATCGTCTGCTGTCCCTGTCGCTGTATTTCTGTAGCGTCCCTGTTAAAAACCCCGAAATCAAAACACATCAAAACTTTCTAGCCGAGCCTTCTTTGTTACTGCAATAACCGAAACTTGCATTAAAAGTAAAAATGACACATAAGATGGATGTACCCTGCGAACCTCATCATGGATCAGATACTTACTTACTTACTTAATTGACCTATATTTACAACCTGTTAAGGTCAAAGGCCGAGCATATTTTATAATTCCATGCGCTTCGGTCTTGTGCGCATTGAAGGTTTAGGCGTTCTTTTCTACGAGTTTCCTCGGAGTATTTTCATCCATTCGCACAACATGTCCTAGCCAACATAGCCACTGGTGCTTAATGCGTTTAATAATGTGGATGTTAGCTTATAACTCATAAAACTCATAATTAAATCGGTGTCGATATTCACCATAGACTTGACATAGCCCCACAGGAAATAACTTAAAGGCGTCAAATCGCACAACCAAGGCGGCCAATCGCCTTTACCATTTCGTAAGATAACACATACTTCGAATTTGGATTTCAATAAATTGCTTGTGACATTCGCTGTGTGGCGTATGGTTCCATCCTGTTGGAACCACATGTCCTTTAAGTCCATATTATCCAATTGGGGCCAAAAATACTTGGTTATCATTAAGTGGTTACCACTCACTGTCAATTGACGGTCTTGATCATAACGAAAAAATTATGTCCCAATGACGATGCCGTCACATAAACCTTACCAAGCCGTAATTTTTTCGGTATGCAATGACGACTCATGGAGTACGTGTGGATTGCTGCCTGACCAATAACGCATATTATGTTTATTGACGAAGCCATTCAGATAGAAATAAGCCTCATCGCTAAAGATGATTCTTAACATTGACTTCGAATTTCGGTAGTAAATTTTAATTATTCTGTAGTGAACCTGGAGACTAAATTTGCATTATTTCTCTAATCATGAATTCGCAACCAAATTCATGCCTACTCTCATGGCAGCTGTAATACAGGTCAACTTTTTGGTGTCTTGGTGACACCGTGACCATTCCATGTTACTTCCTGGACACCAGTCAAATTCCATTTATATTCTTCAAGAACATCCATTAACTGGATCAAAGCACTTTCTCCGTAAAGGGTTTGTATGTTCCAGGTACTGGTCCTTTAATCATGGGCCTTTTTTCGCATATCCCGATTGTGCTTACTAGAGGCAACCCCCATTAAAAGTAGAATATTATCTTTATGAGTTGATGCTATAGCTCTTTCGAACTGTTCGTAGAAATCTATGTTCTTGCTTAGTTCAGACACTTAAGTTGGTCACATTTCCAGTCTAATAGATATAATTCTACTAGAGAGTAGTTCCAAGCTGACCAAAGCTATTGCGTATAAATCTGGAGATGGTAAACATTCGAAAAATTTAAACATTACAGAGATTTCTTCGTCATTTTTAAGGCAATTTAATTATATATAAATGATGTAATACTTCCTTAAAACTATGCATTAACTGAATTGAAAATTCTGTTATCCTTGACTCCCAGTGGAGCATAAGGCCTCAAATTGAAAATTACGAAGATTTATATATTATGTTAATGTATTGTTATGAATTTCTTTAAAAACGTGGAAGGAATTCTTTTTGCAAACAACCGTAAACAAAATTAAAAATACTTTATGTAGTTTTACAAAGTAATACTTCTAATGGGTGTTTTTTTTTAGAGGTATAGAACTTCGAATTGAAATAAAACACAAGAAAATCGTTTTAATGTCCATCAATTTGGCTTTATTGGAAGGATAATTTTATGCCATCAATGTTTAAATATGATTTCGGGCATGTGGCCGCCGCGGCTGGCTCGAATAAAGCCAATTCTACAGGTTCAATTTTCAACTAATTTTTCGAGCATATGGGGCCGTATGTTGGCAATAACGCCACGAATGTTGGCTTCCAAGTCCCCTAACGTTTCTGGTTTGTTGGCGTATCGCACGATCTTGGTGGCCAATTGACAGGTCCATTCCGCGAAATTATGCGCTCATCGAATGTTTCCTTCAATAAATCAATTGTGACGTGCGCTGTGTGGCATGTAGCGTCGTCTTGTTGGAACCACAACTCATCCACATTCATGCCATCCAATTGGGGAACAAAATAGTCGGTTATCATGGCTCTATACCGGTCTCCATTTATGGTAACTGACTCTCCAGCATTATTTCGGAAGAAGTATGGCCCAATAACTCCACCAGCCCATAGAGCACACCAAACAGTCAGTTTTTGTGGATGTAATGGCGTCTCAAGGGTCTCATGTGGATTCTCTTCATTCCAAATGCGGCAATTTTGCTTGTTGACGTAGCCATTCAACCAACAATGAACCTCATCACTGAACAAAATTTTGCGATGAAAGTCAGCATCGAGATCAATCTCATTTTCGGCCCATACACCAAAATCATTACGCATTGCATGGTCTCGCGGCTTTAATTCTTGCACAAGCTGGATCTTGTAAGGTCGCAAGCCAAGATCTTTGCGCAAAATCTTCCATAAAGTTGATGGACAAAGCTCCAATTGCTGTGCACGGTGGCGAATCGATTCATTCGGGTCCTCTTCAACACTTTGCTCTACAGCGGCAATTGTTTCTTCGGTGCGCACTGTTCGACGTCGCTGCGGATGCGTATTATCACATAGAGTAAACGTAGTGCGAAAACGATCCATGGTTAACCGAATTAATTGCTCTGATGGACGATTATGTCGACCATAAAATGGACGGAGCTTGCGGTAAACTTCGCGAACTGAACCATTATTTTCGAAATAAATTTGCACGATTTGCAAGCGTTGTTCTTTTGTCAACCTGTTCATGATGAAATGGCAAACCAAACTAAATATTAATCACTTGACAGCTGACAAAATGGCCGCCAGTTAAAAAAGTGATGCCAACTTAAAGTTCTATACCTCAATAAAAAACACCCGATATTAACTTTAGAGTTAATCACTTAAAACACAATTTCAGAAAAACTGTAAACAAACTTCACAAAACTGCTTTTCAAATATTCTTAGTCACACTGTTCTCTTATACGCGTCTTAATTAAAACCCATCCCAAAATATTCGGCCTTAAATAGTAGAGAAGAGAGTTTCTAGCATTTTCTGCATTTGATTATACTAAAATGTGGCTTACGAAAGTTTATGCATGTTCCAATCCATTCTCACATGATCACGAATACTCTCACACACACGTTGTACAAATAGATTATCTGAATTTAACAGTAACAGAGAGAGAGAATGTAGATAAAAGAAAAAAATATTGGTATACTTTTTACAGCAAATAAGAGAAACATGTTGCTCTGCTTATAGACATAAATAGAACAAAAACTACACTAACAGAAACATTCTATAAACTAGGGGAAGAATTATAAATAGTGAACTTTGCACAATGGGGCGGATAACTTAAAAATTCGTGACAGTATTCAATGAATAACAGAATCTGGTTATGGATAGGTATCACCAGCCTGGGCAACAAGTTTCTTCAGACATTTTTAAAACGCAAATGAAATTTAAGCTAAAAATGTTTTCGTTTGTCTGAATATAAAGACACCAATCTGTCACATTAAACATTTTAATTGTCCTACTTTTTAAAGAACAAAATCTTTTACTTTATCTTGAAAAAGAAAAATATATTTTTTAATCCATTTAATCCAAGAACTTATTGAACATCTACAAGAAACAATCTTTAAATTGCAAAGAACACAAGAAATAATGAGTTTTAAATTAAATTATTTATAACCATAATTTTATTCTCCAGGCCACAAAATCCTATAAGACTTTAAACAGAAACACACGATAGCGCCAATTAATTAATACGAGTGTGTTAGTATGTCAGAGATTCATATTTGCAACGACGTCATATACTATAATTGCAAAATGCAACGAAGATGCATAAATATACAATATAATAATAAAATTGTAAAAATAAGGAAACCAACTGATCATTTAAAAAACCATTAATATTTAAGGCAAATAAAAAATATTAACTACGAGTATAATAAAAAATCTGGAAGAAACACATGTAAATAGTTAAACTGCTATAAATTTATCTTAATTAAAAATAGTAATAGTGATTTATTTTTGACTTTACATATATCATTTCTTACTTTAAAAATAACATCTCAATACCATGACGACTTTAAAAACCCCAACAAGAAAAAGTCCTAGGAGGCCCAATCGCATAAACAAAGTTAGATCACCTCCATGTAAAATGACCGTGCCATAAATCGCTCGGGAGAACATCTTACATAGTAAAGTCTTGTTAAAACCAATTGTCATTGATGTTGAGATTATCCAATTCTAGCCAAAAGCAGTGAGTGGGTTGATCTCATTTTCACCAACTTTGACCTCTTTACTATCACCCTTCCAAAGAAGGTAACTCTCATAAAAAACAGCGTTTTCGTTGGCCATTCTTGAAGAAATATTAATCGGCGTTACACAGGGAGTTTTCTATACTAAGAACTTGCTCCCCCCAGTATCGCCTGATATGTGTTTTCCACATTGGGCGGCCAGTTGATATCAATGGATCCCACTAAGGCAGTTGTTGTTGTAACTGCGATATTATTGGTTATATCGTAGAAGTGACAGTCTTTGGTCGGAATCCTAAGAATTTCGAGTCGTAAGAAGAAACGACTAAGGCAGTCTTTGGTGCTACTTATACTGAACTATAGATGGGATCTGTCCGTTTGGATTAAAAAAAATCCTATTTTGTCTGTTCCCTTTTGGGAGGCAGGTTTACAATTGACTTCGCTGTAAGTATACACGGCTCCCTCTAAACTAGATAACCATTGACAATAGTAAAATAATCACTCACCATGTGTCCGGTCGGCAGCATCATAATCTACAGATGTAATCCAAATTCTATCGCAGTACCAGTCTTAGGCCGCATGGCTTCGAAAGCTACTGAGATTTGCTTAATAAATGCACCTGTCCAAGATAATCAAGCTACAAGTGCGAATCAAAACACTGAAGAGATATGTATTGCGAATTTAAGTTCGGTTACCTTCCCTACACATCCCCAAGTCCTAGAGTTGTGATGCAATATCCCTCTCGAAAGACTCCTTGTCAGCACAGCAAGGAGACCGCGAACTTAGATTCGGGTCCACCTACTGCAACATGCCCTAAAAGGAAGCGCACTACTTCGGCCAGAAGGGTCTTCCTTCAGCGGCGCGCTGCTGCAAGAAAGCTCCAGCTGCTCGAAGCCATGACTGCTAATGCCCTTACTTCTGAGGAGAATACGGCGAAAGAATGTTCTGTTAATTATTAAGTCATGGCTGACATTCAGGCCAATACTCCCTTCACGATACTTACCTTCAATACACCTAGATGCAAAAAGAACCTTATCCACATATCCAGCGAACTGACATTAAACTACCTAAGTCTGCTGATAGGTTAATAGACACATCTTTTAGCGAGGTTCCCAAACGCCATCTAGTAAAGGCTGTCATAGACCGAAGCAATGCTGACGGAGCTACTTTCCCCTAAAGGTGGGAAATAATCCGTATTATGTTAGTGGTATCAGTTTCGTGTTTAAGTGATGGCTTGCCATAATGAGCGGTCTACTATTCTGTTAAACAAAGTAGGCCTGCTCATCGAGGGTACCTGCGAAGGCACTAGGCTCGGCGTGGTCTCCAAAGAGGAGTACCACGTAGACCTTAATCAACTGCCCTTGTGCCCAATGGCAAGCCCTAAGCCGAGGTGATACTCGAGCTCCTTTAAATAAGTAATCCTAACTTACCTGTTCATGCTTGGAAGGTAGCTAAGATCTCTGAACCTAAAGGAACTCTCAGAAAGATAACTGTTATTCGTACGCAGGAAACCCTAGCTCTAATTCGTGAGATGAGCAGAAAGATTTTCTACGGATTCGAAGAAATCTCCCTGCACGTCTACTGGTGTGATTATAAGGTAACCAGCGATAAGATAACAGTTCATCGGATCCTCCTGTTAGAAATGAGGACATTTCCGTCTCACCCTATCTCAAGAAATATCAAGATATTCTTGACTATCTTGGTATTGCTGAAAATATGATGGACACGGAAGTCGACGTGGAATCTCTTGTGAACCCAACCCTGACGACGGGCATCAGGATGAATTAAACGTCACACTCATTCCCCTCATGGTATCTGAGAACGAGGATCGAGATAATGCAAGTTAATCTTTATCACTCCAAAGCAGCATTTGTTGCCTTGCTCCTTCGCATGGTAGATCTTGGCAAGGAACTTGTGTTAATCCAGAAGCCCTACATCAATTGGGACAGGATCTGATTACTAACGATTAAAGGCTACATCACTAACGCTCAAAGAATACAAGCCAGTGGAACAAGTGGTTGGGTGGTCCTCTGGCATTGCGATCCTAAAAATCCTCTGTTAACAGATATAAAACCCTTGTTAGAAATGCTAAGAGACAGACTTAGAGGAACATTTGCAACGACTTTACAACAATTGCGATATACTGATGTAGAGGTGAGATGTTGAATCCCTATGCTCTACTGGGAGTCAAGGAAAACAGAAGATGTAGAGAGAGCATAGGCAAAACTTGGGGACTTAACCCTGTCAATACTGCTTCTTTCACATGGTTGTCAAGGCTATACTAATGTATGGTGCGCTGGTTTGGTGGCTTGATCTGATCCAATGAGAGCGTATAAATTATGTAGCATTCTTAATTAAATGGCCTATATTACAACCTGTTTAGGTCAAAGGCCTCATTCCATGCACTTCGATTTCGTAGGCCAAGCTTGTATAGATTTTTTTCTACTGGGTGTTTCCATCGAAGTTTCGGACGTTTTCTTTTACGAGTTTCCTCGGGATCATTACGTAGCATTCAAAATGGAAAAAGTAGCTGGAAATACTGTTCGCTTAAAGGGTATTCCGAATGAAATTTGTAGTTATATCAAGTTAAATAGAACTCAATCTGTGCAATATAAAAATTGTTGCAAATACGTAAATTAGTTGGTAAAATTTCATTTGACATTAAAATGCTGTTGTTCGGAAATCCTTTCATTAAAGATTTTACAGATGCCTTGTCACCTTTCTGGAGGAGAAAATGTTCTGGGACACCTTTCCTGTGTTTTTCAACTCCTTTTTTTAAAAGAGCCTAATATCTTTCTTGTCTTCTTCTATATCTTCTTCTATGTGTTAGTTTATGTATAAGTCTATATTTTAGTCTATGTTTTAGACTATGACTTTGCCTATGTCCTAGTCTATGCCTTAGTCAGTATTTCTTTTTTAGCATATGTCTTGATCTATATCTTAGTCTATATCTTATGAAGTATTTGTTAGGATTTTAAAAACAACTCACTTTGCAAATGACTTCATTCATTTGATGACTCATGTCCCACCTTTTAAATCTTTTCAAAAAATCTGTTAAATAATTCTTAGATCACTTAAAATTCTTTATGCAAATCAAAATGTTAAAACCAGGTTCTAACCAATTTGTGTTCAAATTCATGCATTTGAAGTGAACGTTAGTGGAATTAACGTTTTTATTTAACACTTTTTTTCTATTAATATTTAAATAACAGCAAGAGCTTTAACCTACAAACGAAGAATAAATTTATGATGGCAGTTAGAGAAAAAAATGAATATATTAAGAAAAAAAAATTATTTGAAGTATTTCAAGAATATTTCAAAAATGCAGTTTCATGCAAGAAGTATGATTTTAAGAACATGTTAATAAAATTAATATTAAATTAGAAAAAAGTTATTTGTTATACCCTACAGCACAATGGATGAGAAAGGTTTTTATTATACCCTTCACCACCATAGGTGGAAAGGGTATTATAAGTTTGTGCTGATGTTTGTAACGAATAGAAATATTTGTCTTAGACCCACCTTTTAGTATACCAATAGACTTAGAATCACTTTCTGAGTCGATTTAGCGATGTCCGTCCGTCCGTCCGTCTGGCTGGCTGGCTGGACCCCCATGTAAACCTTGTAATCAAAGTACAGGTCGCAATTCTAAAGATAATTTAATGAAATTTGGCACAGATAATTTTTTTGATAAGGGGACCATGGCTATTGAAATTGGTCAAAATCGGTCCATTATTTATGGTACCTCTCATAGGTCCCACTTCCCGGAATTGCTATATTGGCCACAAATATCAATATTTCATATTTCATGAAATTTAAAACAGATACTGCTTATGTAAACCTAAATCACTGCACCAAATTTCGTTGAAATCGGTCCACATTTGACCATAGCTCCCATACAAACTCTTCTTCAAAAACGCACTAAATGAGACAAAAAATCACTAAAACGCTCGTAAACCTAAAGATAATGAAAATTTTGAGTTTATTTTTTGCATACATAATTTTTGTAACAACTGTAATCAATTTTTGTAACAACTGTAATAATCGGTCCACATTTGACCCTAGCTCTCATATAAGTCCAAATGACGGAAACAGGATGAATATATACGTTTTGAGAAAATGTTTGTATGATGGCAAAATTTTGCAAATATTTGTCTTTATACAGGAAAAATAATACCTTTGACCTTAGTGGTGAAGGGTATCGTATGGTCGGCTTGACCGACTATAGCACTTTCTTACTTGTTGAGTTTATGTGGATGTTTGTAACACACAAAAGTTTTGGCAGAAAATCCAACTTTAACAAATCTTAGAATCAATTGCTAATTTAGATTATGGGCCTATTGCCGTTCTCAACTCAAAAAAATAAGAAATAACTTGATTAAGTGAAAGGTAGTTAGACTATCAGATTACCAAAATGAGTTGAGTTTGAAACGGCAATAGGGGCTTAAGTCGTCACGGTCTCTAGTGATGGCTGTCCATGTGAAGCTTGTTGTAAACCAAGAGCAATCAAAACAAGTAAGAGTGTTATATTTGGCTGTGCCGAATCTTATATACCCACCATCAAGTTGTGTTAAATTTAGGAACATATCTCATATATCTACGAGGGTGCAGCAAATTCAAAATGTGGACCAAATTCGAAAAAAGTTGATACGCTAGTTGGTATTATTGGTAAAATATTTGGAATAACTTCGGTTGCAGGAGCTTTATAGTTCAATATTCAAAAGTGTGCAAGTGGTTTCCCTAGTATTTACTTTGAACGAAATTCGTTATCGCAACCGGGTATGGTTTTATATTCATAACTTTTAAATACTTTTCGTTTAGCTTTATATTAAGTTATGATAATGATGTTGATAGTAATACGACAGGTCCATATATTTTGTTAGGAGTTCCTAATGCATCTAAAGTCTGGACATTTGTGCAATCTTAATATGATGCTTGTACCTCAGAATCTTTTTGATTGTAAATATCAAAAGCGGATGTTATATATATAAGAATTATAGACAAATGTTGACCGATTGTAACAAAATTTTACATAATGGCTGGATTTTATATAGAGCTTATTCTTGCAAAATTTAGTGGCCATAGCTGTCATAGCTTTTAATTGGCATTTGCTATATTTTTTTTTGGTTTCCAGGAGTGTTTTTTATATGAAAGCTATAGTCAAATATGGACCGATTCCTATAAAATTTGATATACTGACCAATAGTTGCATAAAACTTCTCTATTCTAAATTTAGTAGTCATAGCTATTACAATTGTATTCAATTTATCTGCAATTATGTGATTCTCAGGGCAGGGTTATATGGGAACTCTAACTAAATGTGAACCGATTTCGCCCATTTTCTGTACATAACTTCTATTGCATATTAAACTTTTGTACAATTTTGTCTCTCCAGCTCTTGTAGTTAAGGAGCTATCGCGCCTTTATATGACGGACATAAACCGTCTTTTCTTTTTGTATTTTTGTGTTTCCGTAAGTTTTTTATATGGGAGCTATGGTCAAATAGTGACCGATTGTAACAAAATTTTGCACACTGGCTGACATTCACATAAGACTTTCTTTTGTGAAATTTTGTTGCTGTAGCCCTTTTTGTTAAGGCACTATCGCGCTTTTAGCTGACGGACAGACGGACATAAACCCCCTCTTCTTTTTGTATTTTTGTAATTCCGTAAGTTTTTTATATGGGCCCTATGGTCAGATGGTGACCGATTGTGACAAAATTTTGCACACTTGCTGGTATGCACATAAGACTTCCTTGTGCTAAATTTAGTGGCCAAAGCTATCACAGTTTATCATTTATTGGCATTTAAATGTATTTTATGTGCAATTTAGGCTGTTTCCGTAAGTTTTTTGTATGGGACCTATTTTAAAATGACAGACAGACAGACGGACAGACAGACAGACAGACAGACAGACGGACGGACATCGCTTAATCGTGTTAGAATTTCAGTACCTGGTAGACCGAGCCTTGCTCGGAGCTTTATGATAAGCATTTTGAGGAAAATTTTAAAGTTTTTATATATTTTATATTATAAAGTGCTAAAATAAATTTAGAGGAAAGACATTGTAGAAATATTCAGTTAATTTTGAATTATTTGATTTATTTTGTCCGACCAACACATAGTTTACAGTTTAAATCATTTTGAATAATTTTGGAAATTATTCATATCAACAGAAACCTCTGTCGACTCATGCGCAACAACTTTGCTAAAGATTATAGTCTGATCAAATGCACAGTTTACGATTTAATTCATTTTGAGTAGTTTTCTGTGGCGCCACCTGTCGGACTTTGCTTATTCCAATTCATAAACCTTCTTCGGCTTATCCGTAACAACTTTGCTGAAGATTATAGCATGATTAAATGTACAGCATACGATTAAATTGACTTTGAGTAAATTTCAGTAGCGCCACCTGTCGAAATTTCTTCATACCAACTAAGAAACCTTCGTCGGCTCATGTGCAACAACTTTGCTAAAGATTGTAGCATGATTAAATGTACAGATTACGATTAAAATTAAGTTTCTGAAGCGCCACCTGTCGGAAATTAATCATACCAACTAAAAAGCCTTTGTCGGCTCATGCGCTACAACTTTGCAAAAGATCATAGCATGATCAAATGTACAGTTTACGATTTAATTAATTTTTAGTAATTTTCAGTGGCGCCATCTGTCGGAAATTAGTCTTATCAACTTTAAAACCTTCGCCGGCTTATCCGCAACATCTTCGCTAAAGAGCATAACACAATCAAATTCACAGTTTACTATTCTATAAAGAACATACATACAGACAAACATTCATTTGTTTAAAATAATACTAATTTTTCGCCCGTTTTATTCCCTAATTTCTAAAAGTTCCATATGTATATTTGGTACTTTTTTGGTGCCAATTGAATTCGGTACATTTTTTTAAAACGCATTTAACATAATGTATAATGTTCCTATTCATATTACTTTGGAGATGTTAAGTTATCATTTGATCCCTTTTTTACCCATTTTGGCTCCAAAATCAAAAAAGTACCAAATACGTGTTTCATGTTTTTTTACATCTATTGATTGCAGTACCAAGTTTCTTTCTATATTCTTTAGTTTAAAATATAAGAGTGGGTTAAAAAGGTGCCAAAAAAACTATTTTCACCCTTTTTTACCCCCTATCGGACATAGTTTCAAAAAAGTACCAAACACCTGTCCGCTTATTTTCAAAGCTGTAATTTTAATTTTGTTTCTATACCTATTACTTTAGGAGACATAGCGTTTTCGATTTTTCCCCCTTTTTACCCGTTTTTACCCTCTTAGAGGTAAAAGTTCCAAAAGTCCCTTCTTCTTCGACCTATACATCAAAAAAGATACCCACTGTCCAAATTTTATCAAAATTGTTAGAGCCGTTTTTGAGATAGCCATTCTATATATATATATATATATATATATATATATATATATATATGTATATACAATTATTGCTCGTTTAAGAATATATAATAATATATAAGATAAGATAAGGACTCAGAATATACTATTTTGGTTTTTGAGCCAATATTAAGGAAATTACAAACGGAATGACAATCTCAATATAACCCCCCACCCATTCAGTTTGATGGTTTGATGGTGGGTATAAAAATACACTGTGACTAATTTGGTTGGAATCTCAATTATTGCACCCAATTTTTAAATTTGTCATTAAATATTGCTACAATTTACCAACTTAATATATTTGTTAATTCTTATGTTTATTACTTTATTTTCCCCCCTATTTCGGTATGAACAAATTACCTTAATCGTCATGATTAAGTGCGTTAAAAATAACTTTACATTAAATATTTTTGCGATAATGTTTTCTTTATTCCCTCTCTATGGCATGGGCCCATTGCGTGTTAAAAGTATATTTTGACAAATTTTTTCATATACGTCCGAAATAATTATATGGCGTCTCAATGCTTAAACATACGGTCAAAATTAATTCACCTAAAATCTTAAATTATGATCAAAAATAATAAGAAATTTTGTTATGAATATTGTAATGAATATTAAAGCAAGAAAAGAAAAAAAAAAGCTTGAAATAAAGAATAATTAATAATTAATGTTTGGGCATTTTTTGGCTAATTTATACGATTTGAGGATAATGTGATTTTAGGGCTCTGCTTTGGGACCATCTAATTAACTAAATCATCATAAAATGTTGTGTACTTTCTGTTCAGATTATCACCTTTGCTTTAAGCTGATATTTGTAAAGACGCTATAATTCGTATTCATTGTGTTTTGCAAATTAGATATAATGCTTGGTTTTCGATTTATCTGGAATTAGGTATACTCCTCCTGATGATGATATTTGTATAACCAACCATCGAAACGCGTAAAGGTTGTCTCCACCAACATTTTTTGGTTATAAAAAAAATATATTTTTTACAATTAGTCAGAAATTTTGAAATTTATCCCCATATTTTTTACAAATGTTTACATATAAAATTTTTTAATATTTTCCAAACTTTATTTTAATTTCTTAATGTTCCCTCGCTATAAGTATTTTTTCCCGTTCATATTTCAAAACCCAACAAATTACCAGGGAAGGGTTTAAAATTAAGTGCCTTTTTTATAAAAATAACTCCTTTTTCTTATCATAAATTACTTTTTAGCTAGAGTATGTAGCAAATTCTGTTTACACTAATTATTCCCGCGGCATTAATTTAATTCAAATAACAAACATGCAATTTATGTTGGTTAAAAATTTTTTTGCCAAGAAACTGGTACCAAAGGAAAAAAGGATTAGGTAAAACTAACCAATTACACAAACAAAATTAACCATATAAAAGAGTAGAAGTGGTTGAGACAACCCACACCAAACCACAGACGGATTTGGGACAGAAACTTGGAAAAATATAAAAAGTTTCTAAGCAATTTGTTTTCAAAAGTTAAAATTACTAAATTTAATTTGATTAAAGAGGGAAAAGGGGGAACTTTAAGGTTTTTGAATTAAATCATGAACACTTTGTGCAAAAATTTTTTTAACGTAATTTTTCTATAGAAAAATTTTTTTATCGAAAATTTTTCTATAGAAAAATTTTCGTTAAAAAAATTTTTCTATAGAAAAATTTTTATAACAAAAATTTTTCTATAGAAAAATTTTTTTAACGAAAATTTTTCTATAGAAAAATTTTTTTAACGAAAATTTTTCTATATAAAAATTTTTTTAACGAAAATTTTTCTATAGAAAAATTTTTTAACGAAAATTTTTCTATAGAAAAATTTTTTATTGATAAATTTTTTTATCGAAAATTTTCTATAGAAAATATTTTTTTATCGAAAATTTTTCTATAGAAAAATTTTTTTATCGAAAATTTTTCTATAGAAAAATTTTTTTAACGAAAATTTTTCTATAGAAAAATTTTTTTAACGAAAATTTTTCTATAGAAAAATTTTTTTAACGAAAATTTTTCTATAGAAAAATTTTTTTAACGAAAATTTTTCTATAGAAAAATTTTTTTAACGAAAATTTTTCTATAGAAAAATTTTTTTAACGAAAATTTTTCTATAGAAAAATTTTTTTAACGAAAATTTTTCTATAGAAAAATTTTTTTAACGAAAATTTTTCTATAGAAAAATTTTTTTAACGAAAATTTTTCTATAGAAAAATTTTTTTAACGAAAATTTTTCTATAGAAAAATTTTTTTAACGAAAATTTTTCTATAGAAAAATTTTTTTAACGAAAATTTTTCTATAGAAAAATTTTTTTAACGAAAATTTTTCTATAGAAAAATTTTTTTAACGAAAATTTTTCTATAGAAAAATTTTTTTAACGAAAATTTTTCTATAGAAAAATTTTTTTAACGAAAATTTTTCTATAGAAAAATTTTTTTAACGAAAATTTTTCTATAGAAAAATTTTTTTAACGAAAATTTTTCTATAGAAAAATTTTTTTAACGAAAATTTTTCTATAGAAAAATTTTTTTAACGAAAATTTTTCTATAGAAAAATTTTTTTAACGAAAATTTTTCTATAGAAAAATTTTTTTATCGAAAATTTTTCTGTAGAAAATTTTTTTTATCGAAAATTTTTCTATAGAAAAATTTTTTTTATCGAAAATTTTTCTATAGAAAAATTTTTTTATCGAAAATTTTTCTATAGAAAAATTTTTTTATCGAAAATTTTTCTATAGAAAAATTTTTTTATCGAAAACTTTTCTATCGACAAATTTTTATAACGAAAATTTTTCTATAGAAAAATTTTTTTTAACGAAAATTTTTCTATAGAAAAATTTTTTTTAACGAAAATTTTTCTATAGAAAAATTTTTTTTAACGAAAATTTTTCTATAGAAAATTTTTTTAACGAAAATTTTTCCATAGAAAAATTTTTTTAACGAAAATTTTTCTATAGAAAAATTTTTTTAACGAAAATTTTTCTATAGAAAAATTTTTTTAACGAAAATTTTTCTATAGAAAAATTTTTTTAACGAAAATTTTTCTATAGAAAAATTTTTTAATGAAAATTTTTCTATAGAAACAGTTTTTTAACGAAAATTTTTCTATAGAAAAATTTTTTTAACGAAAATTTTTCTATAGAAAAATTTTTTAACGAAAATTTTTCTATAGAAAAATTTTTAAAAATTTTTTTCTATAGAAAAATTTTTTTAACGAAAATTTTTCTATAGAAAAATTTTTCTATAGAAAATATTTCTATAGAAAAATTTTTTTACGAAAATTTTTCTATAGATTTTTTTTTTTACGAAAATTTTTCTATAGAAAAATTTTTTTTTACGAAAATTTTTCTATAGAAAAATTTTTTTTTACGAAAATTTTTCTATAGAAAAATTTTTTTTTACGAAAATTTTTCTATAGAAAAATTTTTTTTTACGAAAATTTTTCTATAGAAAAATTTTTTTTTACGAAAATTTTTCTATAGAAAATTTTTTTTTTACGAAAATTTTTCTATAGAAAAATTTTTTTAACGAAAATTTTTCTATAGAAAAATTTTTTTAACGAAAATTTTTCTATAGAAAAATTTTTTTAACGAAAATTTTTCTATAGAAAAATTTTTTTTACGAAAATTTTTCTATAGAAAAATTTTCTTAACGAAAATTTTTCTATAGAAAAATTTTCTTAACGAAAATTTTTCTATAGAAAAATTTTTTTTAACGAAAATTTTTCTATAGAAAAATTTTTTTAACGAAAATTTTTCTATAGAAAAATTTTTTTAACGAAAATTTTTCTATAGAAAAATTTTTTTAACGAAAATTTTTCTATAGAAAAATTTTTTTAACGAAAATTTTTCTATAGAAAAATTTTTTTAACGAAAATTTTTCTATAGAAAAATTTTTTTAACGAAAATTTTTCTATAGAAAAATTTTTTTAACGAAAATTTTTCTATAGAAAAATTTTTTTAACGAAAATTTTTCTATAGAAAAATTTTTTTAACGAAAATTTTTCTATAGAAAAATTTTTTTAACGAAAATTTTTCTATAGAAAAATTTTTTTAACGAAAATTTTTCTATAGAAAAATTTTTTTAACGAAAATTTTTCTATAGAAAAATTTTTTTAACGAAAATTTTTCTATAGAAAAATTTTTTTAACGAAAATTTTTCTATAGAAAAATTTTTTTAACGAAAATTTTTCTATAGAAAAATTTTTTTAACGAAAATTTTTCTATAGAAAAATTTTTTTAACGAAAATTTTTCTATAGAAAAATTTTTTTAACGAAAATTTTTCTATAGAAAAATTTTTTAATGAAAATTTTTCTATAGAAACAGTTTTTTAACGAAAATTTTTCTATAGAAAAATTTTTTTAACGAAAATTTTTCTATAGAAAAATTTTTTAACGAAAATTTTTCTATAGAAAAATTTTTAAAAATTTTTTTCTATAGAAAAATTTTTTTAACGAAAATTTTTCTATAGAAAAATTTTTCTATAGAAAATATTTCTATAGAAAAATTTTTTTACGAAAACTTTTCTATAGATTTTTTTTTTTACAAAAATTTTTCTATAGAAAAATTTTTTTAACGAAAATTTTTCTATAGAAAAATTTTTTTAACGAAAATTTTTTTATAGAAAAATTTTTTTTAACGAAAATTTTTCTATAGAAAAATTTTTTTTAACGAAAATTTTTCTATAGAAAATTTTTTTAACGAAAATTTTTCCATAGAAAAATTTTTTTAACGAAAATTTTTCTATAGAAATATTTTTTTAACGAAAATTTTTCTATAGAAAAATTTTTTTAACGAAAATTTTTCTATAGAAAAATTTTTTAATGAAAATTTTTCTATAGAAACAGTTTTTTAACGAAAATTTTTCTATAGAAAAATTTTTTTAACGAAAATTTTTCTATAGAAAAATTTTTTAACGAAAATTTTTCTATAGAAAAATTTTTAAAAATTTTTTTCTATAGAAAAATTTTTTTAACGAAAATTTTTCTATAGAAAAATTTTTCTATAGAAAATATTTCTATAGAAAAATTTTTTTACGAAAATTTTTCTATAGATTTTTTTTTTTACGAAAATTTTTCTATAGAAAAATTTTTTTTTACGAAAATTTTTCTATAGAAAAATTTTTTTTTACGAAAATTTTTCTATAGAAAAATTTTTTTTTACGAAAATTTTTCTATAGAAAAATTTTTTTTTACGAAAATTTTTCTATAGAAAAATTTTTTTTTACGAAAATTTTTCTATAGAAAAATTTTTTTTTACGAAAATTTTTCTATAGAAAATTTTTTTTTTACGAAAATTTTTCTATAGAAAAATTTTTTTAACGAAAATTTTTCTATAGAAAAATTTTTTTTAACGAAAATTTTTCTATAGAAACATTTTTTTAACGAAAATTTTTCTATAGAAAAATTTTTTTTACGAAAATTTTTCTATAGAAAAATTTTCTTAACGAAAATTTTTCTATAGAAAAATTTTTTTAACGAAAATTTTTCTATAGAAAAATTTTTTTAACGAAAATTTTTCTATAGAAAAATTTTTTTAACGAAAATTTTTCTATAGAAAAATTTTTTTAACGAAAATTTTTCTATAGAAAAATTTTTTTTTACGAAAATTTTTCTATAGAAAATTTTTTTTCACGAAAATTTTTCTATAGAAAAATTTTTTTTTACGAAAATTTTTCTATAGAAAAATTTTTTTTTACGAAAATTTTTCTATAGAAAAATTTTTTTTTACGAAAATTTTTCTATAGAAAAATTTTTTTTTACGAAAATTTTTCTATAGAAAAATTTTTTTTACGAAAATTTTTCTATAGAAAAATTTTTTTAACGAAAATTTTTCTATAGAAAAAATTTTTTAACGAAAATTTTTCTATAGGAAAAATTTTTTAACGAAAATTTTTCTATAGAAAAAATTTTTTAACGAAAATTTTTCTATAGAAAAATTTTTTTATCGAAAATTTTTCTATAGAAAAATTTTTTTAACGAAAATTTTTCTATAGAAAAATTTTTTTTTACGAAAATTTTTCTATAGAAAAATTTTTTTTTACGAAAATTTTTCTATAGAAAAATTTTTTTTTACGAAAATTTTTCTATAGAAAAATTTTTTTTACGAAAATTTTTCTATAGAAAAATTTTTTTTTACGAAAATTTTTCTATAGAAAATTTTTTTTTTTACGAAAATTTTTCTATAGAAAAATTTTTTTAACGAAAATTTTTCTATAGAAAAATTTTTTTAACGAAAAGTTTTCTATAGAAAAATTTTTTTAACGAAAATTTTTCTATAGAAACATTTTTTTAACGAAAATTTTTCTATAGAAAAATTTTTTTAACGAAAATTTTTCTATAGAAAAATTTTTTTAACGAAAATTTTTCTATAGAAAAATTTTTTTAACGAAAATTTTTCTATAGAAAAAATTTTTTTACGAAAATTTTTCTATAGGAAAGTTTTTTTTTACGAAAATTTTTCTATAGAAAAATTTTTTGAACGAAAATTTTTCTATAGAAAAATTTTCGATAAAAAAATTTTTTTTGACGAAAATTTTTCTATAGAAAAATTTTTTTAACGAAAATTTTTCTATAGAAAAATTTTTTAATCGAAAATTTTTCTATAGAAGAATTTTTTTATCGAAAATTTTTCTATAGTAAAATTTTTTTATCGAAAATTTTTCTATAGAAAAATTTTTTTATCGAAAATTTTTTGCGAAAGTTTTTCTAAAATTTTCTTTAATGTTAACTGCGTTTTAACAAAATGTACCGAATTCAATTGGTACCACAGAAGTACCAAATTTTCATATGGAACTTCTTTTAAATAAGGGGATAAAAAGGGGGAAAATGGTAACGATGCAACATGGACGGAAAAATGACGTACTGAGTTACTGAGGGCGTTGTTATCTGTAATATCTTTTTCTGAGGAAAAACATAAGTTTTCTTAGGAAAGCACTTTATTGTAAAAAAAAACTTTTTTTTTCATATATAAAAATCTTTTAATTCTTTTTTAGAATCCTTTTCTATTTTGATTTCTAATGTATTGTTAATTAGCAAAATCCTCAAAGTATTACATTATATTCCAAATAACTCTTCAATATTTAAAATAATTTTATGTTTTAATATAATTCTTAGAAAAATCTGTTAAAAATCACTCAAAAAATTTAAAATATTTAAATAAATTTCTTACCTCTAAAAAGTTTTTAATTCCAAGAACTCTAAAAAAATCAAATAATATTTGTTTTGTTCAAAAAAAAGTTTTATTTTTTTTTTTGAACTGCTTGGAGACTTTTAGACTCCTAAAGCCAACACGCCATCCGCCAACTTCTCAGCAAGTGTTGAAAGCCCCAAAACCAGCTGTTGACGACTGTTGAAATTTATAAAGAATCGAAAAAATTCGAAAGAGAACAAACAAAAAAAAACTTCTAAAAAAAAGTAAGAAACAATTTCACAAAAGTTAAATGTTTGTTGACTGTTTTCTTCACACGACCATAAATTATAGATCATTTTCAATATCAAGAAAAAATAAAACAAAAGCCACAAAGAGTATAAAAAAGTACAAAATTCGCATTTAACAAAACACATGCTGATTTGGGCTAAAATTGACGCCTTCCTTTATAAAATCTCCAGAATAAAATCTAAGAAATTGATAGAACATCAACAGCTTTTAAGAGGATTTTGAGTTTAAAGGAAATTTTTTTTTCACAGAACAATCAGGGGTGTCATAGAAACCAATTTCATTGGTATTGGTTTTGAAAACGACAAAAAAATTAAATTGGTGTCATGAATTCCAATATTAATGTTCGAACTACATTTTCTATTGGTTTTATGTGTCACAGAAAATAATATTATTGGTTTAGTATTGGAAATAAACCAAGCAACTTACAGTTAACAGATTTCATTTTAAAATTGGTATATCTATTTAAAACAAAGGCGTTACTGGCCAGCTGGTGCCTTTTTCGATTTAAAGATCCACTTAGAACGGATTTTTGATAATTCGGCCTTGTGGGGGATAAAAAGGGTAAATGCAGTAACGATATAATTCCCAAACTAAAAACAATAGAACTAAAATTAAATCGAGTTTGGATCAGCTACAAAAATAACAGTACAAGTAGTAAGTAATTTTCGAAAAAAAGGGGAGAAAAAGAGAACAATTGTTTTTGGTACTTTTTGGCTTTAACTTTCAAATAAAAAGAGATGGGTGAAAAGTTTACATTAAATTTTTAATCATGTGATAAGATAAAAGCAAGTTTTGATACTTTTTTGTGTCTTTGGAATCAATGAACCATATCGACAAACATAAAAAATTTCAAAAAATGGGGAAAATTGTAAGGCTAGAATATTCTTTGTGTTGAGGTACTGGCGAAGCAATTTAAATTAAATTTTTTTCAGTCCGCAATTCGGTCATTCCATTATGTTGGGGTATACAAGCTTCATTTGTCCAAATAGCAGCGTTTTTTTGATACCTATACCACAAACATCGCAAAAAACTCCAAATTATTTTTTTTTTTAATAATTTTTCTTTTATTTTTTATTTGATTTTTGATGTTTCACAAAAAATTCAAATTAAATAATTAACAATTGATTCGAACATTTTGTTTGATTTCAAGCCAATAATAACAAAATCGACTTGGTTTCATAGCACCAAATAATACCAGTATTGGTTTTCAAAACCGAGAAATTTAAAAACCGACTTGGTTTCTATGACACCCCTGAATAAATTGAAATTTAAGCTTTCAACGAACTCAACTGACCTAAGACAAGTAATGCCTTTTTAATCAAATGTGATAAAATTTTTGACATTAATCCAAAATTGTTTGATGATTATAAAGAAATTAAAATGAATTTAAAGATCAGGAATTATAAAGAATAAAATGGACAAGACTTATTTTATGGAATTGAACTGCCGCGGCGCGCCGTGGTATAGCAGGTTAGTCATCCGCCTAGCATATCAGAGGCCCAAGTTCGATAAATTTTCAAAAAAGCGGCGGTTCACCTCATAACTCAGCTAGCCACTGGTTATTGAGTATTAGGCTATGCTAAACTTCTCTAACTAATGCATTTGCCGTTCGGAGCCGGCGTTAAAACGTAGGTCCCTTTCAATGAGTCTAAAAATAGAATCGGATGCAGCTCATTGTCTGAGAGAAGTACCCCTTGTTCCAATTGGAATGTTGTCGGGGAATTATATATATATATATAAGCAATAAACAAAAAAATACATTTTTAGTACCAAATATCTTTCAATAAAAAGTACGTTAAAAAATATCGATAACTTCTGCGATATTAGCACTAATATCGCAGTTACAACAACAATGTTCAAAAAATTGGTTTTGTCTATATGTTGAACTTCCAAACATTGATTTACCGTATGGTCTTTTGATACGTCCCATAAAAAACGTTAACTAACTAATACTAATACTAATGCATTGAAATTGAGTAAATTTCTAACGAAGTTGAGAATTTTGATAAGACCAAAAAAATGTTCGTGGGGACAACCTTTCCTCGAAGAGTTTGAGTGGCTAGTCAGACCATCATCTTCAGGAGTAATATCCCTAGCACGCCTTATATCTTAGTGCCTGGTTGACTGAGCCTTGCTCGGAGCTTTATGATAAGCACTTTGAGGCAAATTTTAAAGTTTTTATATATTTTATATTATAAAGTGCTAAAATAAATTTAGAGAAAAGATATTGTACAAATATTCAGTTCATTTTGAATTATTTTATTTATTTTGTCCGACCAACACATAGTTTGCATAGTTTACAGTTTAACTCATTTTAATAATTTTGGAAATTATTCATACCAACAGAAACATCCGTCGACTCATGCGCAACAACTTTGCTAAAGATTATAGTCTGATCAAATGCACAGTTTACGATTTATTTCATTTTGAGTATTTTGCAGTGGCGCCACCTGAAGTTGTTCATACCATATAAGAAACCTTTGTCTGCTTATTCGTCACAACTTTGCTTATGATTATAACATGATCAAATGCACAGTTTACGATTTAATTCACTTTGAGTAATTTTCTGTGGCGCCACCTGTCGGACTTTGATCATTCCAATTCACAAACCTACTTCGGCTTATCCGTAACAACTTTTCTAAAGATCATAGCATGATCAAATGTATAGTTTACGATTTAACCCTTATGTACCCCGGTACCTTTAGCACTTTCATCTTAACTTTTGTAATGGAAACAGATGGTTCTCAAACCTCAAACTTCTTGAGAACTCCTAATAACTATTGAAATAGTTTAAATTATTATTACTTTTAAGCTAAAAAATTATATTGTATAGGCGCTGTGGTCCAATTTATATCTTATATACGTAACCGTACGGCAAGGTACCCGGGTACCTTCATACATTATATATGAAAAAACTGTAATAAAAAGTAAAATTTTATTGACAGATAACTAAAGCAAAATTAGACAGATTAGTTATAAATATTTTATATATGAATATTTATGTAGAAACAAGATTTACACTATTTTCTTTGTTTTATACATAGTTTCGAATTTTTTTTAAATTTTATTCTTGACCCTGGTTATAAAAGGGCTAGTGACATCCAATTTCAACCAATATTCTAAAATATATATTTTTATCCGTTGTGACAATCATAATTTCAGTTCTGCTCATAAAAACTGCTAATATATAACAATTTACGTGCTTTTTTATAACTTTGGTGAAAAATTATGTTTTTGTCGAAATCCTTTGATTTTAAGTCGCAGGTACGACTAAGCCGTTAAAGATATTGCTTTAGTTCTTTCTTTGTGGTAATCTGTAGGGGGTTCTAACTATAACGGGAACATTTTTTACTTTTTTCGATTTCGTTTAACAATCTATTTTAAAAAACCAAAAAAGGAGTTTTTAAAACGGTATGAACAAAGTACTTTTTTTCGTCCTGTGCAAAAGTGACATATCGTTAGCATCAAACATCAAAAATGGGTATTTAAATATCCTAAAGCCTTAAAAAAGTAAAACTAGTTAAACTTTTTAAAGTTTTTTAAAAATAATAATTTTTTTATAGCATATGCTCAGGAGAGTCTTCAAGGACATAGGATATTTTATAAAACCTTTGATAATTAGAAAAGTCTTCAACCGATTTTAAGGTTATATATCATGTATTTGGATTATTGGAGTCAAATGTAGAAAAATTGGAGGCTACATCTTCCTGTAGTACGAAACTTAATTTACTTAATACAAATTTATGGTATACATATATATTCGCCATGACTTGTATCCTTACAACCGCCACGTTGAATTCACCTTGAGATTTACTATTTACTATAAATGAACGTGCATTGTAACTCTCAGAGTTATTTTCCGAGATCACTCATTTATTTTCTCCAAAAATGTTTGTTTACAATAATTTTTCCACATAGGTACCCGGGTACCTTGCCATTCTCTTAAAGGTGTTTTTTTTGCCATACACATAAGGGTTAATTAATTTTTAGTAATTTTCAGTGTCGCTATCTGTCGGAAATTAGGCTTATCAGCTTAAAAATCTTCGCCGGCTTATTCGCAACATCTTCGCTAAAGAGCATAACATGATCAAATTCACAGTTTACTATTCTAAAAAGAACATACATACAGACAAACATTGATTTGTTTAAAATAATAATATTTTTCCCACCTTTTTATTCCTTAATTTCTTAAAGTTCCATATGCATATTTGGTACTTTTTTGGTGCCAATTGAATTCGGTACATTTTATTAAAACGCAGTTAGCATAATGTAAATATAATGTTCCTATTCATATTACTGTGGAGATGTTTAGTTATCATTTTATCCCTTTTTTACCCATTTTGGCTCCAAAATCAAAAAAGTACCAAATACGTATTTCATGTTTCTTTTACATCTATTGATTGCAGTACAAAGTTTCTTTCTATATTCTTTAGTTTAAAATATAAGAGTGGGTTAAAAACGTGCCAAAAAAACTATTTTCACCCTTTTTTACCCCCTATCGGACATAGTTTCAAAAAAGTACCAAACACCTGTCCGCTTATTTTCATAGCTGTTTAAAACGTAATTTTAATTTTGTTTCTATACCTATTACTTTAGGAGATATAGCATTTTCGATTTTTGCCCCTTTTTACCCGTTCCAAAAGTTCCAAAAGTCCCTTCTTCTTCGACCTATACATCAAAAAAGATACCCACTGCATATATATATATATATATATGCATATATATATATATATATATATATATATATATATATATATATATATATATATATATATATATATATATATATATATATATATTTATATATAAATATATATATATATATACATACATACATACAATTATTGCTCGTTTAACAATATATATATATATATATATTTGCTAGACAGAATAAATACGAATTATATTGCGTTCAAAGACATCAACATAAAGCAAGAATTTCTGGTAAAAATTGAGAAAATTCCAAATGAAATTAATACAGTTGGGACCTTGATTCTGGCTTTCACTTGGCTCTTAATTTTGGACCATGCTGATGTTTTCGCTTGGGTTGAGCATTGGTGAGTAGGGGCTCAAACGGTCTCGCTATTTTGAGGTTACATACTGAAATCGTATTTTTAATAACAAAAACTAAAAAATATGGTTTAACTATGTTCCGCAACTTTGTTCAGGAGTATTTGGTCTAGTTTTTTTCCGAATGTACCAACATCGAAAAACATCAAAATAAAATGTATTTGATACAATAGTAAGAAACATGGCAATACCACCACCTTGCGGCAATTTGTTGCAACATTTTTAGAAACGCAATAATAGATACTGTAAAAAAGTTTCAAAAGAGATGTCTGTGATGAAATTTCGACCAAAAATAAGGAATCTAGAGGCAAAAGTAGTCAATAGTACACCGAATCTGACACTTTTTTATAGGATTTAATTTAAATTTCAATATATTAATTGCATTTAAAGCAACTGGAGTTAACATGTGATTAAACAAATCATCTCTTGTACCACTTGGAACATTTTAACCGTCAAACGATTCTATCAAAAAGCAATTTTCAACATTTTTTATGTGCTTAAATTTGAGTAAAAAATTTAATTTTGTTTTCACAAGGGAGTCTATATTACCTATTTTTGGTATCTGGACACGTTCAAATTATAATGGTGTGTTCACAAAAGTTATTTAGCCTTGCTGTGGCTACAATTTTCCCAAATATAGTGTAGGAAAAATCAGGATTTCCAAAAAGTTATGATCAAAAAATTAAAAACAAAAAAATTTTTCTTTAACTTTTTTAAAAAATTTCTGCAATAAAATACATTTTTATATTAAAATTTTAGCAAAAAAGTATTCGCCATACTCTTCGCTAAAGAGTATAGCTATTTGGTAAAAACTGATGACACCTTTTTAGGCATCATCATAATATTGGGAAACTTTGGAGGCCCATAAAAATAAAACCGTCACTAACTTGGCAAACTGAGTATAGGGTTTTACTACATTTTGATAGTAGAATCGGACCTATATAGTCACGACCTTGCACTTTTTTCGCTGTTGTGCAGTGCTATTATATGAATTGTCAAAAAAAAAAAAAATTTGAAAAAATTATTCAACTTAAAAAATAATTTCAAGTCAAAGTTTGAAAAGGTGTCTTTTGACACCTTCGGTCGGAATAGTGTTAACTCTACCCACTTACGAAAAAGTCCACTAACCCATTAGTTTGCCGTATCGACTGCAGACTATTCGATTGGGAATTCATTTGGACAGGTTTTACGCGGACATTTTACCATTGACGGTATTTAGTACAATTGTTATCGAAATTCGAAAAAAACTCCATTGAAAATGAAGATTATTATCGAAAAGTGGACCATATAGATTTCTACGAATAATTTTTTTAAATGCCTACAAACGATAAAGATTCGACTACCTCGACTATCCATTACATAGATCTACCTTCAATGTTTATCCAGATAACCTCTAGTTTTTCGATCACTAAATAGAAAGATTTCTTAAAAGTACGATCACGAGATAGTAATACAAAACTTCAACTAAAGAAGAACTTTATCTGCCTGAAATCTTAAAAGTCAATTGTCTTAACATGTAATTTAATAGTCGTGAGTCTGGCAGTTTTTCATAAATGCAGTTTCACACAAAAAAAAAGAGTTAAAAGCAATGAAAACTCCAAACTCTGAAAAAAAAAATAAAATAAAGCAATAAAGACTAAATGAATATGACACTTCTCAAAAAAGCAAAATATAAACCACAAAAATCTGAGACAAAAACTGAAACGAAACTACACCATTTTCAATTGTAATTGAGAAATTTTCAAATTGAATTGAGAAATTTTCAATTGAAATTGAGAATATTCAATTTAAATTGAGAAATTTTCAATTGAAATTGAGAATTTTTAATTGAAAATGAGAAATTTTCAATTGAAATTGAGAAAACCTTAATTGGAAATGAGAAACATTCAATTGAAATTGAGAAATTTTCAAATGAAATTGAGAATTTTTGAATTGAAATTGAGAAAAGCCCAATTTAAATTGAGAAATTTTCAATTGAAATTGAGAATTTTTAAATTTAATTTGAGAATTTTTCAATTGAAATTGAGAAAAGCACAATTGAAAATGAGGTTGAATTTTTTAATTGAAATTGAGAAGTTTTCAATTAAAAATGGGAAATTTTCAATTGAAAATGAGAAATTTTCAATTGAAATTGAGAAATTTTCAATTGAAATTGAGAAATTTTAAATTCAAATTGAGAATTTTTCAATTGAAATTGAGAAAAGCACAATTGAAAATGAGGTTGAATTTTTTAATTGAAATTGAGAAGTTTTCAATTGAAAATGGGAAATTTTCAATTGAAAATGAGAAATTTTCAATTGAAATTGAGAAATTTTCAATTGAAATTGAGAAATTTTAAATTCAAATTGAGAATTTTTCAATTGAAATTGAGAAAACCCCAAATGAAATTTCAATTGAAAATTTCTCATTTTCAATTGAAAATTTCTCATTTTCAATTGGAAATTTCTCATTTCAAATTGAAAATTTCTCATTTTCAATTGAAAATTTCTCAATTTCAATTAAAAAAAAATCAACCTCATTTTTAATTGGGCTTTTCTCATTTTCAATTGAAAAATTCTCAATTTCAATTGAAAATTTCTCAATTTTAATTGAAAATTTCTCATTTTCAACTACACCATTTTCAATTGTAATTGAGAAATTTTCAAATTGAATTGACAAATTTTCAATTGAAATTGAGAATTTTCAATTGAAATTGAGAAATATTCAATTGGAATTGAGAATTTCCAATTAAAATTGAGAAATTTTCAATTGAAATTGAGACTTTTCAATTAAAATTGAGAAATATTCAGTTGAAATTGAAAATTTTCAGTTGAAAATGAGAAATTTTTAATTGAAATTGAGAAATTTTCAATTGAAATTGAGAATTTTTCAATTGAAAATGAGAATTTGTAAATTGAAATTGAGAAAATCCCAATTGGAAATGAGAAATTTTCAATTGAAATTGAGAATTTTTAAATTTAAATTGAGAATTTTTCAATTGAAATTGAGAAAAGCCCAATTGAAAATGAGGTTGATTTTTTTAATTGAAATTGAGAAATTTTCAATTGGAATTAAGAAATTTTCAATTGAAAATGAGAAATTTTCAATTGAAAATGAGAAATTTTCAATTGAAATTGAGAATTTTAGAATTGAAATTGAGAAAACCTAAATTGAAAATGAGGTTGAAATTCCACTTGGGGTGTTCTCAATTTCAATTGAAAAATTCTCAATTTAAATTTAAAGTTTCTCAATTTCAATTGAAAATTTCTCATTTTCAATTGAAAATTTCTCATTTTTAAATGAAAACTTCTCAATTTCAATTAAAAAATTCAACCTCATTTTCAGTTGTGCTTTTCTCAATTTCAATTGAAAAATTCTCAATTTAAATTTAAAAATTCTCAATTTCAATTGAAAATTTCTCATTTTCAATTGGGCTTTTCTCAATTTCAATTCAAAAATTCTCAATTTCAATTGAAAATTTCTCAATTTCAACTGAATGTTTCTCATTTCCAATTACGGTTTTCTCAATTTTAATTGAAATTTTCTCATTTTCATTTGAAAATTCTCAATTTAAATTGAAAATTTCTCAATTTCAAATGAATATTCTCAATTTCAATTGAAAATTTCTTATTTTCAATTGAAAATTTCTCAATTTCAATTGAAAATTTCTCAATTTGAATTGAATATTCTCAATTTCAATTGAATATTTCTCAATTTCAATTGAAAAGTCTCAATTTCAATTGAATATCTCTCATTTTCAATTGAAAATTTCTCAATTTCAATTAAAAAAATCAACCTCATTTTTAATTGGGCTTTTCTCAATTTCAATTTAAATTTAAAAATTCTCAATTTCAATTGAATATCTCTCATTTTCAATTGGAATTTTCTCAATTTCAATTTACAAATTCTCATTTTCAATTGAAAAATTCTCGATTTCAATTGAAAATTCTCAATTCCAATTGAATATTTCTCAATTTCAATTGAAAATTTCTCAATTCAACTTGAAAATTTCTCAATTACAATTGAAAATGGTGTAGTTAAAATTAAGAAAAGATCGTTTTAGATTTCAAACCTACAAAGAAAAAAAAAAAAAAACTTTAGCAGAACAATATTGTAAAAATTTGTGACAGCTGACAAAATTTTAAAATGCCAAAACGAAGCAATGAAAAGGAAATATTAAGAGCAAAACAGAAACAGGCTAAAAATAAAATTAAAGCCAAGTAAATATTTGATTAAGATCTGGGCAAAAGTAAATGAGAAAGTTAACCGCAGTTAGACAGTCTTTAAACTGACAGATAATTAAAAAGAAAATCAAGTTAGCTATAACGGCTATAAAACAGAGATAAAGTTTTAAAATATATAAATCAATTTTCAGACTACAAAGACTTATCTTATGTCAACGTTTTAAAAAAGTTTTCAAATGGATAAAATTTAGAAGACTTAATATTGGAATTTTGTATTAAAAGACTTAAAATGACTTAAAGAATCGAAAGAATAAGAAAACTGTAATGACAAGTTGTTAAAATGAAGACATTTTCGGTTAATAAATCTTTAAATTTAAGGACATAAGATAAATTTTATTTTCAAAGAAAGAATATTACTCTCATTTGCTTAGCTATAACTCGCTTATCTTAAGATTTTATTAAACTCTTAAAGGTCATTATAATTCCCTAATATCCATTCTATCGATGCCCTTATTAAATATCTCAATTATCTAATTACTTTTCCCACAATAATTAATTTCCTAAAGAAACCCCTTAATTAATATCAATCATACGCTCCATTGACTTTAGATATTAATAAATTTGAATATTTCTAATTTATCTTAGATTTCAATTGAAATTTATTAATAAAATTAATAATTCAAAATATTTAGCTTCTAAAACTTAAATTGAAAATTTAATAATATTCTCATGCTTGATTTGCCAATTATTTTCGCTATATTTTTTTGAGGTATTTGGCAAGAAAATGTTATGTATCGTTAACATATTTAATATTTAAGACCATAAAAAATTATTTCAAATTTGTTGGCAATAATTTTTCTTGGTTTTTTTTTTCATAGCATATAATTATAATTATATGTGGTATGTGAAGGTTGCGTGAGGTATTTCAAAAATACCTAAAAAAAAAAGAAACATAAAAGAATTTATTACATGAAAATAAACCCCAAAAAATGCGAACATTAAATTTTATTTTGATGCTTATTTAGTTGGGGGTTTTCGTCATAGTTTTTCCTAAAAATAGACCTATAAACTAAATAACTGAAAGCATTTGAAATATACGCATTTAATGTAAGTTGTAAAAATCAAAGGCTATTTTTTTAATGAGTTGGAAGTTTTTTTAATGGTAGCGTAAAGTAACTTTAAAGGTCATGATCATAATCGTTTCGGTACTACATATCAATTGTATAAACAACAAGTAAGAAAGTGCTATAGTCTGTCAAGCCCGACCATATGATATTTGCTTAATTTTGTCATCATAAACACACTTTAAGCTGTTTTCGTAATTTGGACTTATATGCAGGGGCCGAAAATAACTGTTATTTTTGAATTAAAAAAAGCAAATTTTTATAAAATGCGATGATTTTTAAAAATCTGATTTTTATTTTTTAGAAAAAAAAAATAACAATTATTTTTTGATTTTTATTTTTATTGAGCAAAAATAACAGTCATTTTTTACTTTTACTTTTTCGAGCAAAAATGAAAGTTATTTTTTAACTTTTATTTTATTGAGCAAAAATAACAGTTATTTTTGACTTTTATTATTTCGAGCATGAATAAAAGTTTTTTTTTGATTTTTATAATTTCGCGCAGAAATAAAAGTTATTTTTGTGTTTTCAACCCTATTTATGATCGCAAAACTCAACTCCTTTAAGTTTTGAGCGTATGAAAATTTTCACTGAAAAATTATCTTTGTTTGAAAAAAAATTTCAATGAATTTATCATGAATTCAAACAAACATAACTTTTATTTCTGCTCGAAAAAATAAAAGTCAAAAAATAACTTTTATTTCTGCTCGAAAAAACAAAAAATAACTTTTATTCTTGCTTGAAAAAATGAAAGTAAAAAATAACTGTTATTTTTGCTCGAAAAAATAAAAGTTAAAAATAACTTTTATTTTTGCTTGAAAAAATAAAAGTCAAAAAATAACTTTTATTTTCTGACTTTTACGATAAAAGTTATAACAGTTATAACTGTTGGTATACTAAAACGTGGGCCTAAGACAAATATTTCTAAAAGGTGGGAATACTTTTGTTTCTGCTCGAAAAAATAAAAGTAAAAACAAGTAAGAAAGCGCTATAGTCGGTCAAGCCGACCATACGATACCCTTCACCACTAAGGTCAAAGGTGTTATTTTTTCTGTATAAAGACAAATATTTGCTAAATTTTGCCATCATACAAACATTTCCTTAAAACGTATATATTCAACCTGCTTCCGTCATTTGGACTTATATGAGAGCTAGGGTCAAATGTGGACCTATTATCTCGAAATTTGGCAAATTGATTACAGTTGTTACAAAAATTACGTATGCAAAAATAAACTCAAAATTTTCATTATCTTAAGATTTACGAGCGTTTTAGTGATTTTTTGTCTCATTTAGTGCGTTTTTGAAGAAGAGTTTGTATGGGAGCTATGGTCAAATGTGAACCGATTTGGAAATTTGGTACAGTGATTTAAGTTTACATAAGCAGTATCTGTTTTAAATTTCATGAAAAAATATTGATATTTGTGGCCAATATAGCACTTCCGGGAAATGGGACCTATGGGAGGTACCATAAATAATGGACCGATTTTGACCAATTTCAATAGCCATGGTCCCATTATCAAAAAAATGATCTGTGCCAAATTTCATCAAATTATCTTTAGAATTGCGACCTGTAGTTTGATTACAAGGTTTACATGGGGTCCAGACAGCCAGCCAGACGGACGGACGGACATCGCTAAATCGACTCAGAAAGTGATTCTATTGTTATACTAAAGGTGGGTCTAAGACAAACATTTCTATGCGTTACAAACATCAGCACAATCTTATAATACCCTTTCCACCTATGGAGGTGAAAGGTATAAATTACTGTTACTTGTGCTCGAAAAAAATCTAAAAATAACTTTAATTCATGCTCGAAAAATAACTGCAATTTTGACTCGAAAAAATAAAAGTTAAAAATAACTGTTATTTTTGCTCAAAAAACTGTTACTTTTTTCTAAAAATAAAAATAAAATTAAAAAAAAAACATCTCATTCTATGAAAGTCCAAGACTCTCAAAATTGTATACTTGGTTTTACTTCTCGACAAAAATTCAAAAATAACAGTTATTTTCAGTCTTAAACGCTAATAAATGATAAACTATACTAGCTATGACCTAAATTAAGTAGAAAAAAGTCTTACTGAAACACAAAACTACCAAAAAATAGGGGTTTTGTGTCCGCCTGTGCGTCAAATGAAAGCACGATAGAGCCTTAAGAAAATCAGCTAGAGGAACAAGATTTACAAAAGTATATTCGATATCTTGAAAATTTGTTTTATTAAAAATGAGCAAAATCGGTTGACATTTAGTTAGAGCTCCTATATAACCTTTTTTAAGAAATCACATTTATAGGAATCGGTCCATATTTGGCTATGGCTTTCATATAAAAATCACTCGTGGAAACCCAAAAAGAAAATGTAACAAAGGCCAGCTAAAAGCTATTAAATTAGATACTATGACAGCTATGGCCACTAAAATAAATATAAATATTATTTTGTGACAATTGTGACAATATGACATCCCACCATAAAAAAGAATGGGGGTATATATTGAGATTGTTATTCCATTTGTAATTTCTTTAATATTGGCTCAAAGACCAAAAGGAATATACTCTGAATCCATATGAAATTCTAAGACGATTGAGTGATGTCCGTCTGTCTGTTGAAAGCATGATAACTCCCAAACGAAAAGAGAATTTTGGAAAAGAGATTCTTCATTTACGGGAAAATTAATATTAAAATTGGGCAAAATCGGCTCACATTTGACCATAGCTCTTGATAACCTCGTCTAGGCTGATCGTTTATGTGCGAAGTACCATGTTGACGGAGCTTTGCTCGGAGCTTTATGATAAGCATTTCAAGGCAAATTTTAAAGTTTTCATATATTTTATTTTATAAAGTACTAACCAACTAAAATATATTTAGAGGAAAGACATTATGCAAATACCCAATTAATTTTGAAACGTTTTATTCATCTTGTCTGATCAACACATGAACTAATGCCTAGTTTACAGTTCAATTCATTTTAAATAATTTTGGAAATTAATCCTGCCAACTTGGAAACCACCGACGGCCAATGCGCAACACTTTTGCTAAAGATTATAACCTGATAAAATGCACAGTTTACTATCTAATTAATTTTGAGTAATTTTGGCGCCACCTAAATATAAAGCTTCTGCAATCGAATTCAGTCCAAATATTTTACCAACAATACCAACTAGCGTGACAACTTTTTTCCAATTTGGTCCACATTTTGAATTAGCTGCACGTTCGTAGATATATGAGATATGTTTCTAAATTTAACACAACTTGAAGGTGGGTATATAAGATTTGGCACAGCCGAATATTACACTCTTATTTATTAAAAATTTAATTACTTTTTTAATTTTTCACTTTCTAAAATACTTTACTATTAAAAATACTTCACTTTTTACTCAAAAATGTCAAAGACTGAAAACTTTAAATAATAATACAAACTTGAGAAAAGTACCCAGCAAAACTTTGGTAATGGCAAGTACTCTGGTAAATGGTTACCTTGTAATGACTACAACATGCCCTACGAATAACTAATAAGTTATCACAGAAGTACTTATTTGTAATTAAGATGGTAATTTAAACTGAATGGCCCGGTTCGAATCCCACCAAGACCAACAATTTTTTTTTATTTTTTTTTTTTACTAAAAGAGTTTTTTACATGATTTTTGAATTTTAAGAACTTAAATATTACCTTCTGCAAAAATAAATGTTGGAAAACTAACTCACGGTAATGAAAAAATAACACCATGAGTTAATTTTGATTATGTAGGGGATGTTGGATACCAAACACGATTCTAATTGGTCTTAACTTGGTAAGCCCAACTTATCTGGGTCATCCTTCATCTCAACTGTAGACACACACCTCCTCATGGTATCACCCGGGAATCTAGTTTAACACCCATTAATATTGTGAGTTAACATGTTCCGAGAGTTGTTCCATAAGATCGATAAAAATGGGTTAGGATTACGGGCTAGTAACCCTCTCTTGAAAAAAAAATACAATGAAGAAGATAAAATTAGAATTGAAATGTCCCACTATCTAATGTTAGAGGAGGATGTCCGAAACTTCAATAGAAAGACCAAGTAGAGGAACATTTTTCAAAGCTTGGCCTATAAAATTGGAAAATATTCGCACAAGATCGAAATCCATGGAATTCTAAAATATGCTCGGACTTTGACCTTAACAGGTTGTAACATTTAAGAAAGTAAGAGTCAATCTTATCTAAAAACTTATACAAAAAAGAAGATTTAAATTGTTTAAGTTTTAAAATAATTTTAAAAAAGTTTTAAAATAATTACAAAAAATCGTATACAAATATTTTTCCAAAAATTACAACAAAGCAAAAAAAAAAGCAGGAAAAATAAAGTTATTTTCACATGATTTTGGATCTAAAAATAAAAATTGTTTATATTAATTATAAGCTGCTAAGTTTTCAACATATGAAGTAGCTCAGTGGAAGAGTCTCTGCCTAGCAGTCGGAGGGTCTGGGTTCGAGCCCCCCCCCCACCAAAAATTTTGTATTTCGTTTAAAAATATATGTTTTTAATAAAACAACAACAAAAAAGTTGTTGCTGTTTTTGTTGTTGCTTTCAAATTGTTGTTGTTGTTTTCCAATTGCTTACCCAAGGCATTACTTTTCTGCAATTGGTAAGTACTTGCCTCCAATGACATCCCCATGTTTAATGTAATGACTTATGTGTAAGTGAATGTGTAAGTAGTTCGTGTTCAATAGTTTAGCTGTTTAACTCATTACTTGGTAATGAAAAGTTTTGCTGGGTATTAAATAATGGTATTTCATTTTGAGAAACACTTACAAAACTATTGCGATAATAAGTGATTTTCCAATCATACTTTTTAAATTGTTTCATAAAGATATGTAATAACTGTACTTCATTTTCAGAAACACTTACAAAACTATTGCGATAATAAGTCATTTCCAATCATACTTGTAAAATTTTTATTTAAAAAAGTGTATAGCAAGTACTATTTTAAAAGTTATTGAATTCGAAGTATTTATTAAGCAGTATTTAAAACTGTTATATAGATAATATACAATAGTAAGCATTAAGTAAGTTCGCTTGTAAAAAAGTTGTAGTTAATACCTTATAACTAATTTACTCTACAAATAATTTAAATTTTATTTCTGATGTGGTTTGTTTGGACTATTATTACAACTGCCTTTTTTATGAAATAGAGGGCACTACTTCTAAGGCACTAATATGCCAGCCGTTTAAAAGTTTCAGATTTATTTAATTTTATTTTTTTTTGTATTTATTTAAATCTGTATTATTGTACTATGACAGTGTATAGTGGACAAATTTTCTACCAATTTTGAATATTATTGAGTTGAGTTTCACACTATTCAAATCTAATTGAAAGTTAATTTTCCTTTAATAGTTTATTTTCATGATCATCACACAACTAAAAGAAAGTATCCCATTAAAATTTACCCTACCAATTATAGTACCCAATTGCTTTTAACTTGCCCTTCTTTTATTTATATAAAGTCCATAAAAGTTTTCTTGTTGAAGTCCTCATTCACATTTCGCTCCCACTTAACCTCCCCAATTTCATTTTGATTGTTTTCCAAAACTAGAATAAATAAATAATTTTCTAAACAATTTAATGTTCCCATTTAAATTATATTGTTTAGTTGTTTTCTTTTTCATCTGAGTTATCTCTAATGTTTGCATTTTTATTAAAAATTTTTATTATTTCTCTCCATCAAACAAAACGCCACCCCAATACTAAACAGTTGACGCATTTTCTTGGTTCGTTTGGAGCCAACACAGAACGTATTTATTTCTTTATGAAATAACAAAAATGTTAATTAATCGATTTATTGAAATTTGATTGCAAATAAACGATAAAATTTTTATTTTTATTACTTTGAAATGCAAACATTTAATTTTTTTAGATACAAAATAGCCAGAGACTAATATACGCATGATATATGTATGTGGTATATGTGCGAGTTCAAAGTTTTGTTTTGGTGGATATTTTCCCAGGAAACAAAATGTGTGAAGTCTAAACATCTGTAACTTGTCTGTAATTATTCTGATGATTCCCTGGTGGGGGTTAATCTGTATCTTTTTTTTTTTGTCATTTTCATAGGCCTCAGTCAAATCCATCGAATGATACTCAGATGTCGTATAAAAGCAAGAATTCATGCTTAGATCCGACTATCGGTTGATATTCTGACATTTATCTGACTTTACTATGTAGTATTCGATCTTATTCGATCGGATGTCATTCTGTTAATTGAATAACTTTATTTTGCTTTTTCATGGGCTAAGATCTGAAAATGCATTGAAAATCATTATTTTTCAAAAATTTCCTATTTTTATAGGAAATTTTACAAACATTTCCTATTTTTGTACAAAAATTTTGAAAAGCTTCCTAATTTTATAAGAAAATTTTCAAAAATTTCCTATATTTATAGGAAAATTTTCAAAAATTTCCTATTTTTATAGGATATTTATCAAAATTTTCTATTCTTATAGGAAATTTTTCAAAAATTTCCTATTTTTATAGGAAAATTTTCAAAAATTTCCTATTTTTACAGGAAAATTTTCAAAAATTTCCTATTTTTATAGGAAATTTTTCAAAAATTTCCTATTTTTATAGGAAATTTTTCAAAAATTTCCTATTTTTATAGGAAATTTTTCAAAAATTTCCTATTTTTATAAAAAATTTTTCAAAAATTTCCTATTTTTATAGGAAATTTTTCAAAAATTTTCTATTTTTATAGGAAATTTTTCAAAAATTTCCTATTTTTATAGGAAATTTTTCAAAAATTTCCTATTTTTATAGGAAATTTTTCAAAAATTTCCTATTTTTATAGGAAATTTTTCAAAAATTTCCTATTTTTATAGGAAATTTTTCAAAAATTTCCTATTTTTATAGGAAATTTTTCAAAAATTTCCTATTTTTATAGGAAATTTTTCAAAAATTTCCTATTTTTATAGGAAATTTTTCAAAAACTTCCTATTTTTATAGGAAATTTTTCAAAAATTTCCTATTTTTATAGGAAATTTTTCAAAAATTTCCTATTTTTATAGGAAATTTTTCAAAAATTTCCTATTTTTATAGGAAATTTTTCAAAAATTTCCTATTTTTATAGGAAATTTTTCAAAAATTTCCTATTTTTATAGGAAATTTTTCAAAAATTTAATATTTTTATAGGAAATTTTTCAAAAATTTCCTATTTTTATAGGAAATTTTTCAAAAAATTCCTATTTTTATAGGAAATTTTTCAAAAATTTCCTATTTTTATAGGAAATTTTTCAAAAATTTCCTATTTTTATAGGAAATTTTTAAAAAATTTCCTGTTTTTATAGGAAATTTTTCAAAAATTTCCTGTTTTTATAGGAAATTTTTCAAAAATTTCCTATTTTTATAGGAAATTTTTCAAAAATTTCCTAGTTTTATAGGAAATTTTTCAAAAATTTCCTATTTTTATAGGAAATTTTTCAAAAATTTCCTATTTTTATAGGAAATTTTTCAAAAATTTCCTATTTTTATAGGAAATTTTTCAAAAATTTCCTATTTTTATAGGAAATTTTTCAAAAATTTCCTATTTTTATAGGAAATTTTTCAAAAATTTCCTATTTTTATAGGAAATTTATCAAAAATTTATTATTTTTATAGGAAATTTATCAAGAATTTCCTATTTTTATAGGAAATTTTTAAAAAATTTCCTATTTTTATAGGAAATTTATCAAAAATTTGCTATATTAATAGGAAGTTTTTCAAAAATCTCCTATTTTTGTAGAATATTTTTCAAAAATTTTAATATAGGCCATTTAAGTGAGCAAATATTTCATACGTTATTCTATTATTTTTAAGAGGTTAATCTGACTGTCAAGTGTTTTTCTGATGCTTGTGTTACTATATTCTATTGCTTTAGATTTAAATTATATTAAAAGTGTCTTTCTGATAATCTTACATTATTCTGGTTCTATAGTTCTCACTTTTCTTATAAGTCATACAGTCCGTCAAAATTTCTTCATCCAATACAATCATTTAGAAAACTCTTTTTAATCCCCGTCTCGAAGTTCGATAGTTTTTGCTCACTGGGTTATCTTATATTAACTGGTTCATGTTGCTGTTCTTGATCGGTTGTACATTATTTAGTTTAATTTAGATAAAAAATAATTTTAATGATTTTTGTGTAATAAATTTAAATTTTAATTAAAATAATTAAGTAAATATCTCCATTTACAACTTAATTGATATAGATTTTAATGAGTCAAATTTACATAAATTAATATTTTTTATTAAAAATTATTAAAGTAGTTAAACTTGAATTAAAAGTGAGTTCCAACAAGATGAAAACAAAAATAGTGGCTATGCACTACTTTATTATCGAATTTCTAAAAAGTGCAAAAAGCAGGGTTGATATATTTTTCATAACCTAACAAAGTGTCTTCAATTTTGTCTTTAAATGGCTAAATGCCTTTAAATAACTTAATTTCAATTATAAAGAAAGTAACGAAAAGTATAGAAATTCACAAAAAAGTACCAAAGACCTAACTTTAAGATTTAACTTGAGACAACAACAACCCAGCAAAACTTTGGTAATGGCAAGTACTCTGGTAACTGGTTACCTTGTAATGACTACAACATACCCTTCGAATAACTAATAAGTTATTACAGAAGTACTTATTTGTAATTAAGATGGTAATTTAAACTGAATGGCCCCGGTTCAAATCCCACCAAGACCAACAATTTTTTTTATTTTTTTTTTTTAATTATTTTTGAATTCTAAGAACTTAAATATTACTTTCCGTAAAAAATTTTTTGGAAAACTAAATCACGGTAATGGAAAAATGCCACCATGAGTCAATTTTGATTATGTAGGGGATGTTTGATACCAAACTCGATCGATTCTGATTGGTCTTAACTTTGTAAGCCCAACTTATCTGGTTCATCCTTCATCTCAACTGTGGACACTGACCTCCTCGTGGTATCACCCGGGAAACTAGTTTATCAACCCTTAATGTAGTGAGCTAACATGTACCGAGAGTTGTCCCATTACGGGCTAGTAACCCTCTCTTGAAAAAAATACAATGAAGAGGATAAAATTAGAATTGAAATGTCCCACTACCTAATGTTAGAGGAGGATGTCCGAAACTTCGATAGAAAGACCAAGTAGAGGAACATTTTTCAAAGCTTGGCCTATAAAATTGGAGAATATTCGCATAAGATCGAAATCCATGGAATTCTAAAATATGCTCGGACTTTGACCTTAACAGGTTGTAACATTTAAGTAAGTAAGAGTCAATCTTATGTAAAAACTTATAAAAAAAAGAAGATTTAAATTGTTTAAGTTTTAAAATAATTTTAAAAAAGTTTTAAAATAATTACAAAAAATCGTATAAAAATATTTTTCCAAAAATTACAACAAAGCAAAAAAAGCAGAGAAAAGCAAAGTTATTTTCACATGATTTTGGATCTAAAAATAAAAACTGTTTATGTTAATTATAAGCTGCTAAGTTTTCAACATATGAAGTAGCTCAGTGGAAGAGTCTCTGCCTAGCAGTCGGAAGGTCTGGGTTCGAGCCCCCATGGGATCATAAAAAAATTTTGTATTTCGTTTAAAAATATATGTTTTTAATAAAACAACAACAACAAAGTTTTTGCTGTTGTTGTTGTTGCTTTCAAATTGCATACCCAAGTCATTACTTTTCTGCAATTGGTAAGTACTTGTCTCCAATGACATCCCCATGTTAATGTAATGACTTAAACAGCGAATGAGTAAGTAGTTCGTGTTCAATAGTTTAACTGTTTAACTCATTATTTGGTAATGAAAAGTTTTACTGGGTTGTCTTATAAGTATTAAACTTACAATATTTTTCAGTTTCATATTTTCTTTCGTTCTTTATTTACTTAAAATTTTGAGTTTATAATAATATAATATATAGGAATTGGATCGGGCCATCAAAAAGTAGTTGGATAGTCTAGTAGTCTAGTACCGTTGACTTAATATTAAGCCCGAACACAGATGATTATCTTCGGCAAACATATTAACTACTCTTATTACACAGTACGACAAAATCAAATTTTTTTGAGTACACATGAGTAGTGTTAACAGAATATGAAAATAGGCTTAAAATAAAGAAATACGTGTCTCGGCTTTTTGTCAGAATTTTAAGAAAATCGATTTTAAAGATTCGAAGGACCGTGGAGGTTCACCTGTAACGTATTACTATTATAAAAAGTTTTATATAAATAGAATGGGTGAACCGATTTAAATGCTTGGGCCAGTTTTGAAAAGGGAATCAAATTTGGATTTGTTTTTATTAAAAAAATACTTTTTTCCCGCTAGAGGACGCTCTAATTTTCATTTTCTTAATTTTTCATAACATTTGTACATTTTTTGGATATTTTTTAATTCTACATGAAAATTAAAGCGCCATCTAGCGGAATTTGGATTTGTTTTTTAATAAAAACAAATTCAAAATTAATACCCTTTTCATAAGTGGCTCAAGTATTTAGATCGGTTCACCCATTCTATTTTTATAAAACTTTTTATAATAGTATAACCTCCAGGGCGCTTCGAATCTTTAAAATCAATTTTCTTAAAATTTTGACATGCTACAGCAAAACGCCGAGACACGTATTTCTTTATTTTAAGCCTATTTTCATATTCTGTTAACATTTCTCATGTGTACCAACCACTGTCGTACTGTGTTATGGATCATATTCTCGGGGAAGTGTTGCCAAACTCCTACCTTCTTCGAAGTCTTCTATTTCCATCCAAAGTTTAGACGGAAATAAAAGACTGCAAAGCAGGGATGAAAACAGCTTCCATGATTTTCTAAAAAATATAAAAAACAAGTAATAAAGTGCTATAGTCTGTCAAACCCGACCATACAATACCCTTTACCACTAAGGTCAAAGGTGTTATTTTTCCTGTATAAAGACAAATATTAGCTAAATTTTGCCATCATACAAAGATTTTCTCAAAATTTATATATTTAAGCTGCTTCTGTCATTTTGACTTATATGACCGATTATCTGGAAATTTGGCAAATTGATTACAGTTGTTACAAAATGCAAAAAATAAACTTAAAATTCTCATTATCTTTAGATTTAAGAGCGTTTTAGTGATTTTTGTCTCATTTAGTGCGTTTTGACAGAAGAGTTTGTATAGGAGCTATGGTCAAATGTGAACCGATTTCAGCGAAATTTGGTACAATGATTTTGGTTTACATAAAAAGTATTTGTTTTAAATTTCATGACAAAATATTGATATTTGTGCCCAATATATCAATTCCGGGAAGAGGGACCTATGGGAGGTACCATAAATAATAGACCGATTTTAACCAATTTCAATAGCCATGGTCCCATTATCAAAAAAATGTTCTGTGCTAAATTTCATCAAATTATCTTTAGAATTGCGACCTGTAGTTTGATTACAAAGTTTACAGGATGGTCCAGCCAGCCGTCCAGCCTGACGGACGGACATCGCTAAATCGACTCAGAAGGTGATTTTAAGCTATTGTATACTTTGCGTTACATACATCAGCACAAACTTATAATACCCTTTCCACCTATGGCGGTGAAGGGTACAAAAATAAATATCATGAAAAAAATATATGTATATATTAAATGTGTTTTATTTAAGTTCACTTTTGAAACCGCAAAATCGATAACCCTGTAGTTTTCTTAGTTTAATTGCGAATGAGATTGCACATTAGAAAGAAAGAAAAAAGCAATTATTCTATAACTTCCTGAAATATCGCACAAAATAACTGAAACCTTATGCATTGGTACTTTTGAATATGAAGATTTCAAAGCTTAACCTAACTCAAACTTTGCCTAAGTCAACTTAAGCCTTTTATTCATGTTGCCACAGAAATATAAAAAATTTTAAGAATTTGTAAGGAAAACGATACAAACGTTTTCCTTACAAATTCTTAAAATTTTTTATATTTCTGTGGCAACATGAAAAAAAGGCTTAAGTCAACTTAGGCAAAAATTGTGTTTCGTTCTATTGTAGTAGTTTCAAAGCTTAAAAAAATTTTTTAACTATTCATAACCAACATAAATATTTCTTCAACTCTTTAACATTCAACCATTAACATTAATTGATTATTTTATGCTCTTATTACTTTTAATTTTATGAAAAAAAAACTCCATTCAAATCGATTATGGCAAATAATCATAAATCACTTGGAATCTCCTGCAGCTAAAGAACGAAAAATAGACAAGAAATTTTCTATAACAAAAAAAAAAAAATAGAAAACATAAAATTCAAATAAATGGAATTTAAATAAAATTGTCTACATTTATTCATTTCAATAACTCAACAATGATCTTTTTAGATGTCTGTCTGTCTGTCTGTCTGTCTGTCTGTCTATCTATAGGTTTGTCTGTCTTTCGTTACTCTTTTGCCTTGAAGTCAAATGAAACGCATTAATAACGCCAAGAATATCGTGAGTTATGCAGACAGACAGACAGAGGAACGTGCAAGACATCTAGTATGATTCTTAAGAAGAATTCTTTAAGACTAGGATGGATAGACGAATGGACGGATATAAAAATGGATAAGACGTTTGTTAAGGGAACTCTACTACAATAATGGGAAGTGTTGAATACGAAGAAGAAGAAGAAGGAGTAGGAAAATGATGCTGATGATGTTTGAAGACCGATAAAAGGTGGCGGTGGTAGTGCTAATATGTTGCCACTAATATTTCAAAAGGCATTGAATGATATGCAAACATGTCTGAGAGTTACTTACAACTGGAGGTTGAAGACAGTATAAAAACCGAACATAAATTGAAGCTCAAGAAACTGCCAATCAAAGTTTGTTTTCATTTCAACTACAATGACTGGAAGAATAAGTGTTGAATGACGTTTAAAGTAGAGTTCTACCGTTTATTTAAATTTTATAAAGAAACAAATAAGAATGTGTAGGTGACGGTCAAGACCGGCCTTATGATGTCCTACACTACTAATGAATTTATAATGTAAAACGAATGCCACCTCATAAAGATTTTCTTTACGACCCAGAAAAACTTTGGTAATCGCAAGTACTCTGATAACTGGTTACCTTGTAACGACTACAACATACCATCCGAATAAATAATAAGTTATTACAGAAGTACTTATTTGTAATTAAGATGGTAATTTAAACTGAATGGCCCCGGTTCAAATCCCACCAAGGGCAACAATTTTTTTTAGTTTTTTTTTTATTAAAGGAGTCTTTTTAAATGATTTTTGAATTTTAAGAACTTAAATATTATCTTCTGTAAAAAAAATTTGTAAAACTAACTCACGTTAATGAAAAAATACCATCATGAGTCAATTTTGATTATGTAGGGGATGTTGAATACCAAACACGATTCTAATTGGTCTTAACTTGGTAAGCCCAACTTATCTGGGTCATCCTTCATCTCAACTGTGTACACACACCTCCTCATGGTATCACCCGGGGAGCTAGTTTAACACCCATTAATATTATGAGTTAACATGTTCCGAGAGTTGTCCCATAAGATCGATTAAAATGGGTTAGGATTACGGTCTAGTAACCCTCTCTTGAAAAAAATACAATGAAGAGGATAAAATTAGAATTGAAATGTCCCACTACCTAATATAAGAGGAGGATGTCCGAAACTTCGATAGAAAGACCAAGTAGAGGAACATTTTTCAAAGCTTGGCTATAAAATTGGAGAATATTCGCACAAGATCGAAATCCATGGAATTCTAAAATATGCTCGGACTTTGACCTTAACGGGTTGTAACATTTAAGTAAGTAAGAGTCAATCTTATGTAAAAACTTATACAAAAAAGATTTAAATTGTCTAAGTTTTAAAATAATTTTAAAAAAGTTTTAAAATAATTACAAAAAATCGTATACAAATATTTTTCCAAAAATTACAACAAAGCAAAAAAAAAAGCAGGAAAAACAAAGTTATTTTCACATGATTTTGGATCTAAAAATAAAAATTGTTTATATTAATTATAAGCTGCTAAGTTTTCAACATATGAAGTAGCTCAGTGGAAGAGTCTCTGCCTAGCAGTCGGAGGGTCTGGGTTCGAGCCCTCATGGGATCATAAAAAAAATTTTGTATTTCGTTTAAAAATATATGTTTTTAAAAAAACAACAACAAAAAAGTTGTTGCTGTTGTTGTTGTTGCTTTTAAATCGCTTACCCAGGTCATTACTTTTCTGCAATTGGTAAGTACTTGCCTCCAATGACATCCCCATGTTAATGTAATGACTTAAACAGCGAATGAGTAAGTAGTTCGTGTTCAATAGTTTAACTGTTTAACTCATTATTTGGTAATGAAAAGTTTTACTGGGGACTTAAAGTTTTTCTTTAAGGCTAAAGTTTTTCTTTAAGTCTTTTGTGCACAAACTTTAGAACCTTTCATCCAAGGTGCCTGTATTCTTACTTTTAAGGCCCCAAGTTTCGGTAAAAGTACCAGTTTCAAAGAAGGAGGAGACTGAATAAGGAAAGAGCAAAAATCCACGTATTTTACACAATAATTGAGAGGATTGGAGCAAGGGAAGTTTTATCTCACATACAAAGATAAAACTTGTTGTCGTGTGTATCTACATTAAGTTATAGCATTCAATATTTTTGTAACCTACGTTTTGGTCAATACTAGTAGTAGAGAGAAAATACGGTAGGATAGATGTAGGGGAACTTTCTCCCCCATACAAGAAAACACTTATACGGTTAAATCTTTAGAACTTTTAAAGGTCAAATTTTTTACAAAAATATTTTGTAAACATGAGTAAAGGTTGAAAAAGTTAGAAGGATCAGAGAGGGGGAAGTTTCTCCCCATATAAAAAAGATAATTGTATCGTAAATTCAGAAACATTAGAGGTAAAGCCGTTAAAACGAGTACAGATGATACTTTTATGATTCTTTTTTTTATTTTATTAGAAAGAAGTTTTAACCTCCTCTCAAGAACATAAGAGGTAGAGGCATTCAACTGAGTACAGAAGAAACTTTTATGATTTTTTTTGTGTTTTATTAGAAAGGAGTTCTATCCTCCTCTCAGAAACATTAGAGGTAGAGCCATTGAATTAAGTACAGAAGATATTTTAATAATTCTTTTTGTGTTTTACTAGAGAGGAGTCCTTATCTCTCTCAGAAACATTAGAGGTAGAGTCATTGAATTAAGTATAGAAGATATTTTTATGATTTTGTTTGCGTTTTTTTTTTAAGGAGTCCTATCATCCCCTCAAAAACATTAGAGTAGAGCGATTGAATTAAATGTAAATATAAATAACAACCCCAATCCCCTGATGACGTCTATTGGAATGAAAAAAAGATTACGAACTGAATTTCGGAACGTGCGTAGTATGCTAGAGTCAACAAAGCTTGCTCAAATTGAGAAAGTGTTCATTAATGATAATATGCTTTTACTGGATTTGTATGAATTACGGTATCCAGATAGTGGTAAACATCAAACATCGAACGTTTTAACCCTCGTATAAGCTGGTAGATCAGCAGACCAACCTAGATCAAGTATTGTTGGATTTCTTTTATCTAAAGAGGCAAAAATGCTATTATTGAATTGCAACCATAAGCAGACAGAATAATTATTGCAGAATTTAGAACACGAGTCAGAAATTTAACCAACATTCAATATTATGCTCCAACCGAGGCAGCCGAAGACATTTAAAAATGCGGTTTCTTTGACAGGCTCTCACAAATAATTAACAACATCAGTTATGGCGATCTTAAAATACTAATGGAAGACTTCAATGCACAAGTAGGCTGTGATAATACCCGTAGAGAGAGCGTGATGGAACGCATGGTGCGGGTTATATGACTGACAATAGTGAAAGACTTGCGGAGTTGTGTGATAATTTTAATGAGGTGCTGGGTGGAAATATATTCCCTCACAAAAAAATACATAAATGCACATGGGTGTCCCCGGATCCCAAAAACCGAAAACCAGATCGACCACTTAATTATAAGTAGGATGTGGAGGGGATCATAGCTAGATGTGGGGAACAAGAGGGGTGCAGATGTTGGCAGCTTTCATCATTTTGTTGTGGTCGAGGTTCATCTGAAGGTAAAAGCTGTGGCACCTAAACCAAGTATTACCAGGAGAAGGCTTGATGTTCAAAAACTGAAATCACCAAAAGTTGCTATGAGGTTTTCTAACGCATTGAGAAATAGAACAGATCCTTGCTATATCTCTATCCCCCAGAATGCAGACATCTACTGGAACCATATAAAAACAGCCTTTAGTGAAACTAATGCTAGTGAAATAGAGTACACAAGAAAGTCTAATAAGCCTTGGATCTCTAGTAAAGCGTGGCGGCTAATTGAAGATAGAAGACTAGCCAAAGGGAATTAAATAATGCCAAACCCCTGTAGAACAAAAACCAAAGACAGCGCGAATATCAGCATCTGCATCGTGAAGTCAAACGGAGTTCAAGGTAGTATAAGCGGAGATGGGCTGAAAATTTAGCCAAAGAAGCCCAAATAGCCAGAGAAACTGGTCGGTCCAAGGACCTATATCGAATCACGAAGGAAATTGTTTTTCATAGTTACTGTAATTCAAAGCCACTGATGAATGAGCAGGGCTACAAAGATCAACATATGGAATTCTTTGAAGGCTACTACAAAAAGTTACTATCAGTCAATCCGGCTGAGTTCTGTAAAATATGTAATTGCTAGCCTGAGCATCACACAAATAACGAGTTTAATATTGCAACATCTACCACATCTCCAGAAATTACAGCTGCAATTAAGTGCCTTTAGTCTGGAAAATCTGCAGGTACGGACAAAATACCACCTTAATTATTAAAAACTGACTCAAAACTATCAAGAAAGTTTTTAGAGCCTTTGATAACAAAATACTGGTCGGACGAAAGACTCCTAAATGTCCTCAGAGAGGGTGTTATCATAAAAATTCCAAAAAAAAAAAAAGGAAATTGACATGACTCACTCTTCTTAACATTGTCAATAAAGTCATATCCCATATTCTGCACAGTCGCATAGCATCCATTGTCGAACCACAGCTAAGACGCGAACAAGCAGCTTTAAGCCTAAGGGTTATTGTGGAATAATCGGTTGAATGGTGATCTCCTATTTACCTACAGTTTATTGAGCATTTGGCACATCGAAGCACAGTGCTATTTGGGAAGCTTTACAATGAGAAGATTATATGACTCATCAAGGAGCTCTACAACAACGCGTTCTGCTGTATTCTTCATGTAGGTTGTCAGAGCCAACCAATCCGTGTGAGGATAGAAGTCCGTCAACTACGTGTACTGTCCCCATTTCTGTTAAATGTAGTTCTTGATGTTGTATTGAATAACTCGATGTCTGGGCGACATGGTATCACCTGACGACGTATGTCTGTTCTCTTACTGATTCTCTAGCATGCAATCCTAATTTCAAACCTTTGCCTCTTGTGGTGTTCTAGCTGGTCTTCAGATTAACATCAAAAAACTAAGTCAATGTGAATATATCTTATCTTATATTCTTAAACGAGCAATAATTGTATATATATGTATATATATATATATATATATATATATATATATATATATATATATATATATAGAATGGCTATCTCGAAAACGGCTCTAACGATTTTGATAAAATTTGGACAGTGGGTATCTTTTTTGATGTATAGGTCGAAGAAGAAGGGACTTTTGGAACTTTTACCTCTAAGAGGGTAAAAACGGGTAAAAAGGGGAAAAAATCGAAAACGCTATGTCTCCTAAAGTAATAGGTATAGAAACAAAATTAAAATTACGTTTTAAACAGCTTTAAAAATAAGCGGACAGGTGTTTGGTACTTTTTTGAAACTATGTCCGATAGGGGGTAAAAAAGGGTGAAAATAGTTTTTTTGGCACCTTTTTAACCCACTCTTATATTTTAAACTAAAGAATATAGAAAGAAACTTGGTACTGCAATCAATAGATGTAAAAAAAAACATGAAACACGTATTTGGTACTTTTTTGATTTTGGAGCCAAAATGGGTAAAAAAGGGATAAAATGATAACTTAACATCTCCAAAGTAATATGAATAGGAACATGATACATTATGTTAAATGCGTTTTAAAAAAATGTACCGAATTCAATTGGCACCAAAAAAGTACCAAATATACATATGGAACTTTTAGAAATTAGGGAATAAAAAGGGGGAAAAATTAGTATTATTTTAAACAAATGAATGTTTGTCTGTATGTATGTTCTTTATAGAATAGTAAACTGTGAATTTGATTGTGTTATGCTCTTTAGCGAAGATGTTGCGGATAAGCCGGCGAAGGTTTTAAAGTTGATAAGACTAATTTCCGACAGATGGCGCCACTGAAAATTACTAAAAATTAATTAAATCGTAAACTGTACATTTGATCATGCTATGATCTTTAGCAAAGTTGTAGCGCATGAGCCGACGAAGGCTTTTTAGTTGGTATGAATAATTTCCGACAGGTGGCGCTACAGAAACTTACTCAAAGTCAATTTAATCGTAATCTGTACATTTAATCATGCTACAATCTTTAGCAAAGTTGTTGCACATGAGCCGACGAAGGTTTCTTAGTTGGTATGAAGAAATTTCGACAGGTGGCGCTACTGAAATTTACTCAAAGTCAATTTAATCGTATGCTGTACATTTAATCATGCTATAATCTTCAGCAAAGTTGTTACGGATAAGCCGAAGAAGGTTTATGAATTGGAATAAGCAAAGTCCGACAGATGGCGCCACAGAAAACTACTCAAAATGAATTAAATCGTAAACTGTGCATTTGATCAGACTATAATCTTTAGCAAAGTTGTTGCGCATGAGTCGACAGAGGTTTCTGTTGATATAAATAATTTCCAAAATTATTCAAAATGAGTTAAACTGTAAACTATGCAAACTATGTGTTGGTCGGACAAAATAAATCAAATAATTCAAAATTAACTGAATATTTCTACAATGTCTTTCCTCTAAATTTATTTTAGCACTTATAATATAAAATATATAAAAACTTTAAAATTTTCCTCAAAATGCTTATCATAAAGCTCCGAGCAAGGCTCGGTCTACCAGGTACTAAACTCATTAAATGACACCAAATTTTATGTTGCTGGGGAACCCATTGATGGAGTTGAAACTTTTTGCTTTGAGAAAAATAGTCTACAAGCCTTTGCTAATCGGTGCCTTAGACGTATACTCAAAATTTTCTAGCCCTCTACAATCGCTAATCAAGACTTATGGTTGCCCACCGCTCAAGAATCGCTTTAAACAAGTGCACGAACTAGAAAAAATGGTTGGCTAGGACACACATTGAGAAAAGCAGCCACTGATATTACTCGGCAAGCTATCGAATATAACCGTCAAGGTTCCAAGAGGTCTGGAAGACCCGCAATCACGTGGGCATAACAAACTGAGAAAGAGCTCAGGGAGTTCGGTGTATCATGGAACGAGATGAAATGATTACCGATAAACCTACATGGAAAACATTTGTTGAAGCCCAATGATTCACCTGGAATCAAAGGACTTAATATATTAAAAACTTTAATCAGCAGAATCGGGTTTAGAGTATTATGGAACTTATTTACAAACTATAATTATAAGAGAACACGGATAACGTCGCTTTGTAACTTCTAGTATACAAATAAAGGCTATTATACTCTTCCATATTATAGTGTAGCGCATCAAAACTCAACCTGACTACAAATCAGCACAAAAAAACATAACTGCTTTATATCCCTCAAACCGTTTCAAGAACACAATATTTTTAACATTTTATTACATTTATTTTTGCCTTTTTCTGCTTACAAACTATAATTGCTGACATCAAAATTCTCGCATAATAACATCAATCAAAATTGTATAATAAAAACTACAAAAAAAAAGTTTCATTATTTACTTATTCAGTTTTTTTGTGGAGCAGAGAAAAAAAACGTATGTTTTTTTTTGTAGAAACTGAAACCCAATTGTAAATAATGGCACAATTTATATACATTTTTAACTGGAAATTTTAAACGGTTTTTTCATGATTCATATCATTCAAAACCGTAAAATATTTATTTATCATTTAATCGTAGAAACACCTTAACACTCCTTTAACTAAAGTCAATATGAGAATATTAAAGTAATAAAAAATATATGTATGCATTTAAATAAATGCATTATTTGATGGTGATAAATGTTTTAAGATTTCATATGTTCTAATTAAGTAGTGGATAAAAGGAGGGTTGTGTGAGGAGTTTAACTTAGTGACATTTTTATACCCACCATCAAAAAGAATGGGGGATACATTGAGATAGTCATTCCGTTTGTAATTTCCTTAATATTGGCTAAAAAAACAAAATTGAAGTATATTCTGAATCCTTATTAAATTCGAATTAGATTGAGTCTGTCTGTCTGTCTGTCTGTCTGTCTGTCTGTTTGCCTGCCTGCCTGCCTGTCTGCCTGTCTGTCTGTCTGTCTGTCTGTCTGTCTGTCTGTCTGTCTGTCTGTCTGTCTGTCTGTCTGTCTGTCTGTCTGTCTGTCTGTCTGTCTGTCTGTCTGTCTGTCTGTCTGTCTGTCTGTCTGTCTGCCTGCCTGTCTGTCTGTCTGTCTGTCTGTCTGTCTGTCTGTCTGTCTGTCTGTCTGTCTGTCTGTCTGTCTGTCTGTCTGTCTGTCTGTCTGTCTGTCTGTCTGTCTGCCTGTCTGTCTGTCTGTCTGTCTGTCTGTCTGTCTGTCTGTCCGTCTGTCTGTCTGTCTGTCTGTCTGTCTGTCTGTCTGTCTGTCTGTCTGTCTGTCTGTCTGTCTGTCTGTCTGTCTGTCTGTCTGTCTGTCTGCCTGTCTGCCTGCCTGTCTGTCTGTCTGTCTGTCTGTCTGTCTGTCTGTCTGTCTGTCTGTCTGTCTGTCTGTCTGTCTGTCTGTCTGTCTGTCTGTCTGTCTGTCTGTCCGTCTGTCCGTCTGTCCGTCTGTCTGTCTGCCTGTCTGTGTGTCTGTCTGTCTGTCTGTCTGTCTGTCTGTCTGTCTGTCTGTCTGTCTGTCTGTCTGTCTGTCTGTCCGTCTGTCTGTCTGTCACTATAAACCTTAACGAAAGGATATAAGTCACTGAAATTTGGCAAAAATATTCTTTATTTCTTGGAAAATTTTGGTATTGAAATCGGGCAAAATCGGTTCACATTTGATCATAGCTTCCGTATAACCTCGTCTAGGCTAATCGCCTTTTTGCTAATAAATGACAGCTATGATGACAAAAGTAAAAAATAAAAAATAAAATTTCATCGAAATCGGTTCACATTTAACCATAGCTCCCATACAAAAAGACTTACGGAAATAGCCTAAATTCCACCTGAAATACACTAAAATGCCAATAAATAATAAACTGTAATAGCTTTGGCCACTAAATTCAGCACAAGAAGGTCTTATGTGAATACCAGCCAGTGTGCAAAATTTTGTCACAATCGCTCGCCATTTGACCATAGCTCCCATATAAAAAACTTACGGAAACACAAAAATACAAAAAGGGGGTTTATGTCCGTCTGTCTGTCAGATAAAAGCTCGATAGCGCCTTAACAAAAAGGACTACAGCAACAAAATTTTACAAAAGGAAGTCTTATGTGAATGCCAGCCAGTTTTTTTTTACAATCGGTCACTATTTGACCATAGCTCCCATATATAAAACTTACCGAAACACAAAAATATATAAAGAAAAGACGGTTTAAGTCCGTCTGTCTGTCAGATAAAAGCGCGATAGCTCCTTAACTACAAGAGCTAGAGAGACAAAATTGTACAAAAGTATTTTTGATATATAACATAATTTGTGCACTGAAAATGGTCTAAATCGGCTTACATTTAGTTAGAGCTCCCATATAACACCGCCCCGGGAAACACATGAATGCTGATAAATTGAATACAATTGTAATAGCTATGATGACTAAATTTAGAATAGAGAAGTTTTATGCTACTATTGGTCAGTATGTCAAATTTTATAGGAATCGGTCCATATTTGACTATAGCTTTTATATAAAAAACACTCCCGGAATCCAATTGAAACAATTGCATTGTATTAAAAAACGTATGCCAGACGATTGAAGTCTCAGGAAGCAAAACTTAAACACTTTATGTAGTTCCACAAAGTTATATTTTTATTAATTTTATTAATTTTAGAGTTAATCACTTTAAATACACTTTTACAAAAACTGTAAACAAACTTCACAAAACTGCTTTACAAATATTCTTAGTCACACTGTTCTCTTATACGCGTCTCAATTAAAACTGTTCCCACAATGTTCGTCCATCGGAATTATATGGTAGAGTAGAGAGTTTCTAGCATTTTCTGCAGACGTAGACAAAGAGCTGCTGTCGTTGATTACACTAATTCTGGGTACTTAGAAAATCGTTCATCTTACAGGGATGTCCGCCTTTTTGAGCTGTCCGCCAGTGGAGCTTTTACTGTATATACTTTAAAAAATATACCAACAATTTCTACTCATTTAAAAGTTTTTTATGGTTAATTATTTTGTTTATTAATGACATTAATTGAATCAAATATTCTATTAATTAAATCTAACCAAGTCTTTAATTGAGAAGAATTCGTAACTTATTAATGTAGTTGTGTAGTTGTGCCTATATCCCTCCATCTGAACTCAAATTCTTGAAATCAGTGCAAAAAAATCTAATTCATCTTAAACAAAAGTCATTGCTCTCTTTTTAAATTTGGACTTTAGACCAATTATTAAAATTATTAACTAGAAGTAGCCAAAAAAAACAGTTGCTAACTGAACCCTTTTGATACTAAAGCTGAAAAAATATTTCAAATTTAAATTGCACAGTGGGTAAAAAAAAAATTTAGAAAAATAATTCAAGATCTTTTAAACGTTAAGCTCGATTATCATGAAATACAATAAATTTCGAAATTTGGATACGATATTAGCAAAACTCTAGGCATAAGTTTAAATTATTTTGTTCGAAGTCGAATATCTCATAAACTATAAGAGATAAACTATACGTGTAGCAATGTTTTGTAGATCTTAGCCAGCAAATCTTGTACATATAAAATCTTTTATATCGGATCAAAAATATGACTTCTGGGCCGTTCTTAATTTTCGAAAAACTCAAGGTGCCCTATTTTGAGGGTATATAGCTCCACACCTGATAAGTCTACAGACTCAAAATTCTAAACTTAAGCTCGAATACTCCTTCTCAATACCCATCTGAAATCATCATGATAATCGAGCTTAATGTTTAAAAGTTCTTCAATTATTTCCTTAAATTTTGTTTTTCAACCCAATGTGCTATAGCAGATAGAAGAATTGTCATAGTCGTATAAAATGATACCCATAAAAAAGTATTGCGGTTTTCGAAATTGAATTAAAAGACATTTCTGTCATATTTTTGTATGATGCCTTAAGTAATATATTTTTTTAAAATAAGCAGACACCAGAGAAAAAACAGATCAATCAATTTATTTAATAAAATAAATGGTCACAGAAAAAAAGTGGAATTGCGATAAATCGTAGGAAGTCAATAGTTTTCTATCTCTTTCCTGGCCCTGGAATAGCTTAGAATGCAATCACTATGACCTGATATCTGAGACCTTGAACTTTTATTTAATTGGAAAAACCCTTTAATTAGTTTTAAATGGCTAGACCCTCTAAGACTATCGGGATTCTGCTGTATCGGTTTATTAAAGTAAATTTTAAAAAAAGGTGAACTTTGATCAGAAAGAAGTTTATTTTATTAATTCAAATAAAAATGTTAAACGAAACCATAGAAAAAACCCCAAAAAAGCCCCAGATTTTTTGTGGTCTCGAAAAAATACCCAAATAATTCCTATTTAGTTAAAAAATTTACAACTTATTTTTTTCAAAACAAATTTTGCACGATTGTTGTTTTTGAGTTTTAAAGGAATTGTTTAATTTTTCTTAATCATGATTATTTTTTTTTTTTAAATATTTATTTATTTGATAGCATTTTTTTTCTCATTCTTCATCTTTAGTTACGCCGAAATTATTGTAGTTTTATTTACAAAATTCGAAAAAAAAAAAATACAACAGAACCTCAAGGTTAAATGCGTAAAAATTTTTTGATAAACAAAACTAAAATATCGAAATCGTGTACCAGAAAAGACCATAACAAAAAATTTTGTATAAACTCAAAATCTTAAATAAACAAAAAAGTTTTGTATGGAGAACTACAAATAGGAATGAGGGAAAAAAAGCTATAAGTTTCCAAAAACTCAATAAAACTGTCTGATGTTTAGAGCAAATAAAAAATTGAATAGCCAAAAACTATAAGTCGATGAAAGCAAATAAAATTTCAGAAACAATTAGGTTCAACATGAAACTATACACCATTTCTCAGAAAGTAAAAAATAAGGGCCAAATCGCGGCATTCGATATCGAACATAAATTCAGACCTTAAAGCTAATATTTTGTAACATACCGTAAGGATTTTCAAAATGACTTATTTTGCAAAAAGTTTACTAAAATTTGATATCTAAACAAATCCGTTCATTTGTCAAAACATTAAGTTTAAACGAAATTCTTTTACTAACAGGGAACTTTTGCAAATAAGCTACAATATAGTGATCCTTATATTTGATATGTTTATTATTTAAATGATCCTAAAAGTAGGCTACACAAGTGTTTCTAAAATATCTAACATTTCAATCGATAAAGAATGCTTTGATTTTGCCCCAGGTTTACTTCGTTATCAAAGTTCTGGTCATAAGTGGGACCATATTTATTGAAATATTTTGGGTAACTCTCATATGAGAAATCGTCTTTTGGAAACAGTGTTGACAAAAGTCATAAACAAAAAGCCTCATAAAAATCGTAGCTGCAATTATTTGCATGCTCAGTTTTTACACATTGCAAAAGATGTAAGAATTGATCGAACAATACTGGAACATGATTGAAGAGAATTTAGTCCGGAAACCGGTCAAGGTGTATTTTTTCCATGAATTTATTTTTTTGTAAAATTTTATCTTACGTAATCTGGCAAAATGCAATCACGAGAAGATCACAAGAAAAAGCAAACAGAAAAAAGGTAATTTTATCTGAAAAGAAATACATTATAAAAAAAATTTTCTATGAGAAAAATCTTTTATAAGAAAAATTTTCTATAAAAAGAAATTTTCTATAAGAAAAATTTTCTATAAAAAAAAATCCATAAGAAAAATTTTCTATAAGAAAAATTTTCTATAAGAAAAATTTTCTATAAGAAAAATTTTCTATAAGAAAAATTTTCTATAAGAAAAATTTTGTATAAGAAAAGTTTTCTATATTAAAAATTTTCTATAAGAAAAATTTTCTATAAGAACAATTTTCTAAAAGAAAAGTTTTCTATAAGAAATTTTTTCTATAAGAAACATTTTCTTCAAGAAAAATTTTCTATAACAAAAATTTCCTATAAGAAAAATTTTTGATAAGAAAAATTTTCTATAAAAAAAACTTTCTATAAGAAAAGCATTCTATAAGAAAAGTTTTCTATAAGAAAAATTTTCTATGAGAAAAATTTTCTATAAGAAAAATTTTCTACAAGAAAAATTTTGTATAAGAAAAATTTTCTATAAAAAAATTTTCTATAAAAAAATTTTTCTATAAACAAAATTTTTTATAAGAAAAATTTTCCATAAAAAATTTTTCTAAAAGAAAAATTTTATACACGAAAAATTTTCTATAAGATAAATTTTCTACAAGAAAAATTTTCTATAAAAAAATATTCTATAAGAAATATTTTCTATAGGAAAAAATTTCTAAAAGAAAAATTTTCTAAAAGAAAAATTTTCTATAAGAAAAACTTTCTAAAAGAAAAATTTTCTATAAGAAAAGTTTTCTATAAGAAATTTCTATTACAACAATTTTCTATTAGAAAATTTTTCAATAAGAAAAATTTTGTATAAGAAAAAATTTCTATAAGACAAAATTTTCTATAAGAAAAATTTTATATAGTAAAAATTTTCGATAAAAAAATTTTATATAAAAAAAATTTTCTGTAACATAAATTTTCGATAAGAAAAATTTTCTATAAGAAAAATTTTCTTTAAAAAAATTTTCTTTAAAAAAATTTTCTGTAAGAAAAATTTTCTGTAAGAAAAATTTTCTGTAAGAAAAATTTTCTATAAAAAAATTTTCTACAAAAAAAATGTTTATAATAAAAATTTTCTATAAGAAAAACTTTCTATAAGAAAAGTTTTTTACAAAAAAAATTTTCTATAAGAGAAATTTTCTATAAAAAAAGTTTTCTACAAAAAAAATTTTCTATAAGAAAAATTTTCTCTAAGAAAAATTTTCTCTAAGAAAAATTTTCTATAAGAAAATTTTTCCATAAGAAAAATTCTCTATAAGAAAATTTTTCTATAAGAAAAATTTTCTATAAGAAAATTTTTCTATAAGAAAAATTTTCTATAAGAAAATTTTTCTATAAGAAAAATTTTCTATAAGAAAATTTTTCTGTAAGAAAAATTTTCTATAAGAAAAATTTTCTACAAGAAAATTTTTTTATAAGAAACATTTTCTATAAGAAAATTTTTCTATAAGAAAAATTTTCTATAAGAAAATTTTTCTATAAGAAAAATTGTCTATAAGAAAATTTTTCTATAAGAAGAATTTTCTATAAGAAAATTTTTCTATAAGAAGAATTTTCTATAAGAAAAACTTTCTATAAGAAAAATTTTCTATAAGAAAAATTTTGTATAAAAAAATTTTCTATAAGAAAAATTTTCTATAAGAAAAATTTTCTATAAGAAAAATTTTCTATAAGAAAATTTTTCTATAAGAAAAGTTTACTATAAGAAAATTTTTCTATAAGAAATTTTCCTTATAGAAAAATTTTCTATAAGAAAATTTTTCTACAAGAAAAATTTTCCATAAGAAAAACTTTCTATAAGAAAAATTTTCCATAAGAAAAATTATCTTTAAGAAAAATTTTTTATAAGAAAAATTTTCTATAATAAAAATTTTCAACAAAAAAAATTTTCTATAAGAAAAACTTTCTATAAGAAAAGTATTCTATAAGAAAAATTTTCTATAAGAAAAATTTTCTATGAAAAAAATTTTCTATAAGAAAAATTTTCCTTAAAAAAATTTTCTATAAGAAAAAGTTTCAATAAGAAAAATTTTCCATAAGGAAAATTTTTTATAAGAAAAATTTTCTATAAGAAAAATTTTTTATAAGAAAAATTTTCTATAAGAAAAATTTTCTATAAGAGAAATTTTCTATAAGAAAAATTTTCTATAAAAAAAATTTTCTATAAGAAAAATTTTTCATAATGAACATTTTCTATAAGAAAAATTTTGCATAATAAACATTTTCTATAAGAAAAATTTCCTATAAGAAAAAATTTCTATAGGAAAAATTTTCTATAAGAAAAATTTTTAATAAGAAAAATTTTTTATACGAAAAATTTTCTATAAGAAAAATTTTCTATAAGAAACATTTTCTATAAGAAAAATTGTCTACAAGAAAAATTTTTTATAAGAAAAATTTTCTATAAAAAAATGTTTCTTTAAAAAAAATGTTCTGTAAGTAATTTTTTTTTCCGGAAAAATTTTCTATAAGAAATTTTTTCTTCCACAAAAATTTTCTACAAGAAATTTTTTTCTTCCACAAAAATTTTCTATAAGAAATTTTTTCTTCCAAAAAAATTTTTTATCAGAAATTTTTTCTTCCAGAAAAATTTTCTATAAGAAATTTTTTCTTCCAGAAAAATTTTCTATAAGAATTATTTTCTTCCAGAAAAATTTTCTGTAAGAAATTTTTTCTTCCAGAAAAATTTTCTTTTAGAAATTTTTTTTTCAAGAAATATTATTTTATAAGAAATTTTTTGTTCAAGAAAAATTTGCTATAAGAATTTTTTTTCAAGAAAAATTTTCTTATATTATTTTTATCAACTTAATTTGGGATTTATAGTACATGAAGCATCTTATGCAGAAATTAAACCTATTTATTTAAATTTTCTGAAAAATAGCCCTTAGCCTTTCAAGAATCTCACAAATTTCTTGATTAATCTTCATAAGTTGTACAAAAAACCACTCGCGTAATTCTTGGAATTACTTAGAGAATTATTTGGTTAATTTTTGTGTTCCTTAAAATAATTCCATTTCCTATTTGCTTTGGGCCATATGGAATATTTGTCTTACTCGATATAAAAATTTTAGATTTTTTATTTATTATTTTGCATTTAAAATTTTTTTTTTTTTGTTAGCAAAAAAAAATACATTCTAGGAAATTTTAATATTTTGTAATAAATAATACAAAATTTAGGCAATTTTGTTCTTTTTGGGAAAACGAACAAAAATGCTCTAAAATGGCCACAAGTTTCGTGATTAGTGTTTAAACAAAAATGCAGAATAATTTATTATACCTTGGGGAGTTATTTGGCGTTTTTGAAGTGAAAATAGTACATAATGATTTTGGGGATAAATTGTAAAATTGCAAATAATATTTTTTGCAAATATTTTTGTTATTAAGAAAATTTTTCTATTATTGTTTAAATAGATAGGGAAATGTAAGAAAGAATGTACTTTTTAAGTTTAATTGTAGATATGGTAGCTTTAAAACTTTTCAAGTGGATATGTTGCCACCTGGTGATTAAAATTAGTCCTAAACTAAGACACGGTGTAAAAAATTTTAATTTTTTAGAAGCTTCAGCGCCAATTAGAATTTTGGTCCACAGTTCCACTTATAGTTTTCCTTATTAAGTTCCCTTTTTAAAAGTTATAAATACTATAAATTTTCAAGTTTCAAGTTTTCAAGTTTTTTTTTACATCCCAAAAAGAATGTTACCACTTTTTTGGCTAAAAAACAACAAAAAATTATAATTTTTTGAAAATTTAAATTTTTTTTGAAAATTAAAACTTAAATAAATATAAATTTGATCTGTAAAAGATTTTCCATCAATTCCTTTTTTGTGTCATAGAGATTTCTTAGAAAGAAAATAAAAAAAAAATTGGAAAAAATCGGAAAAAATTGGGTCAGATATTTTCAAAATTGTAGGCCTAAGTCGTCAAAAAGTTGAAAAATTTTCTATAAGAAATTTTTTCTTATATTTTTTTTAGCAAAATTGTAGGCCTGAGTCGTCAAAAAGTTGATTTTTTTTTCAAAGTCGAATATCTCTTAAACTAAAGGAGATAAACCATAGATATAGCAATGGTTTTTATGGATTTCCTCACATATAAAAATCTTTTACATTAGATTAAAAATGTGACTTCTGGATCGTTTTCAATTTTCGAACAACCCGATTTGACCTATTTTGAGGGAATATATATCTTCTCCTGATAAGTCCACAGACTTCAAATTCTAAACTTTATCTTAAATACTCCTACTCAATTGCCGTGTCAAATTTCATGATAATCGAGCTTACGATTTAAAAATTCTTGAATTATTTCCCTAAATTTTAAAATGAATATTGTTTTCTATTAGTTTCTAAAATCGAGCAACCTGTTCCAAAGACATGACAAAAACCGCGGATCTGCTTTTTCTAAAATGGCAAATTTTATAAAAAAAAATAAAGTTAAACAATTTAAAGATATGAAAATTTCGAATGTTTTTGTTATCAGAAGACCGTAATCATTAAAAACAAGTAAGAAAGTGCTATAGGCGGTCAAGCCCGACTTTATGATACCCTTCGCTACTAAAGTCATAGGTAAATAATTAAAATCGGTCCACAAGTTTGTGAGATATTAAAAAATTAGAGATATAATTCTCTCCATTATATTCACCCGGTAAGTTAAACGTTAAAATCGGCCTACAATTTAGCGAGCTATTTAGAAAAATGCAGTCATGTATATTTCTTTTAGTATTGGCCTAATAAATATCGGGTGTTTTTTATTGAGGTATAGAACTTTAAGTTGGCATCACTTTTTTAACTGGCGGCCATTTTGTCAGCTGTCAAGTGATTAATATTTAGTTTGGTTTGCCATTTCATCATGAACAGGTTGACAAAAGAACAACGCTTGCAAATCGTGCAAATTTATTTCGAAAATAATGGTTCAGTTCGCGAAGTTTACCGCAAGCTCCGTCCATTTTATGGTCGACATAATCGTCCATCAGAGCAATTAATTCGGTTAACCATGGATCGTTTTCGCACTACGTTTACTCTATGTGATAACACGCATCCGCAGTGACGTCGAACAGTGCGCACCGAAGAAACAATTGCCGCTGTAGAGCAAAGTGTTGAAGAGGACCCGAATGAATCGATTCGCCACCGTGCACAGCAATTGGAGCTTTGTCCATCAACTTTATGGAAGATTTTGCGCAAATATCTTGGCTTGCGACCTTACAAGATTCAGCTTGTGCAAGAATTAAAGCCGCGAGACCATGCAATGCGTCGTGATTTGTTACGGATTTTATGTTTTCAAATCGTGTAACGTTTCTTCACATTTAATTTTCATGAGTTTAAGATAACGTCGTAATTCACTGTCCCAGACGATAAAACAGATCGATACTTTTTTTTCCATCTTTACAGTGAATTGGCAACCCTTTTCTTGTATAAGCCCATGACGTCACTGAAGATGAGAAAATGTTGACAATTCCTTCATCCATGATTCTTCTTATTCTGCATTCATGAGTGGTATGATAATCCCGTTAAAATATCATGAGAGGAATTTCACATATTCCTCTGTTATCGTCTTCGTATTTTCTCTACATATCGAAAGTCACATCATAGTCCCGTTAGATCAAATGACATAGGGAACAAATGGGAAGAAAAAAAAAGGTTTAGAAGAGGCATGAGAATTTGAACAAGAGTTAGTTGCTGGATAAATTCAAAGGAGATCGGTTGTTTAACAACAAGAGTTGTGAAAAAATTCTTGAAGAAAAAAGTCGCAGTTTTCTTATAAGTTGGTTGTTTTTTTTTTAACCATTCGGAAATTATTTTTTTTTAATACAACAAGAAATACTGACACTTAATTAAAAAGCAAATTGTGAATAAAGTTTATTAAATTTAATATGTATAAACAAACAAACTTTTTATTTTAAAGTGACTGCAAAAATAAAGTTAATTGCTGAAATAATAGAAGTGGGAAAAGTGTTTAGCTAAATTCTAATTGACCCAGGCGGTTAAATGGAAAAGAAAAAAAAAATGGAAACGTTTTTCTTAGTTGGAAGTCAAAGTGTAAATGCATATTATCCAAATCGTACATAATTCAGTTTTTTTTTGTTGTATCCTGTTAAATTTCAATGAAAAAAAAACAACTACAATGAGACAGCCAAATACAAATTTCTAAGAGTTTTGAAAATTTTAATGTTTCATAAAAGTGTAAAATTATGCCTAAAACAATTAAATAATTAATAAAAACTTAAAACAAATTAATAATAATCATAATTAAGCAAAGAAAATTTGAAATCTGTACATATTTAGCAACCTCCCCCCCCCCTGTTGTCATAACCGAAAGAAAAAAAAAAAAAAAAAAAAACTACCTGCGTGCAAAACCAACAACAACAAACAAATTAACCACCTTCGGCATCATTATCACCAAAATTAACCACCTTCGGCATCATTATCACCAAAATTAACCATCAGCTACAAGTCCATCAACATCTTCATCATCATCTGTCAAGGCCTATCAACAATGTTTAGCAACATCATTTTCAAATTAACAAAAATAGCAATAACATCATCAAACCAGTCGGTATGTTCAATAGAAGACAACAGGGAGAAATAAACCCTAGTTATATTGTAGTATTTTTGTAAATAGAACTTTTAGTAGTGTGTATACTTATTTTCTTAAAGCTAATTATTATTAATACATATTACTTATAAATATAATCTAGATTATATAAATGTAAAACTATAATTATTATAAAAATTATTTTATTGGTAAATGTTTATTAACTTAAACTAAAGTATACTTAAAACTAAGCTATAAGTATTTTTCTAAATGACATTATTAAAATCCCAGATTTTTTTTTATTAAATAAACATGAATTCAATTGAAATTAAAATGAAGCGTTAAATAATTTCATAAAGGAATGTTGGGTGACGAAAACGTGGCGTGCTAGTGGATCATATTACAGGGACAGATTTGAAAATTGTCTAGGGTAAGCGGTCTGTCAAGGAGTTTGGCAGTTTGTCAATTGGGCGGGAAACAAATTACCCTAAATGGCACAACACCTGCCACAGCTTAGCTTAATACTTATTATGGAACCTTCCTCTTTTTTTTCCTATCTTTTTTTATACTCCTTGGATTTATAGGCATTAGGAGTATTTATATGTTTATGCGCTTTACTCCGGGTTGAGAACCAGTCTGCCAGTAGCTAGTCGGAAGATCTTTTAATATGCCTTTTTTTTAACCTAGTGTAATATTTCATTTTTCAAATTGTAATTGCTGTTACTTTTCGGGATGATTAAAATAGCGCGTAACAGATTTTGGTGTATGGGCCGAAAATGAGATTGATCTCGATGCTGATTTTCATCGTGATGAGCGATGAGGCTCATTTTTGGTTGAATGGCTACGTCAACAAGCAAAATTGCCGCTTTTGGAGTGAAGATAATCCACATGAGACCCTTGAGACGCCATTACATTTACAAAAACTGACTGTTTGGTGTGCTCTATGGGCTGGTGGAGTCATTGGGCCATACTTCTTCCGAAATAATGCTGGAGAGTCAGTTACCATAAATGGAGACCGGTATAGAGCCATGATAACCGACTATTTTGTTCCCCAATTGGATGGCATGAATGTGGATGAGTTGTGGTTCCAACAAGACGGCGCTACATGCCACACAGCGCACATCACAATTGATTTATTGAAGGAAACATTCGATGAGCGCATAATTTCGCGGAATGGACCTGTCAATTGGCCACCAAGATCGTGCGATTTGACACCACTGGATTATTTTCTTTGGGGATATGTGAAGTCGCTCGTCTACGCCAACAAACAAGAAACGTTAGGGGACTTGGAAGCCAACATTCGTGTCGTTATTGAAAACATACGGCCCCATATGCTCGAAAAAGTAGTTGAAAATTGGACCTGTAGAATTGGCTTTATTCGAGCCAGCCGCGGCGGCCACATGCCCGAAATCATATTTAAACATTAATGGCATAAAATTATCCTTCCAATAAAGCCAAATTGATGGACATTAAAACGATTTTCTTGTGTTTTATTTCATTTCGAAGTTCTATACCTCTAAAAAAAAACACCCATTAGTTCAAATCGGCGCACTGGTTAGCAAGATATTTACAAGAATATTTCTCTCCATACTATTCCTAGAATAGATTGTTAAGTTTGCGAGATATTTATTTAAATACAGATATACTTCTCTGCATAATATTCGCTGAATAAATAGTTAAAATCGGGGCACAAGTTAGCGAGATATAATTACCAAAATTCAGATATATTTTCTTTATAATATTGGCCTAACAAATCGTTAAAATCGGTACACAAGTTAACGAGATATTTACAAAAATACAAATATTTATGTACATTATCTAGTATTAGTTGTCCATCGCCAGTCCATGTTTTTCAAATTAAGTCACTCAGCTAAGCTGTTTAAATGTCATTAAACTGAGCCGTCTAAATGTCTTCGTTGATAAGATTTGAAAGTATTGTTCAAAAATTCTGGACATGGGATTATCCAAAAAAACTTATATCAACGTTAGAATTTAAAAATTTTAACGTTAGATTAGCATCCAATTTTCCTGCAAATTTGTGTACACTTATGAAACCATAATTTCAAAACTTAACAAAATTACATATAAGATAATTTGAAGGCTAAACTGCAATCCATAAAATATGAAACACATTTTCCTTCAAAACACTTCCGTTGTTCTACTCCCTTAACCCCTTCATTGTCTTGAATTATTATGCAAATTTCTTTATATCTTTTTCAAAATTAATTCTTCAGGTTTTTTTCCCATAAATGTAATTATACCTGTTCTATAATATGTCTCCTATTAATATATGAGAACTGATATTTTTTTGTTATAAATCGCAAAATAAACGATGTCTGCTTCTATATAATGGCTCTTAGGTCTCTGTGTGACATACTCGTATCGCATGAATAATACATTATTTTAATATATTTATTGAAGCAGAAATGTAGTATCTCAAAAATTTGCATATGGATGACAAAAAAATAAAAGACGACAAAAAATCGTAATTTATATGTATCAAGTAGTCAAGTTAATGGACACTTGTCTTTATGGAGAAGTAGTGACAACTAAGCCTTGATACTTGAGACTGATATGTCTTGCAACTAGTACCTGCTAAGGTTTTAAGGAAATCAATTGAAGAATTGAATGAATTTTATCTTGATATTAGGGGGCTTCATGGAAACTTCACAAGAAACTAAAAAAGATTTATTACAACTTTTATTAAATAAAAATAAAATTTTGTTAAAAATATTTCTCTATAGAAAAATTTTTGTTAAAAATATTTTTCTATAGAAAAATTTTTGTTAAAAATATTTTTCTATAGAAAAATTTTTGTTAAAAATATTTTTCTATAGAAAAATTTTTGTTAAAAATATTTTTCTATAGAAAAATTTTTGTTAAAAATATTTTTCTATAGAAAAATTTTTGTTAAAAATATTTTTCTATAGAAAAATTTTTGTTAAAAATATTTTTCTATAGAAAAATTTTTGTTAAAAATATTTTTCTATAGAAAAATTTTTGTTAAAAATATTTTTCTATAGAAAAATTTTTGTTAAAAATATTTTTCTATAGAAAAATTTTTGTTAAAAATATTTTTCTATAGAAAAATTTTTGTTAAAAATATTTTTCTATAGAAAAATTTTTGTTAAAAATATTTTTCTATAGAAAAATTTTTGTTAAAAATATTTTTCTATAGAAAAATTTTTGTTAAAAATATTTTTCTATAGAAAAATTTTTGTTAAAAATATTTTTCTAGAGAAAAATTTTTGTTAAAAATATTTTTCTATAGAAAAATTTTTGTTAAAAATATTTTTCTATAGAAAAATGTTTCTTAAAAATATTTTTCTATAGAAAAATTTTTGTTAAAAATATTTTTCTATAGAAAAATTTTTGTTAAAAATATTTTTCTATAGAAAAATTTTTGTTAAAAATATTTTTCTATACAAAAATTTTTGTTAAAAATATTTTTCTATAGAAAAATTTTTGTTAAAAATATTTTTCTATAGAAAAATTTTTGTTAAAAATATTTTTCTATAGAAAAATTTTTGTTAAAAATATTTTTCTATAGAAAAATTTTTGTTAAAAATATTTTTCTATAGAAAAATTTTTGTTAAAAATATTTTTCTATAGAAAAATTTTTGTTAAAAATATTTTTCTATAGAAAAATTTTTGTTAAAAATATTTTTCTATAGAAAAATTTTTGTTAAAAATATTTTTCTATAGAAAAATTTTTGTTAAAAATATTTTTCTATAGAAAAATTTTTGTTAAAAATATTTTTCTATAGAAAAATTTTTGTTAAAAATATTTTTCTATAGAAAAATTTTTGTTAAAAATATTTTTCTATAGAAAAATTTTTGTTAAAAATATTTTTCTATAGAAAAATTTTTGTTAAAAATATTTTTCTATAGAAAAATTTTTGTTAAAAATATTTTTCTATAGAAAAATTTTTGTTAAAAATATTTTTCTATAGAAAAATTTTTGTTAAAAATATTTTTCTATAGAAAAATTTTTGTTAAAAATATTTTTCTATAGAAAAATTTTTGTTAAAAATATTTTTCTATAGAAAAATTTTTGTTAAAAATATTTTTCTATAGAAAAATTTTTGTTAAAAATATTTTTCTATAGAAAAATTTTTGTTAAAAATATTTTTCTATAGAAAAATTTTTGTTAAAAATATTTTTCTATAGAAAAATTTTTGTTAAAAATATTTTTCTATAGAAAAATTTTTGTTAAAAATATTTTTCTATAGAAAAATTTTTGTTAAAAATATTTTTCTATAGAAAAATTTTTGTTAAAAATATTTTTCTATAGAAAAATTTTTGTTAAAAATATTTTTCTATAGAAAAATTTTTGTTAAAAATATTTTTCTATAGAAAAATTTTTGTTAAAAATATTTTTCTATAGAAAAACTTTTGTTAAAAATATTTTTCTATAGAAAAATTTTTGTTAAAAATATTTTTCTATAGAAAAATTTTTGTTAAAAATATTTTTCTATAGAAAAATTTTTGTTAAAAATATTTTTCAATAGAAAAATTTTTGTTAAAAATATTTTTCTATAGAAAAATTTTTGTTAAACATATTTTTCTATAGAAAAATTTTTGTTAAAAATATTTTTCTATAGAAAAATTTTTGTTAATAATATTTTTCTATATAAAAATTTTTGTTAAAAATATTTTTCTATAGAAAAATTTTTGTTAAAAATATTTTTCTATAAAAAATTTTTGTTAAAAATATTTTTCTATAGAAAAATTTTTGTTAAAAATATTTTTCTATAGAAAAATTTTTGTTAAAAATATTTTCCTATAGAAAAATTTTTGTTAAAAATATTTTCCTATAGAAAAATTTTTGTTAAAAATATTTTTCTATGTTAAAAATATTTTTCTATAGAAAAATTTTTGTTAAAAATATTTTTCTATAGAAAAATTGTTGTTAAAAATATTTTTCTATAGAAAAATTTTTGTTAAAAATATTTTTCTATAGAAAAATTTTTGTTAAAAATATTTTTCTATAGAAAAATTTTTGTTAAAAATATTTTTCTATAGAAAAATTTTTGTTAAAAATATTTTTCTATAGAAAAATTTTTGTTAAAAATATTTTTCCATAGAAAAATTTTTGTTAAAAATATTTTTCTATAGAAAAATTTTTGTTAAAAATATTTTTCTATAGAAAAATTTTTGTTAAAAATATTTTTCTATAGAAAAATTTTTGTTAAAAATATTTTTCTATAGAAAAATTTTTGTTAAAAATATTTTTCTATAGAAAAATTTTTGTTAAAAATATTTTTCTATAGAAAAATTTTTGTTAAAAATATTTTTCTATAGAAAAATTTTTGTTAAAAATATTTTTCTATAGAAAAATTTTTGTTAAAAATATTTTTCTATAGAAAAATTTTTGTTAAAAATATTTTTCTATAGAAAAATTTTTGTTAAAAATATTTTTCTATAGAAAAATTTTTGTTAAAAATATTTTTCTATAGAAAAATTTTTGTTAAAAATATTTTTCTATAGAAAAATTTTTGTTAAAAATATTTTTCTATAGAAAAATTTTTGTTAAAAATATTTTTCTATAGAAAAATTTTTGTTAAAAATATTTTTCTATAGAAAAATTTTTGTTAAAAATATTTTTCTATAGAAAAATTTTTGTTAAAAATATTTTTCTATAGAAAAATTTTTGTTAAAAATATTTTTCTATAGAAAAATTTTTGTTAAAAATATTTTTCTATAGAAAAATTTTTGTTAAAAATATTTTTCTATAGAAAAATTTTTGTTAAAAATATTTTTCTATAGAAAAATTTTTGTTAAAAATATTTTTCTATAGAAAAATTTTTGTTAAAAATATTTTTCTATAGAAAAATTTTTGTTAAAAATATTTTTCTATAGAAAAATTTTTGTTAAAAATATTTTTCTATAGAAAAATTTTTGTTAAAAATATTTTTCTATAGAAAAATTTTTGTTAAAAATATTTTTCTATAGAAAAATTTTTGTTAAAAATATTTTTCTATAGAAAAATTTTTGTTAAAAATATTTTTCTATAGAAAAATTTTTGTTAAAAATATTTTTCTATAGAAAAATTTTTGTTAAAAATATTTTTCTATAGAAAAATTTTTGTTAAAAATATTTTTCTATAGAAAAATTTTTGTTAAAAATATTTTTCTATAGAAAAATTTTTGTTAAAAATATTTTTCTATAGAAAAATTTTTGTTAAAAATATTTTTCTATAGAAAAACTTTTGTTAAAAATATTTTTCTATAGAAAAATTTTTGTTAAAAATATTTTTCTATAGAAAAATTTTTGTTAAAAATATTTTTCTATAGAAAAATTTTTGTTAAAAATATTTTTCAATAGAAAAATTTTTGTTAAAAATATTTTTCTATAGAAAAATTTTTGTTAAACATATTTTTCTATAGAAAAATTTTTGTTAAAAATATTTTTCTATAGAAAAATTTTTGTTAATAATATTTTTCTATATAAAAATTTTTGTTAAAAATATTTTTCTATAGAAAAATTTTTGTTAAAAATATTTTTCTATAAAAAATTTTTGTTAAAAATATTTTTCTATAGAAAAATTTTTGTTAAAAATATTTTTCTATAGAAAAATTTTTGTTAAAAATATTTTCCTATAGAAAAATTTTTGTTAAAAATATTTTCCTATAGAAAAATTTTTGTTAAAAATATTTTTCTATGTTAAAAATATTTTTCTATAGAAAAATTTTTGTTAAAAATATTTTTCTATAGAAAAATTTTTGTTAAAAATATTTTTCTATAGAAAAATTTTTGTTAAAAATATTTTTCTATAGAAAAATTTTTGTTAAAAATATTTTTCTATAGAAAAATTTTTGTTAAAAATATTTTTCTATAGAAAAATTTTTGTTAAAAATATTTTTCTATAGAAAAATTTTTGTTAAAAATATTTTTCTATAGAAAAATTTTTGTTAAAAATATTTTTCTATAGAAAAATTTTTGTTAAAAATATTTTTCTATAGAAAAATTTTTGTTAAAAATATTTTTCTATAAAAAATTTTTGTTAAAAATATTTTTCTATAGAAAAATTTTTGTTAAAAATATTTTTCTATAGAAAAATTTTTGTTAAAAATATTTTCCTATAGAAAAATTTTTGTTAAAAATATTTTCCTATAGAAAAATTTTTGTTAAAAATATTTTTCTATGTTAAAAATATTTTTCTATAGAAAAATTTTTGTTAAAAATATTTTTCTATAGAAAAATTTTTGTTAAAAATATTTTTCTATAGAAAAATTTTTGTTAAAAATATTTTTCTATAGAAAAATTTTTGTTAAAAATATTTTTCTATAGAAAAATTTTTGTTAAAAATATTTTTCTATAGAAAAATTTTTGTTAAAAATATTTTTCTATAGAAAAATTTTTGTTAAAAATATTTTTCTATAGAAAAATTTTTGTTAAAAATATTTTTCTATAGAAAAATTTTTGTTAAAAATATTTTTCTATAGAAAAATTTTTGTTAAAAATATTTTTCTATAGAAAAATTTTTGTTAAAAATATTTTTCTATAGAAAAATTTTTGTTAAAAATATTTTTCTATAGAAAAATTTTTGTTAAAAATATTTTTCTATAGAAAAATTTTTGTTAAAAATATTTTTCTATAGAAAAATTTTTGTTAAAAATATTTTTCTATAGAAAAATTTTTGTTAAAAATATTTTTCTATAGAAAAATTTTTGTTAAAAATATTTTTCTATAGAAAAATTTTTGTTAAAAATATTTTTCTATAGAAAAATTTTTGTTAAAAATATTTTTCTATAGAAAAACTTTTGTTAAAAATATTTTTCTATAGAAAAATTTTTGTTAAAAATATTTTTCTATAGAAAAATTTTTGTTAAAAATATTTTTCTATAGAAAAATTTTTGTTAAAAATATTTTTCAATAGAAAAATTTTTGTTAAAAATATTTTTCTATAGAAAAATTTTTGTTAAACATATTTTTCTATAGAAAAATTTTTGTTAAAAATATTTTTCTATAGAAAAATTTTTGTTAATAATATTTTTCTATATAAAAATTTTTGTTAAAAATATTTTTCTATAGAAAAATTTTTGTTAAAAATATTTTTCTATAAAAAATTTTTGTTAAAAATATTTTTCTATAGAAAAATTTTTGTTAAAAATATTTTTCTATAGAAAAATTTTTGTTAAAAATATTTTCCTATAGAAAAATTTTTGTTAAAAATATTTTCCTATAGAAAAATTTTTGTTAAAAATATTTTTCTATGTTAAAAATATTTTTCTATAGAAAAATTTTTGTTAAAAATATTTTTCTATAGAAAAATTGTTGTTAAAAATATTTTTCTATAGAAAAATTTTTGTTAAAAATATTTTTCTATAGAAAAATTTTTGTTAAAAATATTTTTCTATAGAAAAATTTTTGTTAAAAATATTTTTCTATAGAAAAATTTTTGTTAAAAATATTTTTCTATAGAAAAATTTTTGTTAAAAATATTTTTCCATAGAAAAATTTTTGTTAAAAATATTTTTCTATAGAAAAATTTTTGTTAAAAATATTTTTCTATAGAAAAATTTTTGTTAAAAATATTTTTCTATAGAAAAATTTTTGTTAAAAATATTTTTCTATAGAAAAATTTTTGTTAAAAATATTTTTCTATAGAAAAATTTTTGTTAAAAATATTTTTCTATAGAAAAATTTTTGTTAAAAATATTTTTCTATAGAAAAATTTTTGTTAAAAATATTTTTCTATAGAAAAATTTTTGTTAAAAATATTTTTCTATAGAAAAATTTTTGTTAAAAATATTTTTCTATAGAAAAATTTTTGTTAAAAATATTTTTCTATAGAAAAATTTTTGTTAAAAATATTTTTCTATAGAAAAATTTTTGTTAAAAATATTTTTCTATAGAAAAATTTTTGTTAAAAATATTTTTCTATAGAAAAATATTTTTCTATAGAAAAATTTTTGTTAAAAATATTTTTCTATAGAAAAATTTTTGTTAAAAATATTTTTCTATAGAAAAATTTTTGTTAAAAATATTTTTCTATAGAAAAATTTTTGTTAAAAATATTTTTCTATAGAAAAATTTTTGTTAAAAATATTTTTCTATAGAAAAATTTTTGTTAAAAATATTTTTCTATAGAAAAATTTTTGTTAAAAATATTTTTCTATAGAAAAATTTTTGTTAAAAATATTTTTCTATAGAAAAATTTTTGTTAAAAATATTTTTCTATAGAAAAATTTTTGTTAAAAATATTTTTCTATAGAAAAATTTTTGTTAAAAATATTTTTCTATAGAAAAATTTTTGTTAAAAATATTTTTCTATAGAAAAATTTTTGTTAAAAATATTTTTCTATAGAAAAATTTTTGTTAAAAATATTTTTCTATAGAAAAATTTTTGTTAAAAATATTTTTCTATAGAAAAATTTTTGTTAAAAATATTTTTCTATAGAAAAATTTTTGTTAAAAATATTTTTCTATAGAAAAATTTTTGTTAAAAATATTTTTCTATAGAAAAATTTTTGTTAAAAATATTTTTCTATAGAAAAATTTTTGTTAAAAATATTTTTCTATAGAAAAATTTTTGTTAAAAATATTTTTCTATAGAAAAATTTTTGTTAAAAATATTTTTCTATAGAAAAATTTTTGTTAAAAATATTTTTCTATAGAAAAATATTTTTCTATAGAAAAATTTTTGTTAAAAATATTTTTCTATAGAAAAATTTTTGTTAAAAATATTTTTCTATAGAAAAATTTTTGTTAAAAATATTTTTCTATAGAAAAATTTTTGTTAAAAATATTTTTCTATAGAAAAATTTTTGTTAAAAATATTTTTCTATAGAAAAATTTTTGTTAAAAATATTTTTCTATAGAAAAATTTTTGTTAAAAATATTTTTCTATAGAAAAATTTTTGTTAAAAATATTTTTCTATAGAAAAATTTTTGTTAAAAATATTTTTCTATAGAAAAATTTTTGTTAAAAATATTTTTCTATAGAAAAATTTTTGTTAAAAATATTTTTCTATAGAAAAATTTTTGTTAAAAATATTTTTCTATAGAAAAATTTTTGTTAAAAATATTTTTCTATAGAAAAATTTTTGTTAAAAATATTTTTCTATAGAAAAATTTTTGTTAAAAATATTTTTCTATAGAAAAATTTTTGTTAAAAATATTTTTCTATAGAAAAATTTTTGTTAAAAATATTTTTCTATAGAAAAATTTTTGTTAAAAATATTTTTCTATAGAAAAATTTTTGTTAAAAATATTTTTCTATAGAAAAATTTTTGTTAAAAATATTTTTCTATAGAAAAATTTTTGTTAAAAATATTTTTCTATAGAAAAATTTTTGTTAAAAATATTTTTCTATAGAAAAATTTTTGTTAAAAATATTTTTCTATAGAAAAATTTTTGTTAAAAATATTTTTCTATAGAAAAATTTTTGTTAAAAATATTTTTCTATAAAAAATATTTTTCTATAGAAAAATTTTTGTTAAAAATATTTTTCTATAGAAAAATTTTTGTTAAAAATATTTTTCTATAGAAAAATTTTTGTTAAAAATATTTTTCTATAGAAAAATTTTTGTTAAAAATATTTTTCTATAGAAAAATTTTTGTTAAAAATATTTTTCTATAGAAAAATTTTTGTTAAAAATATTTTTCTATAGAAAAATTTTTGTTAAAAATATTTTTCTATAGAAAAATATTTTTCTATAGAAAAATTTTTGTTAAAAATATTTTTCTATAGAAAAATTTTTGTTAAAAATATTTTTCTATAGAAAAATTTTTGTTAAAAATATTTTTCTATAGAAAAATTTTTGTTAAAAATATTTTTCTATAGAAAAATTTTTGTTAAAAATATTTTTCTATAGAAAAATTTTTGTTAAAAATATTTTTCTATAGAAAAATTTTTGTTAAAAATATTTTTCTATAGAAAAATTTTTGTTAAAAATATTTTTCTATAGAAAAATTTTTGTTAAAAATATTTTTCTATAGAAAAATTTTTGTTAAAAATATTTTTCTATAGAAAAATTTTTGTTAAAAATATTTTTCTATAGAAAAATTTTTGTTAAAAATATTTTTCTATAGAAAAATATTTTTCTATAGAAAAATTTTTGTTAAAAATATTTTTCTATAGAAAAATTTTTGTTAAAAATATTTTTCTATAGAAAAATTTTTGTTAAAAATATTTTTCTATAGAAAAATTTTTGTTAAAAATATTTTTCTATAGAAAAATTTTTGTTAAAAATATTTTTCTATAGAAAAATATTTTTCTATAGAAAAATTTTTGTTAAAAATATTTTTCTATAGAAAAATTTTTGTTAAAAATATTTTTCTATAGAAAAATTTTTGTTAAAAATATTTTTCTATAGAAAAATTTTTGTTAAAAATATTTTTCTATAGAAAAATTTTTGTTAAAAATATTTTTCTATAGAAAAATTTTTGTTAAAAATATTTTTCTATAGAAAAATTTTTGTTAAAAATATTTTTCTATAGAAAAATTTTTGTTAAAAATATTTTTCTATAGAAAAATTTTTGTTAAAAATATTTTTCTATAGAAAAATTTTTGTTAAAAATATTTTTCTATAGAAAAATTTTTGTTAAAAATATTTTTCTATAGAAAAATTTTTGTTAAAAATATTTTTCTATAGAAAAATTTTTGTTAAAAATATTTTTCTATAGAAAAATTTTTGTTAAAAATATTTTTCTATAGAAAAATTTTTGTTAAAAATATTTTTCTATAGAAAAATTTTTGTTAAAAATATTTTTCTATAGAAAAATTTTTGTTAAAAATATTTTTCTATAGAAAAATTTTTGTTAAAAATATTTTTCTATAGAAAAATTTTTGTTAAAAATATTTTTCTATAGAAAAATTTTTGTTAAAAATATTTTTCTATAGAAAAATTTTTGTTAAAAATATTTTTCTATAGAAAAATTTTTGTTAAAAATATTTTTCTATAGAAAAATTTTTGTTAAAAATATTTTTCTATAGAAAAATTTTTGTTAAAAATATTTTTCTATAGAAAAATATTTTTCTATAGAAAAATTTTTGTTAAAAATATTTTTCTATAGAAAAATTTTTGTTAAAAATATTTTTCTATAGAAAAATATTTTTCTATAGAAAAATTTTTGTTAAAAATATTTTTCTATAGAAAAATTTTTGTTAAAAATATTTTTCTATAGAAAAATTTTTGTTAAAAATATTTTTCTATAGAAAAATTTTTGTTAAAAATATTTTTCTATAGAAAAATTTTTGTTAAAAATATTTTTCTATAGAAAAATTTTTGTTAAAAATATTTTTCTATAGAAAAATTTTTGTTAAAAATATTTTTCTATAGAAAAATTTTTGTTAAAAATATTTTTCTATAGAAAAATTTTTGTTAAAAATATTTTTCTATAGAAAAATTTTTTGTTAAAAATATTTTTCTATAGAAAAATTTTTGTTAAGAATATTTTTGACCAATGTTATTTTACTGAGTCCAATAGGACATTAACAAGACACACATAATCTTCTTTCAAACTGACATCACTTTGAAATAATTATCTCTAAACTCTATTATATTGACAGCCATCTCTCAATCGCATCATTTAACTCAACACCACTAACACATATTTTCAAATAAATAAGTACCATATAAAATTTTCTTCTAATTGTTTTTTAATTACACAAAAAATATAACACATTAAATTCTACTATATTTAATGGTCGTTTTAATCTTTTATAGAAAATTCTTTCAACACTCCATCGACATCACTCCAATAGCACCATCTAGAGATATTATCCCCCCAATATAAAAGTACCCATATGGAAGATTATCCCCTTAGTAATGCCGTTGGCTGCCATCGCCATCATTGTCGTCATTAGCGTCATAATCATCAATCAAAGGGCATTTAACTGAGAGTATCTTCGAGTATTTATTTATTTATTTCGCTGTCGTTCAACTTTTTCATTTAAAAATAAAACTAAAAGTTTATAAATATAAATTTTTCCCAATAACATAATAATGTTTGTTATTTTTATTCGTAGTATCAGAAATGTAAGAGTATTTATAGTAAATAGGAAAAATACGACTATAAGTAGAAAAAAAATTATAAAAATAGAAAACAAAGTTTTGAAAAACTTTATTAATGAAGAATGAAAAATATGATAATATTTTTAACAAAAATTGTTCTATAGAAAATTAATTTAAACAAAAATTTTTATAAAGAAAAATATTTTTAACAAAAATTTTTCTATAGAAAACTAATTTAAACAAAAATTTTTCTACAGAAAACTAATTTTAACAAAAAATTTTTCTACAGAAAACTAATTTTAATAAAAATTTTTTATAGAAATCTAATTTTAACAAAAATTTTTCTATAGAAAACTAATTTTAACAACAAATAACAAATATTTTTAACAAAAATTTTTCTATATAGAAAAATATTTTTAACAAAAATTTTTCTCTATCGCAAAATATTTTTAACAAAAATTTTTCTATATAGAAAAATATTTTTAACAAAAATTTTTCTATACAGAAAAATATTTTTAACAAAAATTTTTCTATATAGAAAAATATTTTTAACAAAAATTTTTCTATAGAAAAATATTTTTAACAAAAATTTTTCTATATAGAAAAATATTTTTAACAAAAATTTTTCTATATCGCAAAATATTTTTAACAAAAATTCTTCTATATCGCAAAATATTTTTAACAAAAATTTTTCTATATAGAAAAATATTTTTAACAAAAATTTTTCTATACAGAAAAATATTTTTAACAAAAGTTTTTCTATATAGAAAAATATTTTTAACAAAAATTTTTCTATATAGAAAAATATTTTTAACAAAAATTTTTCTATATAGAAAAATATTTTTAACAAAAATTTTTCTATATAGAAAAATATTTTTAACAAAAAAAAATTTAACAGAAAAATATTTTGAACAAAAATTTTTCTATAGAAAAATATTTTTAACAAAAATTTTTCTATAGAAAAATATTTTTAACAAAAATTTTTCTATAGAAAAATATTTTTAACAAAAATTTTTCTATAGAAAAATATTTTTAACAAAAATTTTTCTATAGAAAAATATTTTTAACAAAAATTTTTCTATAGAAAAATATTTTTAACAAAAATTTTTCTGTAGAAAAATATTTTTAACAAAAATTTTTCTATAGAAAAATATTTTTAACAAAAATTTTTCTATAGAAAAATATTTTTAACAAAAATTTTTCTATAGAAAACTAATTTTAACAAAAATTTTTCTATAGAAAACTAATTTTAACAAAAATTTTTCTATAGAAAACTAATTTTAACAAAAATTTTTCTATATAGAAAAATATTTTTAACAAAAATTTTTCTATGTAGAAAAATATTTTTAACAAAAATTTTTCTATATAGAAAAATATTTTTATCAAAAAATAGAAAAATATTTTTAACAAAAATTTTTCTATAGAAAAATATTTTTAACAAAAATTTTTCTATAGAAAACTAATTTTAACAAAAATTTTTCTATATAGAAAAATATTTTTAACAAAAATTTTTCTATGTAGAAAAATATTTTTAACAAAAATTTATCTATATAGAAAAATATTTTTAACAAAAATTTTTCTATATAGAAAAATATTTTTATCAAAAAATAGAAAAATATTTTTAACAAAAAATTTTCTATAGAAAACTAATTTTAACATAAATTTTTTATAGAAAACTAATTTATACAAAAATTTTTCTATAGAAAACTAATTTTAACAAAAATTTTTCTATAGAAAACTAATTTTAACAACAAATAACAAATATTTTTAACAAAAATTTTTCTATATAGAAAAATATTTTTAACAAAAATTTTTCTATACAGAAAAATATTTTTAACAAAAATTTTTCTATATAGAAAAATATTTTTAACAAAAATTTTTCTATATAGAAAAATATTTTTAACAAAAAATTTTCTATATAGAAAAATATTTTTATCAAAAAATAGAAAAATATTTTTAACAAAAATTTTTCTATAGAAAACTAATTTTAACAAAAATTTTTCTATATAGAAAAATATTTTTAACAAAAATTTTTCTATGTAGAAAAATATTTTTAACAAAAATTTATCTATATAGAAAAATATTTTTAACAAAAATTTTTCTATATAGAAAAATATTTTTAACAAAAATTTTTCTATATAGAAAAATATTTTTAACAAAAATTTTTCTAAAGAAAAATATTTTTAACAAAAATTTTTCTATAGAAAAATATTTTTAACAAAAAATTTTCTATAGAAAAATATTTTTAACAAAAATTTTTCCATAGAAAAATATTTTTAACAAAAATTTTTCTATAGAAAAATATTTTTTACAAAAATTTTTCTATAGAAAACTAATTTTTACAAAAATTTTTCTATAGAAAACTAATTTTAACAAAAATTTTTCTATAGAAAACTAATTTTAACAAAAATTTTTCTATAGAAAACTAATTTTAACAAAAATTTTTCTATATAGAAAAATATTTTTAACAAAAATTTTTCTATATAGAAAAATATTTTTAACAAAAATTTTTCTATATAGAAAAATATTTTTAACAAAAATTTTTCTATACAGAAAAATATTTTTAACAAAAATTTTTCTATATAGAAAAATATTTTTAACAAAAATTTTTCTATATAGAAAAATATTTTTAACAAAAAATTTTCTATATAGAAAAATATTTTTATCAAAAAATAGAAAAATATTTTTAACAAAAATTTTTCTATAGAAAAATATTTTTAACAAAAATTTTTCTATAGAAAACTAATTTTAACAAAAATTTTTCTATATAGAAAAATATTTTTAACAAAAATTTTTCTATGTAGAAAAATATTTTTAACAAAAATTTATCTATATAGAAAAATATTTTTAACAAAAATTTTTCTATATAGAAAAATATTTTTAACAAAAATTTTTCTATATAGAAAAATATTTTTAACAAAAATTTTTCTAAAGAAAAATATTTTTAACAAAAATTTTTCTATAGAAAAATATTTTTAACAAAAAATTTTCTATAGAAAAATATTTTTAACAAAAATTTTTCCATAGAAAAATATTTTTAACAAAAATTTTTCTATAGAAAAATATTTTTTACAAAAATTTTTCTATAGAAAACTAATTTTTACAAAAATTTTTCTATAGAAAACTAATTTTAACAAAAATTTTTCTATATAGAAAAATATTTTTAACAAAAATTTTTCTATAGAAAAATATTTTTAACAAAAAATTTTCTATAGAAAAATATTTTTAACAAAAATTTTTCCATAGAAAAATATTTTTAACAAAAATTTTTCTATAGAAAAATATTTTTTACAAAAATTTTTCTATAGAAAACTAATTTTTACAAAAATTTTTCTATAGAAAACTAATTTTAACAAAAATTTTTCTATATAGAAAAATATTTTTAACAAAAATTTTTCTATATAGAAAAATATTTTTAACAAAAATTTTTCTATATAGAAAAATATTTTTAACAAAAATTTTTCTATACAGAAAAATATTTTTAACAAAAATTTTTCTATATAGAAAAATATTTTTAACAAAAATTTTTCTACATAGAAAAATATTTTTAACAAAAAATTTTCTATATAGAAAAATATTTTTATCAAAAAATAGAAAAATATTTTTAACAAAAATTTTTCTATAGAAAAATATTTTTAACAAAAATTTTTCTATAGAAAACTAATTTTAACAAAAATTTTTCTATATAGAAAAATATTTTTAACAAAAATTTTTCTATGTAGAAAAATATTTTTAACAAAAATTTATCTATATAGAAAAATATTTTTAACAAAAATTTTTCTATATAGAAAAATATTTTTAACAAAAATTTTTCTATATAGAAAAATATTTTTAACAAAAATTTTTCTAAAGAAAAATATTTTTAACAAAAATTTTTCTATAGAAAAATATTTTTAACAAAAAATTTTCTATAGAAAAATATTTTTAACAAAAATTTTTCCATAGAAAAATATTTTTAACAAAAATTTTTCTATAGAAAAATATTTTTTACAAAAATTTTTCTATAGAAAACTAATTTTTACAAAAATTTTGCTATAGAAAACTAATTTTAACAAAAATTTTTCTATAGAAAACTAATTTTAACAAAAATTTTTCTATAGAAAACTAATTTTAACAAAAATTTTTCTATATAGAAAAATATTTTTAACAAAAATTTTTCTATATAGAAAAATATTTTTAACAAAAATTTTTCTATATAGAAAAATATTTTTAACAAAAATTTTTCTATACAGAAAAATATTTTTAACAAAAATTTTTCTATATAGAAAAATATTTTTAACAAAAATTTTTCTATATAGAAAAATATTTTTAACAAAAAATTTTCTATATAGAAAAATATTTTTATCAAAAAATAGAAAAATATTTTTAACAAAAATTTTTCTATAGAAAAATATTTTTAACAAAAATTTTTCTATAGAAAACTAATTTTAACAAAAATTTTTCTATATAGAAAAATATTTTTAACAAAAATTTTTCTATGTAGAAAAATATTTTTAACAAAAATTTATCTATATAGAAAAATATTTTTAACAAAAATTTTTCTATATAGAAAAATATTTTTAACAAAAATTTTTCTATATAGAAAAATATTTTTAACAAAAATTTTTCTAAAGAAAAATATTTTTAACAAAAATTTTTCTATAGAAAAATATTTTTAACAAAAAATTTTCTATAGAAAAATATTTTTAACAAAAATTTTTCCATAGAAAAATATTTTTAACAAAAATTTTTCTATAGAAAAATATTTTTTACAAAAATTTTTCTATAGAAAACTAATTTTTACAAAAATTTTTCTATAGAAAACTAATTTTAACAAAAATTTTTCTATATAGAAAAATATTTTTAACAAAAATTTTTCTATAGAAAAATATTTTTAACAAAAAATTTTCTATAGAAAAATATTTTTAACAAAAATTTTTCCATAGAAAAATATTTTTAACAAAAATTTTTCTATAGAAAAATATTTTTTACAAAAATTTTTCTATAGAAAACTAATTTTTACAAAAATTTATCTATAGAAAACTAATTTTAACAAAAATTTTTCTATAGAAAACTAATTTTAACAAAAATTTTTCTATATAGAAAAATATTTTTAACAAAAATTTTTCTATATAGAAAAATATTTTTAACAAAAATTTTTCTATATAGAAAAATATTTTTAACAAAAATTTTTCTAAAGAAAAATATTTTTAACAAAAATGTTTCTATAGAAAATATATTTAACAAAAATTTTTCTATAGAAAAATATTTTTAACAAAAATTTTTCTATAGAAAAATATTTTTAACAAAAATTTTTCTATAGAAAAATATTTTTAACAAAAATTTTTCTATAGAAAAATATTTTTAACAAAAATTTTTCTATAGAAAAATATTTTTAACAAAAATTTTTCTATAGAAAAATATTTTTAACAAAAATTTTTCTATAGAAAAATATTTTTAACAAAAATTTTTCTATAGAAAAATATTTTTAACAAAAATTTTTCTATAGAAAAATATTTTTAACAAAAATTTTTCTATAGAAAAATATTTTTAACAAAAATTTTTCTATAGAAAAATATTTTTAACAAAAATTTTTCTATAGAAAAATATTTTTAACAAAAATTTTTCTATAGAAAAATATTTTTAACAAAAATTTTTCTATAGAAAAATATTTTTAACAAAAATTTTTCTATAGAAAAATATTTTTAACAAAAATTTTTCTATAGAAAAATATTTTTAACAAAAATTTTTCTATAGAAAAATATTTTTAACAAAAATTTTTCTATAGAAAAATATTTTTAACAAAAATTTTTCTATAGAAAAATATTTTTAACAAAAATTTTTCTATAGAAAAATATTTTTAACAAAAATTTTTCTATAGAAAAATATTTTTAACAAAAATTTTTCTATAGGAAAATATTTTTAACAAAAATTTTTCTATAGAAAAATATTTTTAACAAAAATTTTTCTATAGAAAAATATTTTTAACAAAAATTTTTCTATAGAATAATATTTTTAACAAAAATTTTTCTATAGAAAAATATTTTTAACAAAAATTTTTCTATAGAAAAATATTTTTAACAAAAATTTTTCTATAGAAAAATATTTTTAACAAAAATTTTTCTATCGAAAAATATTTTTAACAAAAATTTTTCTATCGAAAAATATTTTTAACAAAAATTTTTCTATCGAAAAATATTTTTAACAAAAATTTTTCAATAGAAAAATATTTTTAACAAAAATTTTTCTATAGAAAAATATTTTTAACAAAAATTTTTCTATAGAAAAATATTTTTAACAAAAATTTTTCTATAGAAAAATATTTTTAACAAAAATTTTTCTATAGCAAAATATTTTTAACAAAAATATTTTTATAGAAAAATATTTTTAACAAAAATTTTTCTATAGAAAAATATTTTTATCGAAAATTTTTCTATAGAAAAATTTTTTTATCGAAAATTTTTTTATCGAAAATTTTTCTATAGAAAAATTTTTTTATCGAAAATTTTTCTATAGAAAAATTTTTTTATCGAAAATTTTTCTATAGAGAAATTTTTTTATCGAAAATTTTTCTATACAAAAATTTTTTTATCGAAAATTTTTCTATAGAAAAATTTTTTTATCGAAAATTTGTCTATAGAAAATTTTTTTTGAACGAAAATTTTTCTATAGAAAATTTTTTTTGATCGAAAATTTTTCTATAGAAAAATTTTTTTATGGAAAATTTTTCTATAGAAAAATTTTGTTTATCGAAAATTTTTCTATAGAAAAATTTTGTTTATCGAAAATTTTTTCTATTGAAAAATTTTTATAGAAAAGAATATATAATATTTTAGAAAATTTCATTTATTGAAATAATTTCTATAGAAATTTTTTTATTGGAAAAAATTTTTTAAAGAAAATTTTTTTCTTGTTTAAATAAATTTCATATAAAATACCTGTTATAAGCGTTTCAAATTGTATTAATATTTACCTGAAAATATACAAAATTTTAAAATGATTATTTATATGACAAAAATTTTGAAATTATTTGTGAAGTTAGTATTCAAGATAATATAAAAACTGACTTAGTTTGGGTGGGATTCGAACCCCGAGTGTGATTTTCGTCTTTATCGCTTATACAAAAACTCTTGTTTGGTGATCCATAAGATTCGTCATTGCCGATTGTTTTTATCTGATTTGATTGTTGTAAATTCGTGTGAGGTCATGACACTTAAGTACAAAATTTTGACAGCCATAAATTATTGTCCAAAACTTGTCGTGTCTTTTTTGAAATCTTGTTTAAAATCTGTCTCAAATAAATAATTATTGGGGCGTTTCAAATCTTCTTATATTTCACACTTTTCTTTATCAGCAAAATTGTTGATTATTGATTTACGAATTTATTTAAAATGAGATTAACTCTTCTTTTTTGTTAAATTTATGTCAAAAAAAATCTAAACAAATTCATTCATAAACAAGACATTATTCAAAATTTAGACAATAGATTGAGATGATATATCATCGATTTCCGGTGATGTCAAGTTTCAATAAAAATTTAAGGTATTGACTTTGCTATTGACACTCGGCTACATTCAATTCAATACCAAAAAAAAAAGGTTGCAAAATAGCAAAATTTTAAAATGCAAACAAAATGAAAACATAAATAAGTACAAAACAAATTAATTTGACAAACGACTTAATCAAATTCGCATTAGAAAACCAAATTGAATTTAATTATATATGAAACCAAATAAGGAAAATTACTTTATAATGCCAGACACTATGACTGTCCCCCTCTATGTCCCTCTGCCCCTCTGTTCCTCTATACAATTAAAAGTATGACCATAGAATGTCTGTCTGTCTGTCATGTAACATTAGCTAATGACATGACATGTTTCACTCAAATACAAAATAATTGACAAACGTCACTCAACAACAAATTAAATTAGTTTCAAATGAAATTAAGAAAAAAATGAAATATTGGAAAAAACTCAAATTAAAACAAGTAAGAAAACGCTATAGTCGGTCAAGCCGACCATACGATACCCTTCACCACTAAGGTCAAAGGTGTTATTTTTCCTGTATAAAGACAAATATTTGCTAAATTTTGCCATCATACAAACATTTTCTCAAAACTTATATATTCAACCTGTTTCCGTCATTTGGACTTATATGAGAGCTAGGGTCAAATGTGGACCGATTATCTCGAAATTTGGCAAATTGATTACAGTTGTTACAAAAATTATGTATGCAAAAAATAAACTCAAAATTTTCATTATCTTTAGATTTACGAGCGTTTTAGTGATTTTTTGTCTCATTTAGTGCGTTTTTGAAGAAGAGTTTGTATGGGAGCTATGGTCAAATGTGGACTGATTTCAACGAAATTTGGTACAGTGATTTAAGTTTACATAAGCAGTATCTGTTTTAAATTTCATGAAAAAATATTGATATTTGTGGCCAATATAGCAATTCCGGGAAGTGGGACCTATGGGAGGTACCAAAAATAATGGACCGATTTTGACCAATTTCAATAGCCATGGTCCCATTATCAAAAAAGTTATCTGTGCCAAATTTCATCAAATTATCTTTAGAATTGCGACCTGTAGTTTGATTACAAGGTTTACATGTGGGTCCAGCCAGCCGTCCAGCCAGCCAGATGGACGGACGGACGGACGGACATCGCTAAATCGACTCAGAAAGTGATTCTAAGTCTATTGGTATACTAAAAGACAAATATTTCTATGCGTTACAAACATCAGCACAAACTTATAATACCCTTTCCACCTACGGTGGTGAAGGGTATAATTAAAACTAAAACATTAAATCAATATCAGGCGGCTTTATAACCCCTTTTACGATTTTTTTTTTTTTTGTAAATGGAGCGTAACTTTAAACCTCTATAAATAAATTAAAATGAAAAATATCAAAATAAAATAAAATTAATAAAAAACACGCACTTGTTTCCCAAACAACAGGTGACAAATTTATAGACAGTCAATTCAACACTAGGTCTATCAATGTGGCCAAAATACATTCACTTACTGCCAAAAAGAAATAAAATTTAAAACTAACGATAACAAAAACTTTATTAACTACAAAAACATTTAAAACAAATTACGGTTGAATAACTTTTTTAATTTCATTTGAAAAATACCGACAAAATATAACTAAAAGAAGTAACGATTTTAAACTGAACATGAACGTAGTCGAAATTCACAGTGGGATAAAAGAAAGAAAAAGAAAATCCATCTACGTTTTATTCTATATTTTAATCTATGTCTTAGTCTATGTTTTAGACTATCAGTTATGTGATGGAAATCGATCGTTTTCAAATCGATCGATATTAAATACATATATTTATACCCTTCACCAACATAGGTGGTATACTAATAGGCTTAGAATCATTTTTAGAGTCGATTTAGCGATGTCAGTCCGTCTGGCTGGACGGCTGGCTGACTGGCTGGACTCCCATGTAAACCATGTAATCGAAGTACAGATCGCAATTCTAAAGATAATTTGATAAAATTTAGCGCAGCTCTTTTTTTTTGATAGTGATACCATTTCAATCGAAATTGTTCAAAATCGGTCCATTAAAATCACTGTACCAAATTTCGTTGAAAGCGGTCCACATTTGACCATAGCTCCCATACAAACTCTTCTGTCAAAACGCACTAAATGAGACAAAAATCACTAAAGCTCTCGTAAATCTGAAAATAATGCGAAATTTAAGTTTATTTTTTGCAAACATAAGCTGTAATCAACTTGCCAAATTTCAAAATAATCGGTCCACCTTTGACCCTAGCTGTCATATAAGTCCAAATGACGGAAACAGCTTAAATATATAAGTTTTGAGAAAATATTTGCATTATGGAAAAATTTTGCAAAAACTTGTCTTTATACAGGAAAAAGAACGCCTTTGATCTTAGTGGTGAAGGGTATCGTATGGTTTGTTTTGAGGTAATGTTAGGTTAATTTTATTTCCCCAAAAAAATGAAAATTTGGGCCTTAATCCTTTTGACTGATATTTTATCTTTCCTTTGTTATGATTTTTTTGGAAAATAACTGAAAATTATCTCAAAAATATATCTAAAATCGATCGATTTGAAAACGATCGTTTTACAATCTATTTGTTTCCTCTTTGTGGTTTCTTTCTGCTTGTAGAAGCAAGTTCTTGATGATTTTTTAATTAATTCCTGCCCTGCAAGCAAATCGAAAGTCGACTACAAAAATAATCCATTTATGGTCAACTTTTTAGACACTAACTACAATCTAACTACAAAGTCATACAGAAATTTCCCAATTCATTGAAATCATTTCCCAATTCGTTGAGATCATCTGTGCAGTGAAGTTATTATATTTTCAGCATTCATGATTGTCTACTATTTTGACTTACTTACTTACTTACTTAAATGGCCTGTAATTACAACCTGTTTAGGTCAAAGGCAGAGCATATTTTAGAATTCCAAGCACCTCTATCTTGTGCACATATTCTCCAATTTCGTATACCAAGTTTCAAAAGATTTTCTTCTACTTGGTCTTTCCATCGAAGTTTTGGACGCCCTCTTCTACGCGTTCCACTATTTTGACTTTTGTTTTTTTATTTTTTATTTATAACTGATAATATGATATTTTCTTTTCCATTTCTTGCTATCGCTTTTTTGGTTAGCACGTAGACTACTAAGCATAACATTCAGATTCATCATCTGTTCCATCCCCGATCTCGGCAACATCAATTTCAGTTGTAAAGTATTGAATAATATGAAGATTTATCTCTCCTTTTCACCACCACCTTTGGCTTCTCTACTATCCCCTTTCCAAAGAAGGTAACCCAGAGTGTTACTTCTCTCTTTTTCTCTCTTTGTCTATTAACTAACTAATAAAAAACTAGTTTTAAGTTAGTTGAAAAGTTATACAAGGTCGGACAGTGACTACCTCCAATGACATCGCCATGTTAAAATAGTCTTAGTTCTTCGGTAAAAGTAATCCAAGCATTAATCACAACAAGTTGACGAACAATTGACTTTAAATTGGCTTAAAGTTAACTGAGTTGCTTGCAGGGCAGTTTATTTTCTACAGAAGCATGACCTCTATTACGTTGCCAGGTGAGAGGTTTTCTCCAACGCATTGTTCAAGTTGTTGTCTATAAGATATGAAGCGCGGGCATTTGAAGTATACATGTTACGCGGTTTCGTCTTCGTCAGAACACGCTGGACATCTAGGTGAATTATCAAGTCAAATTTGTAAAGGTAACTAATGTACTAACTACCTCCATGGCCAGACAAAAATTACCTCAGGTTGTAATTGATATCCCCACGATTTCTGCTAATCCAATTGTTTATAATAGGAATAAGTTTGTAGGTCCATCTTCCATGTTGTGTACTCTCCCATCTTTGTTGCCAACTACATATGGATTTTTAATTTTCGGTTCTTCTTAATGTTCTCCTATCTATTAAAGTTTGTTAAAACTGTCGAATTTGATTTAGTTTACGGCTTTCGGAAGGCTTTTCCTAGACCGTTGGTACGCTTCTCTTCATAACAGATGATCCGGTCTTGATCTACTGCATTGGTATTTCCTCCAAGCTTTAAGGCTAATGGCTATGTCGCTCTTCCACCAATAGTTGTATTTTCTTGGTATGTCTACGCCTTGGCATTGATGCATCGCAGGCCGCCTTTAACGATGACACTAGTTTCTCAGCCATTTCAACAGCAGCACCTTCGACAATATTGTGGTTAGTAAAAACTTCAATTAATGTTAAAAGGTCAAGTTTGTCTTTTGACCGATCTTGAAAGGTGGATTTGCTTGAGCTCCAGTATGTAGACCTTTAGCTGCGAACTTTAAGTATAATCACTTGGTAATCGCTGTGAGTGTAAAAGTAAGGTCAATTAAAAATACTCTTCCTCTTTCATTAGTTCTTTGGCTACCCCAATCTACAGCCCACGCTTTAAAATCTTCATATCCTATACTTGGTCGATGACGTTGTATGTCACATACTAGGTTGTCTAAGTATTCAAAGTTCTAAAGTTGTATGTTTGGTAATGCGTAGCAGCTGTATACAAAAATACCTCCGATTTTAGTTCTCGAGAAGCCTTCATGTTGCTGCTTCATCCCTTCTTTAATGGGTTTATTGCCACAGGTCCATTCTGCCTCTCTTCCTGTTGTTTGTTTCTTCCAGATTTTTATATTGTTCCTTTATTATTGCGATGTCAGCATCCAGTTCACAAATAGACTAGTACAAAAGATCTTATGCCATTGTGCAGTGGTTAACATTTAATCGAATAAATTTCATTTACCTTTATCGCTTAGCGCCTTACTGAACACGGTGCACTTACAGCTGCCTGTGCCATGTCATGTATCGTTTGCTCTTTCTGATATGCAAAGCATATGCCAGCAAATTGGCCCTCTATGCATTTTCGGCAATATTTAGATCTGTCATATCCTGATTTATAAAACTTAGCTATTTGCTACTTTTGTAATCTCCCTGGAATTGGGTAAAATGAAAATCGGATGGTCCGTATGCCGTATAAAGGGCATGCGGACCATCCGATTTTCATTTTACCGAATTCCGGGGCTTTATAAGCTGCTACCGAAGAAAAACTTATTTTGGCAGTTTGCTATACTCACATGTAATGGTGGTAAAATTAGCTGCTGGGCTAGGACAATACACATTTCGGATTTGGTTGTAATATCATCCAAATACTTGCATTCAACGACAGTATCCTCCTTATGAGACTTAACTTCAGCCCATCCACCTAAGGATGATGTTTAAGCTCTAAAAGAAGATCACGTTTTCGAAGCCTCCTTATTTTGTTAACTTCATCTTCAAGTATATTATCTTAGTATATATCTTTGTCTGTGAACCGCCGTGGTATTGCAGGATAGTCATCCGCCTAGCATACCAGAGGTCCCAAGTTCAATTCCCGGCCAGACCCACTTGAAAAAATAAATTTTCAAAAAAGCGGCGGTTCACCTCATAACTCAACTAGCCACTGGTTATTGAGTATTAGGTTATGTAAAACTTCTCATTCTCAAATGCATTTGCCGTTCAGAGTTGGCGTTAAAACGTAGGTCCATTTCAATGAGCGTAAAAGTAGAATCGGATGAGAGAAGTACTCATTGTCTGAGAGAAATACTCTTTGTTCTAACTGGAATGTTGTCGTTGAATTATAAATATATATTTCTGAAAAACAGGATGTGCAGAAGAGAAATCTCTAAAATGAAGAATAGTCTATTTTAAAATGCCTCGCATCCAATTCTAAGGAAACTTATACAATATTGCAATCGAAAATGGCTAGGAGTCATAAATGTCTAAACATTTGCAACAACAACATGTAATAGCTGCTATCAACAGAGGAGGGTCAGACGGTACCCTTCCTAAGAACAAGTTTGAAAACATAATATCTTTAGTGTATTCCGAAGTTTTCATGAAGATGACTGTTATGTATGACAGTTATATCTGTTATGACGATTATACCTGCCATATGTCGCAACACAGAGATGCTATAATGTAGCTCTGATAAAAGTGGGTAAAATATGGCTAGGAACAGCTCGACTTTTGTCGACAATGATGATATGTGGATCAGACCAGGGTATATTCATTGATTCCTACATTCCATAATTAGAGGTTTAGTGAATGTAAAGTTAACTTTAAAATTCACATTTTTTTGTTTTTATTTTGAACCAACCCTCAGGGGATGACTCCTGCTTTCGCCTTGCAGTTTGATGGAACTAGGAAATAAGGTTATGGGTAGGAGGATAGAGAAAGTAGTGTTTGTGGATAATTAATTTGAACCTTTGGATATCGTAAGTAGTAGAAAAGACTTTAGCATGAAGTTTATTCCACATTCGTACTGTGCGGTTAAAGAACGAAAGTACAAAGGAGTGAACTCTCATTGAGTTTCGTGTTCAACGGAGGAATCTAAATTCTCTAAATTCATTTGAGCATATTCCATTGTGGTAGCGATAGAAAAGTGAAATACAACCGATTTTGCGACGATACTTAAGTGAGTCAATAGAGTTGGCTACCCTACTGTCAGGGCTGCCAGATATGGGGTTTTGGCCCCAAAGTTGGGGATATTCAATCTTCAAAAAGGCGAAAAATTTTGGTTTGGGGATTGGGGATTTTGTTGGGGATTCACTCAAATTTGTTGGGGAAATTTTAACTTGTGAACTTAAAATTTCATACTTTTTTAATAAAGGATTATTGGTCAGAATTCAAAAAAGAACTACCAAAATGTAAAGTTTTAAGTCAAGGTACATTTAAAAATAAATTGTTTCAATTATAAAAAAAAAATATTAAATAAAATGGCGTTTACATTACGTTTACAAGATAATTTAAATATTTTCAAGCAACAAATACTCTAACATGCAAAAATGCAAGAATCCAATATCTCAACCAAATTTCAGTGAACGAGAATACTCCCAATTGATGTCTACGAAGCTCAATGGAATAAACATTCTTTTACAAATTGGAATACCATATTCGAAAAAATACGTCAATCTTAATTGAATTTTGGCTAAAAGTTTATACATTTCAAGATATTGCCACATATGTACACATCACTATAAAGAACTTGGTCAAGCAGTTTTGAATATGTCAGCAGTTCCTACAGGAATGCCTGTGTAAAGCGAGAATTTTCAGTTTAACAAAAACAACAAAACATAATAATAACAAAATTTGTTGTCAAGAATTTCAACCGACAACTGAAATGTTAACAAATTAAATTCAAAAAAGTTAGTGCTGTTCACACACATCAGATTCTCTTGATCTGTTTTTCTTTCATGATTATGAAGTTTACTAAATACTAGATTTCTAAAAAAAGCGTTTTCATATAAAATTCCATATAAATGGAAATAGGTACCTGTGGGCCTTGTACTTCGTATAAGGAGAACGGATGACTCAACCGTCGGAGGGTTAATTGAATAAAAAATGTAAGCAAATACGCTTTTTTACGAATTGGGGATTTTTGGGGCTAAACATTTTAGAATTTGGGGATAGTGACCAAAAAGCATCTGGCAGCCCTGCCTACCGTGTCTGATAAGCACCTTCGCCCTCTCCTGTAAACGATCAAGCAGCTCTAAAATAGACTTTGAAGCACCGGCCCACACATGAAAGTTGTATTGGATTTTATAAATAGTAAGGATCAGTTAAAGTGAAGTATGCCTTACATCGCTTGAGAAAGCCAAGATACTTCTGTGCAGTCGCATTGAACTTTCATGTACAGAAGTTCAAGAGTTTCTGATTCCTCAATATTTGTACCACCCATAATTACAGACGAAGCCACATCATCCATTATGTGTTTATGTGTTAGCACACAACATTGGTTCTTACGGGCATTAAAATCCACCCTATTCTCATGACCCCAATTGGTGATTTTAGTTAGGTCGGAATTTAGAGTAGCATTTATGTTTTGCCTCATAAGATTAATTTCCAACATTCTTGGCTTATAGTTGAATGAATATGAGTGGGATCTGCAAAAGAGTTAGTTAGTTTCTGACTTAATTTTTAAACAATTTCCCCACTGTTTGTATTATTTCTTGCCCACTTGTATAAGCTATCGGGTGTTTTTTATTGAGGTATAGAACTTTAAGTTGGCACTTTTTCACTTTTTTAACTGGCGGCCATTTTGTCAGCTGTCAAGTGATTAATATTTAGTTTGGTTTGCCATTTCATCATAAACAGGTTGACAAAAGAACAACGCTTGCAAATCGTGCAAATTTATTTCGAAAATAATGGTTCAGTTCGCGAAGTTTACCGCAAGCTCCGTCCATTTTATGGTCGACATAATCGTCCATCAGAGCAATTAATTCGGTTAACCATGGATCGTTTTCGCACTACGTTTACTCTATGTGATAATACGCATCCGCAGCGACGTCGAACAATGCGCACCGAAGAAACAATTGCCGCTGTAGAGCAAAGTGTTGAAGAGGACCCGAATGAATCGATTCGCCACCGTGCACAGCAATTGCAGCTTTGTCCATCAACTTTATGGAAGATTTTGCGCAAATATCTTGGCTTGCGACCTTACAAGATCCAGCTTGTGCAAGAATTAAAGCCGCGAGACCATGCAATGCGTCGTGATTTTGGTGTATGGGCCGAAAATGAGATTGATCTCGATGCTGATTTTCATCGTGATGAGTGATGAGGCTCATTTTTGGTTGAATGGCTACGTCAACAAGCAAAATTGCCGCATTTGGAGTGAAGAGAACCCACATGAGACCCACAAAAACTGACTGTTTGGTGTGCTCTATGGGCTGGTGGAGTCATTGGGCCATACTTCTTCCGAAATAATGCTGGAGAGTCAGTTACCATAAATGGAGACCGGTATAGAGCCATGATAACCGACTATTTTGTTCTCCAATTGGATGGCATGAATATGATTGAGTTGTGGTTCCAACAAGACGGCGCTACATGTCACACAGCGCACGTCACAATTGATTTATTGAAGGAAACATTCGATGAGCGCATAATTTCGCGGAATGGACCTGTCAATTGGCCACCAAGATCGTGAGATTTGACACCACTGGATTATTTTCTTTGGGGATATGTGAAGTCGCTCGTCTACGCCAACAAACCAGAAACGTTAGGGGACTTGGAAGCCAACATTCGTGGCTTTATTGCTAACATACGGCCCCATATGCTCGAAAAAGTAGTTGAAAATTGGACCTGTAGAATTGGCTTTATTCGAGCCAGCCGCGGCGGCCACATGGCCGAAATCATATTTAAACATTAATGGCATAAAATTATCCTTCCAATAAAGATAAATTGATGGACATTAAAACGATTTTCTTGTGTTTTATTTCAATTCGAAGTTCTATACCTCTAAAAAAAAAACACCCATTATAACATCCAAAGGGCAATTACTCAATATGCATAACATAGACTCATCGAAATTATTGATCTGCACTGCCCTTCCCCAACAGCTACGCTTGTGTGTAGCACCACACAGTTCAAGTGTGTGTGTGTGCATGTGTTGTTTCTTTGGTTATGAGAATGAGAGTTCAAAACCAACCTCAACATAAATAGTTTTATGCATACGAATGAATATTGATTGAAACGAATCGAATCGAATTGAATGCGTACGATTGAATGTTAAATATTGATAATGGGCTGGTTGTTGAAGTTGTTGTTGGTGGGTTCTCGCCTGTCTATTGATCCAATGTTCCATGTTCCACACGATGGCTCATGTTTATTCGATGTATCACAACTTGATGTTTTAATGTTTATTGACCATATGACGACGTACAACAAAAAACAACAACAAATATATGAAGAAAAAAAATTTAAAATTATAAAATAAAAAAACTAAAACATTTATGTAGATGATGAAAGTGACGCAAGGTGCTTAAAACTGTGTTATTATTGTGTTCAGAATATTTAATTGATTTTTACTATTTGGCTTCTAAACATTTGTGCACTTCGAGTTGGGGGTCTTTTGTTTAGAAATTAGAATTAAAATGTTAAAAAAAAATAGAATAATTTTAAAAATATTGCATATTGATAAATTTGAAATCAAATCCATTATCAAGTTATTAGCAGCAATTTAAAAGTATTTATAAATTTTATGGCATTTAAAAGAATTGTTCAGACTTTTCATAGAAATATTCAATATTTTTAATTTGTTGTTAAGAATTTTTTAAATACTTCAGAATCTATAAATTTATAGTCTAGAATTTACTATTGAATTTTGTTTGAAGTGTTTGTATTTCTGGTTCATAAATCAATCACTTAAAAATCTAGATTTTAAAATGCAAAAGTTAAAAAGAATATTTATTATACAATTAAAAGTAATATTTTATTATAAATAAAACTTTACTATACAGGTTTGTTAAATACAATTAAGTCATTATTGAACATAAACATATCACAGTGGGGCACGTCAATAAAAATTATAATAAAATTTGAAAGCAAAGAAATCATATTTAAATCCAAATCCATGTCCAAGTCTGTGTCTAAGTCTTAGTCTATGTCTTAGTCTATGTCTTAGTCTATTTCTGAGTCTACGTCTTAGTCTATGTCTTAGTCTGTCGTAGTGTATGTTTTAATCCATGTCTAAGTCTATGTTTTAGTCTTATCTCCAGTTCTAGTTCAGTTCTAGTTCAGTTCTAGTTCAGTTCTAGTTCAGTTCTAGTTCAGTTCTAGTTCAGTTCTAGTTCAGTTCTAGTTCAGTTCTAGTTCAGTTCTAGTTCAGTTCTAGTTCAGTTCTAGTTCAGTTCTAGTTCAGTTCTAGTTCAGTTCTAGTTCAGTTCTAGTTCAGTTCTAGTTCAGTTCTAGTTCAGTTCTAGTTCAGTTCTAGTTCAGTTCTAGTTCAGTTCTAGTTCAGTTCTAGTTCAGTTCTAGTTCAGTTCTAGTTCAGTTCTAGTTCAGTTCTAGTTCAGTTCTAGTTCAGTTCTAGTTCAGTTCTAGTTCAGTTCTAGTTCAGTTCTAGTTCAGTTCTAGTTCAGTTCTAGTTCAGTTCTAGTTCAGTTCTAGTTCAGTTCTAGTTCAGTTCTAGTTCAGTTCTAGTTCAGTTCTAGTTCAGTTCTAGTTCAGTTCTAGTTCAGTTCTAGTTCAGTTCTAGTTCAGTTCTAGTTCAGTTCTAGTTCAGTTCTAGTTCAGTTCTAGTTCAGTTCTAGTTCAGTTCTAGTTCAGTTCTAGTTCAGTTCTAGTTCAGTTCTAGTTCAGTTCTAGTTCAGTTCTAGTTCAGTTCTAGTTCAGTTCTAGTTCAGTTCTAGTTCAGTTCTAGTTCAGTTCTAGTTCAGTTCTAGTTCAGTTCTAGTTCAGTTCTAGTTCAGTTCTAGTTCAGTTCTAGTTCAGTTCTAGTTCAGTTCTAGTTCAGTTCTAGTTCAGTTCTAGTTCAGTTCTAGTTCAGTTCTAGTTCAGTTCTAGTTCAGTTCTAGTTCAGTTCTAGTTCAGTTCTAGTTCAGTTCTAGTTCAGTTCTAGTTCAGTTCTAATTCAGTTCTAGTTCAGTTCTAGTTCAGTTCTAGTTCAGTTCTAGTTCAGTTCTAGTTCAGTTCTAGTTCAGTTCTAGTTCAGTTCTAATTCAGTTCTAGTTCAGTTCTAGTTCAGTTCTAGTTCAGTTCTAGTTCAGTTCTAGTTCAGTTCTAGTTCAGTTCTAGTTCAGTTCTAGTTCAGTTCTAGTTCAGTTCTAGTTCAGTTCTAGTTCAGTTCTAGTTCAGTTCTAGTTCAGTTCTAGTTCAGTTCTAGTTCAGTTCTAGTTCAGTTCTAGTTCAGTTCTAGTTCAGTTCTAGTTCAGTTCTAGTTCAGTTCTAGTTCAGTTCTAGTTCAGTTCTAGTTCAGTTCTAGTTCAGTTCTAGTTCAGTTCTAGTTAAGTTCTAGTTAAGTTCTAGTTCAGTTCTAGTTCAGTTCTAGTTCAGTTCTAGTTCAGTTCTAGTTCAGTTCTAGTTCAGTTCTAGTTCAGTTCTAGTTCAGTTCTAGTTCAGTTCTAGTTCAGTTCTAGTTCAGTTCTAGTTAAGTTCTAGTTAAGTTCTAGTTCAGTTCTAGTTCAGTTCTAGTTCAGTTCTAGTTCAGTTCTAGTTCAGTTCTAGTTCAGTTCTAGTTCAGTTCTAGTTCAGTTCTAGTTCAGTTCTAGTTCAGTTCTAGTTCAGTTCTAGTTCAGTTCTAGTTCAGTTCTAGTTCAGTTCTAGTTCAGTTCTAGTTCAGTTCTAGTTCAGTTCTAGTTCAGTTCTAGTTCAGTTCTAGTTCAGTTCTAGTTCAGTTCTAGTTCAGTTCTAGTTCAGTTCTAGTTCAGTTCTAGTTCAGTTCTAGTTCAGTTCTAGTTCAGTTCTAGTTCAGTTCTAGTTCAGTTCTAGTTCAGTTCTAGTTCAGTTCTAGTTCAGTTCTAGTTCAGTTCTAGTTCAGTTCTAGTTCAGTTCTAGTTCAGTTCTAGTTCAGTTCTAGTTCACTTCTAGTTCAGTTCTAGTTCATATAGTTTTATTTATCCATTTCTCATCACACCATTTATTTTTAACATTCAGAATTATTTAAACATTTATTTTAAAATACGCACATTATAAAAATAGCAATAACAATAATAATAATAATATTATCAATTTTCAAAAGAATTAAATTGCTCATAAAATCATTATATTAAAAATATTTAATATTTTTATGGCTTTTTTTGTTTTATTCTTAGAACTTTTAAAAAATTCTCATCAACACTAGAGATAAAAATTTATGGTTTTTATTAAAAAATAAATTTTGTTAAAGAACAAAAAAGAAAATATTTAGTATAATTAAATTTTGCAAATATAGAAACAAAAGTGATGACGAAGATTTTCATTGCAAAACAGTTTCCAGTTTCCACTTAATGGGGGTGTCTTTGAAAAAAATGAAGAACTACTTGATAAATTTTTCTGTTTTACATTAAATCAAAGTTCTTACAAGTCAATGTAATTTTTATATTCTTTAAGAGAAATTTTATGATTTAAAGTTAAAAAACATATTAAATTACAGTTTTTAAATGGTACAAGGTTATTAACGTGACCTTATTTAAAATCGTTTTAAATATTTAAAGTAATGTTTTCTGAATAAAACATTATCATATTTCATAAAAAACCCTGACTCCCTGTAGAGTTTGTTTTTTGGTGATTTACCAAATTTTAAAGCAGGTCAGAATATGGAGCACCCAGTGCTGCCAACTGTTAACATTTATTCAGTAATTTGATTGTTACAACTTTAAATTAGAAATCGTTCCTACTTTATCTTAAAAACAAGTAAGAAAGCGCTATAGTCGGTCAAGCCGACCATACGATACCCTTCACCACTAAGGTCAAAGGTGTTATTTTTCCTGTATAAAGACAAATATTTGCTAAATTTTGCCATCATACAAACATTTTCTAAAAATGTATATATTCAACCGTCATTTTCCGTCATATGAGAGCTAGGGTCAAATGTGGACCGATTATCTCGAAATTTAGCAAGTTGATTACAGTTGTTACAAAAGTTATGTATGCAAAAAATAAACTCAAAATTTTCATTATCTTTAGATTTACGAGCGTTTTAGTGATTTTTTGTCTCATTTAGTGCGTTTTTGAAGAAGAGTTTGTATGGGAGCTATAGTCATATGTGGACCGATTTCAACGAAATTTGGTACGGTGATTTAAGTTTACATAAGCAGTATCTCTTTTAAATTTCATCAAAAATATTGATATTTGTGGCCAATATAGCAATTCCGGGAAGTGGGACCTATGGGAGGTACCATAAATAATGGACCGATTTTGACCAATTTCAATAGCCATGGTCCCATTATCAAAGCAATAATCTGTGCCAAATTTCATCAAATTATCTTTAGAATTGCGACCTGTAGTTTGATTACAACGTTTACATGGGGGTCCAGCCAGCCAGACGGACGGACATCGCTAAATCGACTCAGAAAGTGATTCTAAGCCTATTGGTATACTAAAAGGTGGGTCTAAGACAAATATTTCTATGCGTTACAAACATCAGCACAAACTTATAATACCCTTTCCACATATGGTGGTGAAGGGTATAATTAATTTAAAAAATGTTTAAAAGAATTTTAATTTCCTTGCGATTTTCACATTCAAAATCATTTCTATAGAAATTTGTAAAAAAAAATCTTTTCTCGTATTTATAACCTTCACCACCATAAGTGGAGGGGGTATTATAAGTTTGTGCTGATGTATGTAACGCATAGAAATATTTGTCTTAGACCCACCTTTTAGTATACCAATAGGCTTAGAATCACTTTCTGAGTCGATTTAGCGATGTCCGTCCGTCTGGCTGGCTGGACCCCATGTAAACCTTGTAATCAAATTACAGGTCGCAATTCTTAAGATAATTTGATGAAATTTGGCACAGATAATTTTTTTGATAATGGGACCATGGCTATTGAAATTGGTCCATTATTTATGGTACCTCCCATAGGTCTCACTTCTCGGAATTGATATATTGGCCACAAAAATCAATATTTTTTCATGATATTTAAAACAAATACTGCTTATGTAAACTAAAACAACTGTACCAAATTTCGTTAAGTTTTTTTTTTTAATTTTTGTAACAACTGTAATCAATTTGGCAAATTTCGAGATAATCGATCCACATTTGACCCTACCTCTCATATAAGTCCAAATGGCGGAAACAGCTTAAATGTACAAGTTTGCATGATGGCAAAATTTAGCAAATATTTTTCTTTATGCAGGAAAAATAACACCTTTGACATTAGTGATGAAGGGTATAGTATGGTCGGGCTTGACCGAATATAGAACTTTCTTACTTGTTTTGATTAAGGCTTATAAAAAGTAGAAATTTTGTTTGAAAAATTAGATTTATAAGTTTGTCATAAGTTAAGTTTTTGTGTCTCCTATAAAATATGCTTAAAGTGAGTTAGCAGATTTGCATATTAAGCCAACGATAAACATATATTGTAAATTTTTTGGCATTAAATCATCAGCAAAATAAGTAGCAGATAGAAAGACAGAAGTACGAAAATTTATATTATTTTAATTTATTATTAAATGAATAAAAAAATACTTCACAAATGCTTGAAAAATATTTAAATAAATAAATATTTATGAAGAATGTTGAGTGCAATAAACTTTTTTAAAATAAAATTAAAGAATAAAAAATAGGTTTAAATGTCTTAACATCGACAACTTTTGTTAAGAAATATCTTCCTATCGTCAACTTTTCGTAAGAAATTTCTTCCTAAAAACAAATCTTCTTAATGATAGGAAGACAAGAAATGTCTTCCTATCGTCGACTTTTTTTAAGAGATGTCTTGCTATCGCCATCTTTTCTTAAGAAATGTCTTGCTATCGCCAACTTTTCTTAAGAAATGTCTTGCCATCGCCAACTTTTCTTAAGAAACGTTTTGCTATCGCCAACTTTTCTTAAGAAAAGTCTTGCTATCGCCAACTTTTCTTAAGAAAAGTCTTGCTATCGCCAACTTTTCTTAAGAAATGTCTTCCTATAGTCAACTTTTCTTAAGAAATGACTTCCTATCGTCAGCTTTTCTTAGATTATGTCTTCCTATCATCAACTTTTCTATAAAAATGTCTTCCTATCGTCAACTTTCCTTAAGAAATGTCTTCTTATCGTGAACTCTTTTTAGGAAATGTCTTCCTATCATCAACTTTTTTTAAGAAATGTCTTCCTATCGTCAACTTTTTTTAAAAAATGTCTTCCTATGGTCAACTTTTCCTAACAAATATCTCCCTATCGTCAACTTTTCTTAAGAAATGTCTTCCTATAGTCAACTTTTCTTAAAAACTGTCTTCCTATCGTCAACTTTTCTTAAGAAATGTCTTCCTATCGTCAACTTTTCCTAAGAAATGTCTTCCTATCGTCAACTTTTCTTAAGAAATGGGTTCCTGTCGTCAACTTTTCTTAAGAAATGTCTTCCTATCGTCAACTTTTCCTAAGAAATGTCTTCCTCTCGTGAACTTTTCCTAAGAAATGTCTTCCTATCGTCAACTCTTCTTAGGAAATATTTTCCTATCGTCAACCTTTGTTAAGTAGTGTCTTTTTATCGTCAACGTTTCTTAAGTAGTGTCTTTTAATCGTCAACTTTTCTATGAAAATGTCTTCCTATCGTCAACTTTTCTATAGAAATGTCTTATTATTGTCAAATTTTCTTGAGAAATGTCTTCCTATCGTCAACTTTTTCTAAGAAATGTCTTCCTATCGTCAACTCTTCTTAAGAAATGTCTTCCTATCGTCAACCTTTCTTAAGGAGTGTTTCTTTATTGTCAACTTTTCTATAGAAATGTCTTCCTATCGTCAAATTTTCTTGAGAAGTGTCTTCCTATCGTCAAATTTTCTTGAGAAGTGTCTTCCTATCGTCAACTTTTCTTAAGAAATGTCTTCCTACCGTCAACTTTTCTTAAGAAATGTCTTCCTATCGTCAACTTTTCTTAAAAAATGTCTTCCTATCGTCAACTTTTCTTAAGAAATGTCTTCCTATCGTCAACTTTTCTTAAGAAATGTCTTCCTATCGTCAACTTTTCTTAAGAAATGTCTTCCTATCGTCAACTTTTCTTAAGAAATGTCTTCCTATCGTCAACTTTTCTTAAGAAATATCTTCCTATCGTCAACTTTTCTTAAGAAATGTCTTCCTATCGTCAACTTTTCTTAAGAAATGTCTTCCTATAGTCAACTTTTCTTAAAAACTGTCTTCCTATCGTCAACTTTTCTTAAGAAATGTCTTCCTATCGTCAACTTTTCCTAAGAAATGTCTTCCTATCGTCAACTTTTCTTAAGAAATGGGTTCCTATCGTCAACTTTTCTTAAGAAATGTCTTCCTATCGTCAACTTTTCCTAAGAAATGTCTTCCTCTCGTGAACTTTTCCTAAGAAATGTCTTCCTATCGTCAACTCTTCTTAGGAAATATTTTCCTATCGTCAACCTTTGTTAAGTAGTGTCTTTTTATCGTCAACGTTTCTTAAGTAGTGTCTTTTAATCGTCAACTTTTCTATGAAAATGTCTTCCTATCGTCAACTTTTCTATAGAAATGTCTTATTATTGTCAAATTTTCTTGAGAAATGTCTTCCTATCGTCAACTTTTTCTAAGAAATGTCTTCCTATCGTCAACTCTTCTTAAGAAATGTCTTCCTATCGTCAACCTTTCTTAAGGAGTGTTTTTTTATTGTCAACTTTTCTATAGAAATGTCTTCCTATCGTCAAATTTTCTTGAGAAGTGTCTTCCTATCGTCAAATTTTCTTGAGAAGTGTCTTCCTATCGTCAACTTTTCTTAAGAAATGTCTTCCTATCGTCAACTTTTCTTAAAAAATGTCTTCCTATCGTCAACTTTTCTTAAGAAATGTCTTCCTATCGTCAACTTTTCTTAAGAAATGTCTTCCTATCGTCAACTTTTCTTAAGAAATGTCTTCCTATCGTCAACTTTTCTTAAGAAATGTCTTCCTATCGTCAACTTTTCTTAAGAAATGTCTTCCTATCGTCAACTTTTCTTAAGAATGTCTTCCTATCGTCAACTTTTCTTAAGAAATGTCTTCCTATCGTCAACTTTTCTTAAGAAATGTCTTCCTATCGTCAACTTTTCTTAAGTAATGTCTTTCTATCGTCAACTTTTCTTAAGAAATGTCTTCCTATCGTCAACTTTTCTTAATAAATGTCTTCCTATCGTCAAGATTTCTTAAGAAATGTCTTCCTATCTTCAACTTTTCTTAAGAAATGTCTTCCTATAGTCATCTTTTCTTAAAACACGTCTTCCCTTCGTCAACTTTTCTTAAGAAATGTCTTCCTATCGTCAACTTTTCTTAAGAAGTGTCTTCCTATCATCAACTTTTCTTAAGAAGTGTCTTCATATCGTCAACTTTTCTAAAGAATTGTCTTCCTATCGTCAACTTTTCTTAAGAAGTGTCTTTATATAGTCAACTTTTCCTTAGATATGTCTTCCTATCGTCAACTTTTCTTAAGAAGTGTCTTCATATCGTCAACTTTTCTTAAGAATTGTCTTTCTATCATCAACTTTTCTTAAGAAATGTCTTCCTATCTTCAACCTTTCTTAAGAAATGTCTTAATATCGTTAAATTTTCTATAGAAATGTCTACCTATCGTCAACTTTTTTCAAAAAGTGTTTTCCTACCATCAACTTTTCTTTAAAAATGTCTTCATATCGTAAACTTTTCTATAGAAAAGTTCATTTTTATGTGGCTTTAAATAAATGTATATATTATAGGATCACCCTATTTCACTCTTTTTTCCATTCAAATATATTCATATATTTACTTATCTGTTTCAATATTTAATTCAAAATTTTGTATGCACTTGTGTATTGTAGCCATCTTAAAAATAGTTCTGAAAAACCGAAAACCCTCATTATTAACTTCCTTATTATTTTATTTCAAATTCATACAAAAGACACCATATTTTTTAAAATTTTTCAGAGTGAATATTTTTTGTTTGCTAAATGTGTATGAATAATTTTTCAATTATTATAAAATTCTGTTAACAATGCTAATTAAAAAATCATTATATTGTAAAATGATTCGTAAAATAACAAAGTGTCTTTAGAATATTTAATTAAATAAAATTGAAAAAATAAAAACAGACAAAAAATTCTATAAACATTAACAATACCGGGAATAAAGATCGCTAAAGGTTCTTATTATTAAATTTTGTCTTTAGAAAAATATTCCCTCATACCTACAGAAATATGTACTATGTAAATTTTAACCACAAGGTATTTATAATATCTTCTTAATACATTAAATAAATCAAGATGTATCCACTTGGTTAGAGATACATATGTAAATATATATTTTAAAATACGAGGGTTATCTCTCATATTTTGAGTTAGGCTCTTTTGCTCTTCTTATCGTCAACTTTACTTAAGAAAAGTCTACCTATTGTCATCTTTTCTTAAGAAAAGTCGTCCTGTCAAATATCCTTAAGTCTTCCTATCGTCAACTTTTCTATAGAAATGTCTTCCTATCGTTGACGATAGGAAGACTTTTCCTTACGATAGGAAGACATTTCTATAGAAAAGTTGACGACAGGAAAACATTTCTATAGAAAAGTTGACGATAGGAAGACATTTCTTTAGAAAAGTTAACGATAGGAAGACATTTCCATAAAAAAGTTGACGATAGGAAGACATTTCTATAGAAAAGTTGACGATTGGAAGACATTTCTATAGAAAAGTTGACGATAGGAAGACATTTCTATAGAAAAGTTGACGACAGGAAGACATTTCTATAGAAAAGTTGACGACAGGAAGACATTTCTATAGAAAAGTTGACGATAGGAAGACATTTCTATAGAAAAGTTGACGATAGGAAGACATTTCTATAGAAAAGTTGACGATAGGAAGACATTTCTATAGAAAAGTTGACGATAGGAAGACATTTCTATAGAAAAGTTGACGATAGGAAGACATTTCTATAGAAAAGTTGAAGATAGGAAGACATTTCTATAGAAAAGTTGACGACAGGAAGACATTTCTATCGAAAAGTTGACGACAGGAAGACATTTCTATAGAAAAGTTGACGATAGGAAGACATTTCTATAGAAAAGTTGACGATAGGAAGACATTTCTATAGAAAAGTTGACGATAGGAAGACATTTCTATAGAAAAGTTGACGATAGGAAGACATTTCTATCGAAAAGTTGACGATAGGAAGACATTTCTATAGAAAAGTTGACGATAGGAAGACATTTCTATAGAAAAATTGACGACAGGAAGACATTTCTAGAGAAAAGTTGACAATAAGAAGACATTTCTAAAGAAAAGTTGACGATAGGAAGACATTTCTATAGAAAAATTGACGATAGGAAGACATTTCTAGAGAAAAGTTGACGATAGGAAGACATTTCTATAGAAAAATTGACGATAGGAAGACATTTCTATAGAAAAGTTGACAATAGGAAGACATTTCTATAGAAAAGTTGACGATAGGAAGACATTTCAATGCAAAAGTTGACGATAGGAAGACATTTTTATAGAAAAGTTGACGATAGGAAGACATTTCTATAGAAAAGTTGGCGACAGAAAGACATTTCTATAGAAAAGTTGGCGATAGGAAGACATTTCTATAGCAAAATTGACGGCAGGCAGACATTTCTTCAAGTTTTCTATAGAAATATCTTCCTTTTGTAAACTTTTCTTCAGAAATGTCTTCCTTTCGTAATTCTTACTTAAGAAATATCTTCCTTTCGTCAACTTTTCTTCAGAAATGTCTTCCTATCGTCAACTTTTTTGGGAGATGGCTTCCTGTTGTCAACTTTTCTTAAGAAAAGTCTTCCTATCGTCAACTTTTCTTAAGAAATGTCTTCCTACCGTCAACTTTTCTTCAGAAATGTCTTCCTATCGTCAACTTTTCTTAAGAAATGTCTTCCTATCGTCAACTTTTCTTAAGAAATGTCTTCCTATCATCAACTTTTCTTAAGAAATGGCTTCTATTGTCAACTTTACTTAAGAAATGTTTTCCTATCGTCAACTTTTCTTTAGAAATGTCTTCCTATCGTCAACTTTTCTTTAGAAATGTCTTCCTATCGTCAACTTTTCTTTAGAAATGTCTTCCTATCGTCAACTTTTCTTTAGAAATGTTTTCCTATCTTCAACTTTTCTTAAGAAATGTCTTCCTATTGTAAACTTTTCTTAAGAAATGTCTTCCTGTCGTAAACTTTTCTTTAGAAATGTCTTCTTATCGTCAACTTTTCTATAGAAATGTCTTCCTATCGTCGATTTTTCTATCCAAATGTCTTCCTATCTTCAACATTTCTATAGAAACGTCTTCCTTTCGTCAACTTTTCTATAGAAACGCCTTCCTTTCTATAGAAATGTCTTCCTATCGTCAACTTTTCTATAGAAATGTCTTCCTGTCGTCAAATTTTCTATAGAAATGTCTACCCATCGTCAACTTTTCTATAGAAATGTCTTCCTATTGTCTACTTTTCTATAGAAATTTCTTCCTATCGTCAACTTTTCTTAAGAAATGTCTTCCTATCGTCAACTTTTTTTAAGAAATGTCTTAATATCGTCATCTTTTCTTTGGAAAAGTCCTCCTATCATCTACTTTTCTTAAGAAATGTCTTTCTATCGTCAAGTTTTCTATAGAAATGTTTGCCTATCGTCAATATAGTATGTTAAAAAGCAATTGAGCTATTTTTAATGATAAATATTTACTTGTTTTCTCTTATTTCGAAACATAAAAATCAAACCTCGTATATTTTTATAAAAAAATTTAAATGTTCTTCCCTGTAATGAAGGGTATTTAATGTTTAATTGTGCATTTTAAAATTAATGTTATTATTAAGCATTTAATTTGCCACAACAATTTACAATATTAACAGAAATGTGGTCATAAATCTATAAATAATAAGTAATTGCATTAAATTATTAATTAAATATTTATTAATTGAAACTATTAATTAATAATTTCTGTAAACACCCAACCATAATGTAAGTGACCGTAAAAGCTTTTAATGTTAGATCTTTTTAAATCATTAATTGCTGATCTTTATGAACTAAATCCATTAAAGCTTTCAACGTAGATTTTAATCGCGGTAACTTAATGACCTAAACGTTGAGTAAAATCTTTCAAAACTAGAAGTTTTTTCAGTCAATTTGAAATTTTAAAGTTTTCATTTTAAAATAACATGTAGGCTTTTTCGTAAAGCTTTATTCGCAGACCTTTTTGACGTTGAAAGCGAACCTTAATTTAAAGTTCTAACTCGATGCACTTAAAGCTTTTACTCTCATATCGTCAACCTTTTTTAAGAAAATTCTTATTATATTCAACTTTTCTAAAGAAAAGTCTTCCTTTCGTCAAATTTTCTTAAGAAATGTCTTCCTATCGTCAATATTTCTAAAGAAATGTCTTCCTTTCTTAAGAAAAGTTTTATTATAGTCAACTTTTCTTAATAAAAGTCTTCCTATCGTCATTTTTTCTTAAGAAAAGTCTTCCTATTGTCAACTTTTCTAAAAATAAAGTTTTCCTATCAACAACTTTTCCCAAGAAAAGTCTTCCTATCGTTATTTTTTCTGAAGAACTGTCTTCCTATCGTCAACATGTCTTAAGAAATGTCTTCCTATCGTCAACATTTCTTAAGAAATGTCTTCCTATCGTCAACATTTCTTAAGAAATATCTTCCTATCGTCAACATTTCTTAAGAAATGTCTTCCTATCGTCAACATTTCTTAAGAAATGTCTTCCTATCGTCAACATTTCTTAAGAAAAGTCTTATTATAGTCAACTTTTCTTAAGAAAAGTCTTCCTATCGTTAATTTTTGTTAAGAAAAGTCTTCCTATCGTAAATTTTTTTTAAGAAAAGTCTTCCTATCGTCAACATTTCTTAAGAAATGTCTTCTTATCGTCAACATTTCTTAAGAAATGTCTTCCTATCGTCAACTTTTCTAAACTGTTAAGAGCTTATTATGATAAGAAATGAAATCAGAAGCTTTCATTGTACTATATTTAGTAGCTTTTGAATGTTGTTAGCTTTTTGCAAAGGATTTTAAAGAGTTATTATATATTAAAAATACGAAAGCTTTTTTAAAACACAGATGGAAATCATAAATTTTATTGAGATTAAGAAACATCTATCGTTAGGCATGAAATGAACTCAGAAGCTTTTATTGTTCTATCTACAGTAGCTTTAAAACTTTGTGACCTTTTTTCAAAGGCTTTTGAACAGTTTCTATTTGTCAGAACTTTGAAAGCTTTTGTGAGTTCAAAGCTTGGAATCATAAATGTTGATGGTGTCTATAAAAAAAAACCAACCGTTTTATGCTAAAGCTTTAAGTTTCAAGAGATTAACAAAAATATTTACCATTAGGCACTTTAGATTTCTAAACTGTTAAGGGCTCATTATAATGAGAAATAAAATCAGAAGCTTTTATTTTACTATCTACAAAAGCCTTTTAAACTTTCAAGCTTTTTTCTAATTATTTGAAACAGTTTGTTTTTTATCAAAAATAAGAAAGCTTTTATAAATCCACAGATTTAAATTAGAAACTTTGATGATGTCTTTTACAAAGCCGTCTTTTTTGTGCTTAAGCTTTCAGTTTTGAGATATTAAGAAATATCTAGCTTTAGGTATTTTAGATTTATAAGTTCTGAGGGCTTTTTATAATGAGAAATTAAGCCAAAAGCTTTCATTGCACCATAAACAGTAGCTTTACATTATTTTGCAAAGGATTTGAAAAAGTTTCTATATATTAAAACTATAAAAGCTTTTGTAAATTTAAAGATTTAACACATAAATATTGATAATGTCTTAAAAAAAACAGACCTTTTTGTTGTCAAGCTTTTAGTTTTGAGAAATTTAATACACATCCATCATTAGCCATTTTAGATTTTATAACTAATAACTTCTTAATACAATGAGATTTTAAAGCTTTCATTGCACTATCTACAATAGCTTTTAAAGTTTTGTAAGCGTTTTCTTAAAAGTTTCAATATATCAAAAATATGAAAGCTTTTATGAATCCACAGATTAAATTCATAAACTTTGATGACATATTTTTTAAAAATCGGCCTAAAAAAGCTTAAGCTTTTATTTTTGAGAAATTAAGAAACATCTATCTTGAGGCATTTTAGATTTCCAAACTTCTAAGGGCTTAATAAAATGAGATATTAAGAAGCTTTCATTGTTTTATTAACAGTAGCCTTAAATTTTTTTCCAAGGAATTTCAAAAAGTTTCTATATATGAAAACTATGAAAGCTTTTGTGAATTCAAAGAATGAAATCTCAAATTTTGATGACTTTTTTTTTTAAAAACTTGTCTTTTTGTGCCTAAGCTTCAAAAAGTTTCTATATATGAAAACTATGAAAGCTTTTGTGTATTCAAAGAATGAATTCTCAAATTTTGATGACTTCTTTTTCAAAAACTAAGCTTTTAGTTTTGAGTGATTAAAAAACTTTTATCATTAGGAATTTTTAAACTGCTAAGGGCTTATTATAATGAGATGTCTGTTCTTCCAGGATTTCCAACTTATCCTTGAGTCAAACAAAAGCAACATACAAAAGTTAATTCCCTTACCCTCAACATTATTAATGATAATGACTTAAAATTATTTTTGTCTCAAACCCATTCCCTCAATTTGTCAAAAATAAAAGCTAATTTTAAACAAACATTTTATGCCTTTAAGCTTCTTATCTTGAAAAGAATTTTGAAAAACTTTTTTGTTTTAATCTAAACTAAAATTATTAAAACCCCTAAAATAAAAAGTAAAAGCATTAAGAGCAACTAAAAATCCAACAAAAGGTATTTAAAATTTAGATGAACACACGAGTGGAAAAAAAATATAATCTCTAACAAAAAAAAAAAGCACATTAATTTCCCATAAACTTTTGTGCCTGTCAATGATGACATCAGTGGCTAATTTTACACTTGTTGCAGAAATAAAATGAAACCAAAAAACATTTAAAAAAAATCAAATACATTTGAACTAAAAGTCATTAAATTTTGTTCTCATATGAGGGAAAAAAAGCACAAATCGACTGACGGACTGACTTTTAGCGATTTAAAATTTTATTCCAAAGAAACACCATTTTTTTATGTATTAATTTTTCTTTTCAGTTTCATTAGTCCGACGTCCGTCCGTGCGTCCGTCGCGACGGTATTTTTATTGCGTTTCGAAATTAAAAATGCAAAGAATTTTTAAAATGCACTAAAACAAGTTGAATTTTTTCAATTCATTTTTTCGTATTATTTTTCGAAATGGCATTTAGTGAAACGTCTAAATGTTCAAAAGCTTTCAGAAGGGGGAGGGTCAATGAGGGGTGTTTGCGAAAAAAAAAAACAATTTAAAAAGAGGGCGTGTAATTATATGCAATATTTCATTGAAACAAACATTTATACTAATGAAATACATTTGAAATGTTTTCATATGTTAAGAAATCTGTGTAGACTGAACTAAATTCTTGAGAAAATAATTAATTTGCAAACATTTTTTTCTCAAGAAGTATTTTGAAAAGGTTGCACGATTTTTGAAAATTGCTAAAGCGATTAAAAGATTGTGAATACAAAATATTAGATTTCAAATCTCAGATTTGAATTAGTTTTACCTGATAAATTGGAGCCCCTGAGAAAAGAAAGATAAATGGCATATTTTTAGAGCTTGGAAAAATTAAAGCTTTTTAGACCTCAGTAAATTATACCAACATTTTAAAGAAACCCCATTCAGTTTTATATCCCTCACAAAAGCTTTTATATATGAAAGGACTACCAAAAAAGCTTATTTAAACTTAAAATTTGGATAAATTACATGTTTGGATAAATTAAAGCTCTCCAGACTATACCAAATGACATCGACATTTTAAAGAAACCCCTTCAGTTTTATATCTACCATAAAAGCTTTTAACTGAATTATATAACAGAACCAGGAAAAAAGATTTTTAAGCCAAACATTTTTTAAATTAAAGCTCTTTAGACTTTCGAATTTTGTAAGCTTTTTTCAACAGTTTTATATATCAAAAAAAAAAAAAAAATAAGGCTTTCGTAAGTCCACAGATTTAAATTCTAAATTTTTAAGGCATCTTTTAAAAAGACCGACTGTTTTATGATTAAGCTTTCAGTTTTGAGAGCTTAAAAACATCTATCATCAGACTCTTTAGATTTCTAAACTGCTAAAGGCTTATTATAAAAAGAAGTTAAATCAGAAGCTTTTATTGTACTATCGACTGTAGCTTTTAAAATTTTGTAAGCTTCTTTAAAAAAAGTTTTCTAAAAGATTTCAAAAAAGGTTTCTATATATCAAAAATGTGGAAGCTTTTAAGAATCCATAGATTGAAATCATAAATTTTGATGAAGTCTTTTTAAATCATAGGACATTTTTAGAGCTTTATATAAATTAAAGTTTTCCAGACAACAGCAAATGACACCAACATTTTAAAGAAATCCCATTCAGTTTTATATCGATCATAAAAGCTTTTATATGAATTATATAAAAGAGCCAAGAAAAAAGCTTATTAAACTTTAAATTTGGATAAATTAAATTAATACTCATTAGATTGATGAAAATGTCATTCATACATTTAGTCAAAAAAGCTTTTATCTAAATTATGAAAAAAAAAAAAATCACGAAAAAGCTTATTAAACTTAAAATTTGGGAAGGATTTATCTGCTATAAAACCCGAAAGATATGTTTGCTTTAAAACCTAAAAATTTGTATGGACTAAGGCAGCTCTAAAAGCTTTAAGTATATTACTTAAAAGCTTATGATTTGCTTATTAGTAAGGACTTATGGTAATGGCTTTTAAACATTGTGACGATTAGATTAATAAAAACTCTAAAGACTATAAAAGCCTTTAAAAAGGGTGAACATGAAATTGTCTTTAGCTAAAGTTTTGCAATTAAAACTTCTGTCAGTTTCTCTAGTAAATGGAATTATGGTAAAAGCTTTTAAATTTTGAGACCATTAGATTAATATAAATTTCAAAGATTTGACTATATTACACACAAGCTTCCCAAAAGGGTGAATACAAAAGCATCATTAGCTATTTATAAATAAAGCTTGTGTCGGTTGCTATGCTTCAAGGCTTAAAAGCTATACAAAAGTTGAAATATATAATAAAAACTAATTTTTAAAATTTAGGATAAGTCTGAAACATCAAGTTGTTTTGTATAATATTAGATTCTACAAAATCCCTTAAAGATCAAGGTATATTATTTTAAAGCTTATAACGCGCAAAATTAGCTTCTTTAGAAATTAATGTAATAGCTTTTGAGACGAATAGATTAAAGATTAAACTGTCAAAGATTCTTAAGCTAAAGATTTACAATTAAAGCTCTTATCAGTTTATATGTCTCAAGGTTCAAAAGCTATAAGAACGTTGAGTGACATAGTTAAACCTTATTATGAGAAGCTAAGTATGTTAAAAAAGCTTTTTAAGCTTAACATGTACGATTAATCTAAAACTTTAGGTTGTTTTGCATAATATAAGACTCCACAGAAACTTTCTGAAGCTTATATCTATGTAATCGCCTTTTACTAAAATATTAAAAACCTGTCAGCTAAGATCAAAGCTTTATTTCTTCTTCTGTCATCTTTGACTCCCAGTGGAGCATAGGGCTTCACTGATGATATTTACTTTTGAAGTTTTTATTCATCAAAGCTTTTAGTGAATTAAAACTCAAAAAGTAAATATCGCAATTTAAGTTTAAACTAAATCTTTAAAGGAAAACTATTAAAAGCTTTGCATTTAGGTACAATAAAGGCTTTGCCTTTGAAGGTATAAGTAAAATGTATAGAAATTTGTAAAAGCCATTTGATCGAACTCTTGAGTGTCACTAGATTTTATTTAAAGTCAACTTTATCTATAACTTTGGAAAAAGCTTAAGGTTTACGATTACTAATAAAGCTTTTTAGTGATTATAGCTTAAAAGCTTTCAAAAGTGATGATTAGGAAAAAAAATATAAAAAAAGTTATCAGAGAAAGTTGTGGTTATTGCTTTTAGTGGGCTTTTAAGATATCTAAAATTAAAGCTTTTTAAGCCTCAATGTTTATCAATCAGTTAAACGTTAATATGTCTTAGATATGAAAGCTTTGAGTGAGTTTGTTAATTTAACATAAAACTTTAGATGAAGAAAAGAATTAAGATTAAAGTTTTAAAAGATGTCTATAACAATTTAATTAAGCTTTATTTTGATTAAAGCTTTAAGAGAACAAAATAAAATCTTTTAAATAAAGTAAAATTAAAGAGATATGCTGTATATATAAAATCATCTGAAATCTTAGTTAAAATTGTTAAATTGTCTACAAAAAAATGTGTAAAATCGATTTTACTAATGGCTAAAGCTTTAATACGGCAATAAACTTTGATTTAAGCTACTAATCATTAAACAGTAAACTGTCTCTGATTGACTTATCACTTGAAGCTTTTAGTGGGCTTTTAATTAACAAGATTTTCTAATAAAGATTATAGAGAGATATAGAAATTTGCAAGTTTAGCTTTTTTACAGACTATATTGCAATATTCAGTTACAATTTTAAGAAAGCAGTGATTACAGCTTTAAAGCTTTAGGAAGATAGTGATGATTATGTGATTAAAAATATAAAAACGTTTTATTTGCATCAGATAAAGTAGCGGTTATTGCTTTTAGTGGGTGATTTATATCTACAATTAAAGCTTTTATAACAAAGATTATAGAGAGATATAAAGAAATGTTCAACTATAGCATTTTTTATAGGCTATGTTGCAATATTGGTCTACAGCTTCAAGAAAGCAGGTAATATAGCTTTTTTAATAAAGATATAAAAACGGCTTAAAGTTATCAGAAAATGTAGCCATTATTGCTTTTAGTGGGCTATATATATTTATGATAAGAGCTTTTGTAACAACGATTACAGAGAGATATTAAAATGTGCAACAATATCTTATGGACATTGTTGCAATATTCGGTTATAGCTTTAATAAAGCAGTGAGTAAAGCTTTAAAGCTTCCAGAAGATAATAATGATTATGTAAAGTTATAAGAAAAAGCTTTAAGTTATCAGCTAAAGTAGCGATTAATGCTTTTAGTGGGCTATATAGTATACCTACGATTAGAGCTTTTGTAATAAAGATTAAAAAGAGATAAAGAAATGTGCAACCAAAATTTTTGGTAGACCATGTTGCAATATTCGGTTGTGGCTTAAAAGCTTTCAGATGGTAGTGATTATGTTAATATATTAAGATATATTTATCGGGTTCTGTGCCAGGTAAGTTGCGAAAAAATCTACGTCTATGTTAAAGTCTACTTTTAGATCATTTAAATAGTAGAATATATAACAATCTTCTATAAAAGCTTCAAGCAGTCAATACAGAGGTCAAGTTTTGCATAGACTATATAAACACAATTTAGCTAAAGCTTTTCATTATCAAGTATTAAATGCTTTACAAAATGATCTAGTCTAGACTGTGGCTTCATAGAGTTAAAGGTTTAAACTATCAAAGTGTCTGAATATTTGTATTTTAGGTATTGAACCCAGAGTTTTGTTTATTAAAATAAGCTTATTGATATTTAAGCCTTTTTACTAAAATGAGTAGCTTGAATACTACCCAGTAAAACTTTTCATTACCAAATAATGAGTTAAACAGTTAAACTATTGAACACGAACTACTTACTCATTCGCTGTTTAAGTCATTACATTAACATGGGAATGTCATTGGAGGCAAGTACTTACCAATTGCAGAAAAGTAATGACTTGGGTAAGCAATTTGAAAGCAATAACAACAACAGCAACAACTTTTTTGTTGTTGTTTTATTAAAAACATATATTTTTAAACGAAATACAAATTTTTTTTTATGATCCCATGGGGGCTCGAACCCAAACCCTCCGACTGCTAGGCAGAGACTCTTCCACTGAGCTACTTCATATGTTGAAAACTTATCAGCTTATAATTAATATAAACAATTTTTATTTTTAGATCCAAAATCATGTGAAAATAACTTTGTTTTTCCCTGCTTTTTTTTTTTGCTTTGTTGTAATTTTTGGAAAAATATTTTTATACGATTTTTTGTAATTATTTTAAAACTTTTTTAAAATTATTTTAAAACTTAAACAATTTAAATGTTCTTTTTTGTATAAGTTTTTACATAAGATTGACTCTTACTTACTTAAATGTTACAACCTGTTAAGGTCAAAGTCCGAGAATATTTTAGAATTCCATGGATTTCGATTTTGTGCGAATATTCTTTTTTTTTTTTTATAGGCCAAGCTTTGAAAAATGTTCCTCTACTTAGGTAGTGGGACATTTCAATTCTAATTTTATCCTCTTCATTGTATTTTTTTTTTCAAGAGAGGGTTACTAGCCCGTAATCCTAACCCATTTTTAGCGATCTTATGGGACAACTCTCGGAACATGTTAACTCACAATATTAATGGGTGTTAAACTAGCTCCCCGGGTGATACCATGAGGAGGTGTGTGTCCACAGTTGAGATGAAGGATGACCCAGATAAGTTGGGCTTACCAAGATAAGACCATTTAGAATCGTGTTTGGTATTCAACATCCCCTACATAATCAAAATTGACTCATGATGGTATTTTTTCATTAACGTGAGTTAGTTTTACAAATTTTTTTTACAGAAGATAATATTTAAGTTCTTAAAATTCAAAAATCATTTAAAAAGACTCTTTTAATAACAAAAAAACTAAAAAAAATTGTTGCCCTTGGTGGGATTTGAACCAGGGCCATTCAGTTTAAATTACCATCTTAATTACAAATAAGTACTTCTGCAATAACTTATTATTTATTCGGATGGTATGTTGTAGTCGTTACAAGGTAACCAGTTATCAGAGTACTTGCCATTACCAAAGTTTTGCTGGGTAGTTATGTTGTTAAGCTTGAACACTCGTTATGCTATTAAGATATCTACAATTAAAGCTTTTGTGATAAAGATAATAGACAAATAAATAAATGTGCTACTAAAGCTTTTCTTATAGGCCATGTTGCAATATTTAGTTATGGCTTTAAAGCTTTTAGAAGGTAGAGACTATTATTTTATTATGTAAAGATATACAAAAAAGCTTTAAGTAATTAGAGCCTATAACGTTTAACGGGTTCTGTAAAAGGTAACAGCTTTTAGTAAGTTGCGAAAAACAACGGCTATGTTGAGGTCTACTAGTGGATCATTTAAATAATAGAATATTTAGCAAACTTTGATGAAAGCTTTGAGCAGTCAATGCAGATCAATCTTCAGGTATGCTTAGATCTACTAGTTGATCATTTAAATATTAGAATATATAACAATCTTCGATGAAAACTTTGCGTAGTCAATGCAGAGGTCAAATGTTAAAGTTTTCCATAGGCTACAAAAGCTAAAGCTTTTCATTATCTTATATTCTTAAACGAGCAATAATTGTATATATATCTATATATATATATATATATATATATATATATATATATATATATATATATATATATATATATATATATATATATATAGAATGGCTATCTCGAAAACGGCTCTAACGATTTTGATAAAATTTGGACAGTGGGTATCTTTTTTGATGTATAGGTCGAAGAGGAAGGGATTTTGGAACTTTTACCTCTAAGAGGGTAAAAACGGGTAAAAAGGGGAAAAAATCGAAAACGCTATGTCTCCTAAAGTAATAGGTATAGAAACAAAATTAAAATTACGTTTTAAACAGCTTTGAAAATAAGCGGACAGGTGTTTGGTACTTTTTTGAAATTATGTCCGATAGGGGGTAAAAAAGGGTGAAAATAGTTTTTTTGACACCTTTTTAACCCACTCTTATATTTTAAACTAAAGAATATAGAAAGAAACTTGGTACTGCGGTCAATAGATGTAAAAAAAAACATGAAACACGTATTTGGTACTTTTTTGATTTTGGAGCCAAAATGGGTAAAAAAAGGATAAAATGATAACTTAACATCTTCAAAGTAATATGAATAGGAACATTATACATTATGTTAAATGCGTTTTAAAAAAAATGTAGCGAATTCAATTGGCACCAAAAAAGTACCAAATATACATATGGAACTTTTAGAAATTAGGGAACAAAAAGGGGGAAAAATTAGTATTATTTTAAACAAATGAATGTTTGTCTGTATGTATGTTCTTTATAGAATAGTAAACTGTGAATTTGATTGTGTTATGCTCTTTAGCGAAGATGTTGCGGATAAGCCGGCGAAGGTTTTAAAGTTGATAAGACTAATTTCCGACAGATGGCGCCACTGAAAATTACTAAAAATTAATTAAATCGTAAACTGTACATTTGATCATGCTATGATCTTTAGCAAAGTTGTAGCGCATGAGCCGACGAAGGCTTTTTAGTTGGTATGAATAATTTCCGACAGGTGGCGCTACAGAAACTTACTCAAAGTCAATATAATCGTAATCTATACATTTAATCATGCTACAATCTTTAGCAAAGTTGTTGCACATGAGCCGACGAAGGTTTCTTAGTTGGTATGAAGAAATTTCGACAGGTGGCGCTACTGAAATTTACTCAAAGTCAATTTAATCGTATGCTGTACATTTATTCATGCTATAATCTTCAGCAAAGCTGTTACGGATAAGCCGAAGAAGGTTTATGAATTGGTATAAGTAAAGTCCGACAGGTGGCGCCACAGAAAACTACTCAAAATGAATTAAATCGTAAACTGTGCATTTGATCAGACTATAATCTTTAGCAAAGTTGTTGCGCATGAGTCGACAGAGGTTTCTGTTGATATGAATAATTTCCAAAATTATTCAAAATGAATTAAACTGTAAACTATGCAAACTATGTGTTGGTCGGACAAAATAAATCAAATAATTCAAAATTAACTGAATATTTCTACAATGTCTTTCCTCTAAATTTATTTTAGCACTTTATAATATAAAATATATAAAAACTTTAAAATTTTCCTCAAAATGCTTATCATAAAGCTCCGAGCAAGGCTCGTTCTACCAGGTACTCAAGTATTAAATGCTCTATAGAATGATCTAGTCTGGATTAAGGCTTCATAGAATTAATGATTTAAAATATAAAATTTTTTTGAATATTTGTAATTTAGCTAATGAAGCCAAAGCTTTATTTATGAAAAAAAGCTTTTTGATATTTAATCCTTTTCACTGAGTTTTTAAAAGCTGTTCATCATTTTAGCTTAAAATGAGCAGCTTGAATACTTGTTATGCAATTTATGGTACCCATAACTTTAAGCTTACAAAAACCTTCACTGAAATTCAATCCTCAAACCCTCCTTTCATTTGAAAGTCCTCTCCAATTTCCTATTGGGTATTAAATTTATTTCTTCCCCCCCTGCAACTCTTAAAAATCACGCCAATGATTTATGTTTTAATAAGGTTTCGTATATCACGATTTTAAAACATCGTAAACGTTTTAAAACTCTTCTGAAAAGTTTAATCTCTGTTGGTTTATGGGTTTCTGTTTTTTTTTCGTTTGGTTTTATGATACAAAAAAAAAAGCTTTCATTTTCATTTCTTTTGAGTTTGAAAAATGCAGCTTTTAAAAAATAACCAAATGATTGCAGTTTTTTTTTTATGAGACAATTGTATAAAAATGAATGTTTCTTTTGTATAAAAATGAATGTTTCTTTTTCGAGTGTGGATTTGTCTGGAAACCTTAAACATTTTTCTGTTTTTTTTTTTTTCGTTTTTGAACAACTTGCGCTGAGTCTGCATAATTTGCCGCTTAATGTGTTTCATGACCAAAGGCCTTTTAATACGAGCAGCTTCGATGATGTCGAGTAAGTGAGTGATTCTTTTAGTTTTTTTTTGAAGTTTTAGTTTTTTGCTTGAATTTTACTTCAATTTGGCTTGGAAATTTTTAATGAACATTTTTGCTGTCTTTGATTTTCAATTGCCTGAATTTGGCAAAAGTCTGCAAACTTAATGATGATATTGCCTTTTGGACTGGACTTGAATTGAGTTGATGACGCTGACGTTGTAAGAGCAAAAAAGCCTCACGATTTTCAAACTACGTGTGTGTTTTTAAGACATGGTCCGACCAGGATGTTTTGAAAAAAAAAAACTTTTTTATTTCAATGAATTTTAAAATTTTAGGGTTTTTTTTAGAAAGGAAAGATGTCTTTTTTCCTGGTCGCTAAAAGTAAAGGAGTTTCCTTTCTTTATGCTGATGTTTTGTGATGTGGAGGCTGATTGGACATGGTTTAAAGCAAGTGATGATGGTGGTCAATTTATGCCATATTTTAGTAAAATTAACTTACAAAAGATTTTGTAATTCCTAAGGAAAAAGATCAAAGATTGTTATACAACTAAAAAGACCTGTCAGGCCCTTAGTCTTTCTTTCCCCAGCAAAACTTTTCATTACCAAGTAATGAGTTAAACAGCTAAACTATTGAACACGAACTACTTACTCATTCACTGTTTAAGTCATTACATTAACATGGGGATGTCATTGGAGGCAAGTACTTACCAATTGCAGAAAAGTAATGACTTGGGTAAGCAACTGGAAAACAACAACAAAAACTTTTTTGTTGTTGAATTTAAAAAAATATATTTTGAAACGAAATACAAAATTTCTTTACGACCCCATGGGGGCTCGTAAAGACTGCTAGGCAGAGACTCTTCCACTGAGCTACTTCATATGTTGAAAACATAGCAGCTTATAATTAATATAAACAATTTTTATTTTTAGATCCAAAATCATGTGACAATAACTTTGTTTTTGCTTTTTTTGCTTTTTTTGCTTTGTTGTAATTTTTGGAAAAATATTTTTATAAGATTTTTTGTAAATGTTTAATGCATTTAATAAACAATATAGAAGTTTTTTTCAATTATTTTAAAACTTAAACAATTTAAATCTTCTTTTTTGTATAAGTTTTTACATAAGATTGACTCTTACTTACTTAAATGACCTATAGTTACAACCTGTTAAGGTTAAAGTCCGAGCATATCCATGGATTTCGATCTTGTGCGAATATTCTCCAATTTTATTGGCCAAGCTATGAAAAATGTTCCTCTACTTGGTCTTTCTATCGAAGTTTCGGACATCCTTCTCTAACATTAGGTGGTGGGACATTCTAATTCTAATTTTATCCTCTTCATAGCATTTTTTTTTCAAGAGAGGGTTACTAGCCCGTAATCCTAACCCATTTTTATCGATCTTATGGGACAACTCTCGGTACATGTTAGCTCACTATATTAATGGGTATTAAGCTAGCTCCCCGGGTGATACCACGAGGAGGTATGTGTCCACAGTTGAGATGAAGGATGACCCAGATAAGTTGGGCTTACCAAGTTAAGACCTATTTGAATCGTGTTTGGTATCCAACATCCCTTACATAATCAAAATTGTCTCATGATGGTATTTTTTCATCACCGTGAGTTAGTTTTTCAATGTGTTTTTTTTTTACAGAAAGTAATATTTAAGTTCTTATATTGAAAAATCATTTAAAAAGACTCTTTTAATAAAAAAAAAAAACTAAAAAAAATTGTTGGCCTTGGTGGGATTTGAACCGGGGCCATTCAGTTTAAATTACCATCTTAATTACAAATAAGTACTTCTGTAATAACTTATTATTTATTCGGAGGGTATGTTGTAGTCATTACAAGGTAACCAGTTATCAGAGTACTTTCCATTACCAAAGTTTTGCTGGGTTCTTTTTAGAAATTTGTAAAATTTTTGTTCTTTAACAAAATTTTAAATTTCTTAAACCTGAACTTTAACATATTAATCCTTTTATCTACCAAATAAAATCTTACAAATTTCCTTTAATTATACCCTTGTTATTAAATCATTATTCGCCATTTTTTCAAAATCTTTAGTTGATCCTTTAGAAAATCCTTTAGTTTAAATCAAAATCTCTTATGTTTACACTTGGCTCTTAATAATTAAAGCCTCATCTTATATTAAAACTAATTACTTTTGCCTTCTTTTAAATATCAAGCAGAAAATCATTAACATCCAAACATTTAAAGCAGAAAATATTAAATCAATATTTAAAAAAAAATCCTTCATAATTTTCTTGTTAGTCTGGCTAAATCCTCCTTCCCAGATAACGCCTACTACTTCCCCCTTAAATCTCATATACTCATATATTTCAATTAAATCAATATTTACCCTTTAATAGAGAAGAAAATCTAATGAAAAAATTCTTTTACTAAATTGAATTTACGCCTTGTTGCCAACTTTCTTTAGTTAAGCAAAAAAAAAAATAAAATAAAATATTGAAAAAAGGCCAAAACATCAGGAGAAAAAGCAGAGCTTTTTATTTAATATTTACCCATTTTACCTAGAAAATGTAGATAAAAAATATTTCCGCCTGCAATCTATATCTTGCCAAACAAATATTTAGACAAATATGTATGTGTATGAATAAAAATATAATTACACCCTTGGAAATAAAGCTGATAAGTAGAGATGGGCAGTCAGTTTTCATTTTTGAGGTCCTATTAAAGCTTTAAGCTTCAAATTGTGTCCCAAAGACTTCTTCGACAGCATAAGTTTAATCTGTATAAGTTGTTTGACTCAAAAGCTTTCTTTACTAGTTATATTTAACAATTAATGATCCAATAGAATTACAAGCATCTATGAAAGCTTTCATTTGGCTTCGTAAGATTCAACGTTGAAAATATAGCTTTCAAGAGAAAATTGGCCTGTGTATAGACCTAAAATCACAAAAACTTTTGATATATGATTAAGATATTGATTGAAGTCTTATTAAAGCTTCAAATTGGAGCTCACAGACTAAATAACCAAAAAGCTTTCTTAACTAGTTTTATATAACAATTTAAGATACAATAAAATAACATGCATTTATACAAGCTTTTAAGCTAAAATTGGCCTGTATACAGACATAAAACCACAAAAGCTCTTGATATATGATTAAGACATTGATTGAAGTCTGATTAAGGCTCCAAATGGGATCGCATAGTCTCCCACGACAACATAGCTTCAATCTGTATAAGTTGTATAATTTAAAAGCTTTCTTAGCAAGTTTTATTTAACAATTTAAGATCCAATAGAACTACATGCATCTGTGCAAGCTTTTATTTGGCATCGTAAAATTTTAAATTGAAAATGTAGCTTTAAAGCTAAAATTGGCATGTGTATAAGCCTTAAATCACAAAAGCTTTTAATATGTCATTAAGACATTGATTGAAGTCTGATTAAAACTTCAAACTGGATCACACAGCGTTCCTCGACAGTATAAATTTAATCTGTATAAGTTGTATAACTTAAAAGCTTTCTTAACTAGTTTTATATAGCAATTTTAGATCCAATAGAATAACATGCATCTATACAAGCTTTTATTTAATGTCGTAAAATTCTACTATAATGTCGTAAAATTCTACTATAGCCTTCAAGCTAAAATTGGCCGTGTGTACTAAAATCTCAAAAGCTTTTGATATGCGCTTAATGCATTGAGTGAAGTCTGATTAAAGCTTTAAATTGGATCGCACAGTCTTCATCGACAGCATAGGTTCAATCTGTATAAGTTGTATAACTTAAAAGCTTTATTAACCTGTTTTGTTTAACAATTTCGGATCCAATAGAATTACATGCATCTATGCAAGCTTTTATTTGGCGTCGTAAAATTCTATGATGAAAATATAGCTTTCAAGAGAAAATTGGTCTGCGTATAGACATAAAATCACAAAAGCTTTTGATATGTGATTAAGACATTGATTGATCTAAGACTAAATTGTTTTAAAATTTAATAGTCATTGAAAAAATTAAATAACTTGAATATCGCCGAACGGCGTTACTAAGATCATATTTTGATCAATTCTAAGTGACGATCATCTTTACTTGATGTATCCCAGCTAGCAATTTGGTGATATTGTTGGCGATACCATCAGCAGAAAGAATATTTTTAGATTCGTATAGATGATTAAAAACTAATTAATCTGCTTGTTGATCTAAAAAAGTGTCCTTGAAATGCTTAGAAAACGACTAGTATACAAAAGCACAAAAAATTATTGCAGAATGTGTGCAGTCAAGATCTTATCGATTCGCACGAAGGGTACCATTCGCATGAACGGTACCATTCGCATGAAGGATACCTTTTTCTCACACAAAAAGAGAATTTTTGAGTCATAAGTGATATCGTAAATGATCATTTTAATCGTGCAGTGAAGACAAAAAAAGACTCATATTTGATTAAAATTTTCCAAAAATGCTAACTGGGATGCCCGTGGGCCGGAGTAGATATAAACAGCGACCATTATTTAGTAATATCTAAAGTTTGATTGAAAGTAGCGGCTCTAAAGTCTTAAACGGCAAAAGCCGATTGTAATATTGATGATGCGTCATCGAAATGCCTTTATTGCATACATAAGGATTCGGCTTCCAGATGTTGTAAACAACAACGACGCAAATATAAACGAAATAGCAAGGTGTATCACTCAGACGTACAACGAGGTTGGTCACCAAACGTTAGAATTCAAAAACCATAAAAGGGAAGTTTGTCTCACCCAAGCAACATGGGACCTGGTTGAACAACGTAAAACCTTAAAAATACAATTTTAAATGAAAACGTGGATCTTGAAGTGCTCAGCACAACATATCGTGACCTATCCGACAAAATAAAAAGGTCTGCAAGGAGGGTCAAGAGAATGTGGGTAGATGAACAAGCGAGCCAAGCTGAATCAGCTGCAAGTTAAGGCGACATGAAGACCTTATACAATATATCAAAGGCGTTGTGTGGCAAACCTACCTACACCATCAGTCCCATCCTGAGTAGTAGTAGTAGTGAACTTCTTTCAACTCCGGGTGAACATTTAATACGCTGGATGGAACACTACAAGTCAACATTAAACAATCCTATTGGATTAGAAGTACTGACGGAAGTGCATAATGAAACCAACCATGACAGTTTATTCAATGGAATTTCAGACAATCCACAAACAATATAAGAAATGAAGAATGCCATTAAAAGCCTTAAACGCTACAAGGCCCGGGCAAAGAAAATATTTCAGCGGAGATGGTTTTATGTAATGTTGCAGAATGAATGAATACTAATACCAAAAAAGGGTGACCCTAAAGACTGCAATAACTACAGGGGTATAATACTTCTCCCAATACCGAACCAAATATTAAGTCGTGTAATTTTGAACAGAATATCCGACGCAGTTTCCGCTACACTCCTACATCGAAAATGAGTTTGGGTTCCAAACTGAAGGCCTTCGACAGTGTCAATAGGGGCTACCTATATAGAATTTCAGAAAATCGTAACATGCCAAATTCTGAACTTAATTCTGGCAATGTACATGGACTTTAAATGTCAGGGTCAACATAAAGGTAAAGGTAGAGTTCGATATAAAACTATTGTTGAGGCCCTATGCTTCACTTGGAGTCATCGATAACAGAAGAAGAAGAATTCATTGTAAAAAAATGCGCTTAATACATATAAGCTTAAGCTGGGCAGCTTGAATATATCTTATCTTATAGGAGCTTTGAAACTCGTTCCATTGAAATAGTTCCATTATTTATGGTACCTCCCATAAGTCCCACTTCCTAAAATTGATATTTTGGCCACAAGTATCAAATTAAAAACAGATACCATAGCTCCCATATGAACTCTTCTGTCAAAACGCACTAAATGAAACAAAAATCACTAAAACGTCCGTAAATTTGAAGATAATAAGAATTTCGAGTTTATTTTCTACAGACATAATTTTTGTTAAAACTGTAATCAATTTGCCAAATTTCGACATAGTCGGTCCACATTTCGGGTTTGACCGAATAGAGCACTTTCTTACTTGTTTCACTTATTTTTGTTCTCACTGTTTAAGCCGGAATTATCAACAAAATTTGATTAAATTCGGCACACGTTTGTTAGTTTAACGAATAAAGAGCTCTGCTAATTTTGGTTAAAATCCGTCTACATCTTGGGGTACCTGCTTTGGGTCCCCATTTTCCACTTTTTTTGTTCTCAATGCATAAGCCAGAATTCTCAACAAAATTTAATGAAATTCGATACAAGTCTATCAGATGACCCAAAAAAGAGCTCTATTAATTTTGATTGAAATCCTTTAACTCCTAGGAGTACCTGCCTTGGTCTTACGCTTTCATGAAATTGAATAAAAAAGTTAAGCCTAAACGACTGCAACACTTTTTGCTTAAATTATGCGTAAGAATTTACATGACTTTTTTCAGAAAATTTTGAATTTTGTTCTACGATCGGTAAATTTTGGTGAATTTTTTTTCTTCAGTCTAAAGAAAAGACTTTCGCCTTTCATGTAATTATGGTGGGAGTATCGAGCAAAGCCGAACAAATTTAGTTTTTGTCCAAAGAAAAACAAAAATAAAGAATTTTTTAGAGCTTTTTTGATTTCCTGATATCTCCTAAACTATATACGAGATTAAGTTATTTTCTGCTGCAGACTAAAACCAAGACTATGCATCTTTAACTAATCGACCTCAAGATTAAAGCTGTGAAACTATATTCGATAAATGAGCTACTGTATATATAATTCCCCGGCAACATTCCAATTGGAACAAGGGGTACTTCTCTCAGACAATGAGCTGCATCCGATTCTATTTTTAGACTCATTGAAAAGGACTCACGTTTTAATGCCGGCTCCGAACGGCAAATGCATTAGTTAGAGTAATTTTACATAACCTAATACTCAATAACCAGTGGCTAGCTAAGTTATGAGGTGAACCGCCGCTTTTTTGAAAATTTATTTTTTTCAAGTGGGTCTGGCCAGGGATCGAACTTGGGACCGCTGGTATGCTAGGCGGATGTCTAACCTGTTATACCACGGCTGTTCACAAGCTACTGAGTTTGATGAAAAATTTCAGTTTTTTCACTTCTTTATAACATATATTCGGTACTTGTTTTGAAATTTCAGGTAAAAACGGGAAAGATTTTTAACATTTTGAAATTTTTTCCATACGATACATTTAGTAACTTTAAAGCAGAAATACATGAGAGAGACAAGACATACAAAATATTAGTTTCTAACATCAACTAAAGAGGTCCCCACTACAAAAAGAAGAATTCAGGGTTTCCTTAGTTGATTTTAAATTTGGTACTTTTTGTGTCAAAATCGGTACATTTTTTGAGTTTTTTGTGAATATGTTTAACTTACCATATCTGATATATCTTTGTATTTTATTCAATTAGTTACAATCATGTTGGAACATAATTAAATATAAATATTTTGTAAATAGAATAGAAAAACCTTAAAGAGGTGTTGGATAAAATTGTATATGGAGCAGTACTAGACTATATACAAGAACGTGTTACATTGTACATACAACCTTACAAAAAAGTGTTAATTAAGTAAAATCAATAAGTTTTGTAGACAAAAATCTAAAGACGTATATCTACTATTACCTACATGAATTGCTATGGACACAGAACTTTAAAGGAATTGAGTTTTTCAAAAGAAGTTTTAAAAAATTGGGTAATATATAGCATAAAACTGAATCTTATTTAGAGTTAAAACCGCAGCAATATTCCTCATTAACGAGATATCAAATATAAATTTTGATTATCTAGATATGATTCTATAGATACAGGGTATTCTCTTAAACCTGCAGCAATTACACTGCTCTGCAAAAATTCATTTTTTTGTCTTTCCTTTTAATAAAACTATGCGGACTATATGGATCTTGATGCGCTAAACTCAAATCCGTTTTCGGTTTCATTTAGAGTTAAAACCGCCGCAATATTCCTCATTAACGAGATATCAAATATAAATTTTGATTATCTAGATATGATTCTATAGATACAGGGTATTCTCTTAACCCTGCAGCAATTACACTGCTCTGCAAAAATTCATTTATTGTCTTTCCTTTTAATAAAACTATGCGGACTATATGGATCTTGATGCGCTTAACTCAAATCCGTTTTCGGTTTTTTTCCATCAGATTTGGATTTTTTTTTATGGGCGTGGCAAATTTTTCCCCTTAAATTAGTCAGGTACGGAGACCTATTTCGTTCTAACTCGAGAACGACTCAACCGATTTTCAAAATTAAGATAAAATGAAGATGCATAACAAAATTGCATTTATTTTAGTCTAAGATAATTTTTCTGTATCTCTTATAGTTTTGGAGTTATTTAGAAATGAATGGAGAAAAATTTTTTTTCGTGCGAAATTCGTAATTTTTTTCAGTTTAAAAATGTAATTAAAAAAAAGATAAAGTAAAATTTAAACATTTTAAACATTTTTCTAAGAGCTACATATCTTAAGAATAAAATAAGCTATAAACCATAAAAATCGGTTTAAAAAGTGTGAATTTTATTACCAATTTACCGCAATTTACAACGGATCTGAGTTTAGCGCATCAAAATCCATGCAGTCCACATAGTTTTATTAAATGGAGGATTTCGTGTTATTCGGCTAAGATAAAAGTCTCAATATCAATCAAATGCATCTATATTCCTTTTTTTACATTATTTTTATACATTCCTCTTATGACTCATATAGAGGAAATACAATGTACCCGATTAGGCCCCGAGTAAAAGTAATCCTGAGCAGTGTTATTCGGCTAAGATAAAAGTCTCAATATCAATCAAATGCGTCTATATTCCTTTTTTTACATTATTTTTATACATTCCTTTTATTTTTCATATAGAGGAAATACAATGTACCCGATTAGGCCCCGAGTAAAGGTAATCCTGATCATTGACAATTAAATAAAGATAAATACAAATATTCATAAATACAATATTCATAATATCTGGAAAATATCCCAAAATAAAGTTAGTATAAAGCTAAAATATTACAAGCGCAATATCTCGATAACTTTATTTCCGAAATCTAAAATTTCCTAAAAATTAAATTGCATGAAGAAAAAGTTTAATTTTGTATAAAAAATCTTTGATATTAAATTTTCAAATTAATTTCTTATGACCCAAAGCCAAGAATTCATCACCTTTACTTTTCTGCTTTTTCACTCATTATTTTTTAGGCTACAAGAGAAAATTGTTTCTCTCTTTTGCCAAGTTTTTCCCAGTTTGTCTTGTTATTTTGATAAATTTAATTAATTACTTCACATGTTGTTATTTACTTCTTTCTTTTTACTTTTTTTTTATCAGAAATCTTATCAATTTTTGGTATTTTCTTATTTTCGTCTTTTTAGCCAAAAAAAAAAAAAAAAAATAAAATATAAAAGTTAACAAAAAGAAAGAAAGAATTTATATGGAATTGTTATTATTTTTAAGTCTCGAGCTTTTATTGTTAAATTGTAACTTTTTCTGTCGATTGTTGTTATTATAACTTGTGTCTTGATAAATTAGTTGCTGATAACAATTGTATGGCTATGGATAGAGCTCGTTTGCAGGAATAAGGGTATAAGTCAAAATATGTTATAAACTCAATAAGAAATCGTTTTCGTTCTTTAATTTGTAAAATCAAGTTCTAAAATTTTATTTAGTTATTGTAATAATAGTGTCTTTTTATACCCACCATCAAAAAGAATGGGGGGTATATTGAGATTGTCATTCCGTTTGTAATTTCCTTAATATTGGCTCAAAAATCAAAAACGATATATATTCTGAATCATTATGAAATTCTAAGACGATTGAGCTATGTCCGTCTGTCTGTCCGTCTGTCTGTCCGTCTGTCTGTCTGTCTGTTGAAATCACGATAACGTCTAAACGAAAAGAGCTAGCTAACTGAAACTTAGCCAAAACATTCTTCATCTATGAGAAAATTTTGGTATTGAAATTGGGCAAAATCGGTTAGCATTTGACCATAGCACCCGTATAACCTCGTCTAGACTAATCGCTTATTTGCTATTAAATGACAAATTATAACAGTTACGATGACAAAATTTAGTATCTAGAAGTTTTACATAAGCATTAGGTAGCATATAAAATTTCATCGAAATCGGTTCACATTTAGCCATAGCTCCCATACAAAAAACTTACGAAAACAGCCTAAATTTCACCTAAAATACACTTAAATGCCAATAAATCTAAAAGTATAACATATATAACCACTGAATTTTGCATAAGAAAGTCGTATATCAATGCCAGCCAGTGTGCAAAATTTTGTCGCAATCGGTCACCATTTGACTATAGCTCCCATATAAAAAACTTACGAAAACACAAAAATTCAAAAAGAAAAGGGGATTTATGTCCGTCTGTCCGTCAGATAAAATCGTGATAGCTCCTTAACTACAAGAACTAGTAAGACTAAATTTAGCACAAGGAAGTCTTATGTCAGTGCCAGCCAGTGTGCAAAATTTTGTCACAACCGGTCACCATTTGACTATAGCTCCCATATAAAAAACTTATGGAAACACAAAAATACATAAAGAAAAGGTTGTTTATGTCCGTCTGTCCGTCAGATAAAAGCACGATAGCACCTTAACGAAAAGAGCTAGAGGGACAAAATTATACAAAAGTATTTTGGATATCTTGAAAAAGATGTGTGTTGCAAATGGACAAAATCGGTTCAAATTTAGTTAGAGCTCCCAAATAACCCCGCCCCGGGAAACACATTAATCCTGATAAATTGAATACAATTGTAATAGTTATGACGATTAAATTTAAACTAGGGAAGTTTTGTGCAATTTCATCACATTTTATAGGAATCAGTCCATATTTGACTTTAGCCTTCATGTGAAAAACACTCACGGAAACCAAAAATTTTAGCAAAGGCCAGTTAAAAGCTATTAAATTAAAACTATGACAGCTATGGCCACTAAATTTTGCAAGAATAAGCTCTATATATATACCAGCCAGTGTTTTGTTACAATCGGTCAACATTTGGCTATAATTCTTATATATATAACATCCCCTTTTTATATTTACAATCAAAAAGATTTGGAGGTACATTCATTATATTAAGATTGCACCTATGAAATTATATAGGCATCAATCAATGTTCAGCCCAGACTTTATATATGATGAATGCATTAGGAACTCATAAAGAAATATATGGACCTGCCTGTATTACTATTAACGTGTCTAGCCTAACTACATATTAATCACAACGAAAAGTATTTAACAACTTATGAGTGTAAAGCTATACCCGGTTATGAGACCGAATTTTGATCAAAGTAAATACTGGGGAAACCACTAAAATATTTTTAAATGTTGAACTATAAAGCTACGGCAACCGAATTTAGTCCAAAGGTTTTACCAACAATACCAATTAGCTTAGCGATTTTTTCAGTTTTGGTCCAGATTTTGAATTAGCTGCACCCTTGTAGATATATGAGATATGTTTCTAAACTTAACACAACTTGATGGTGGGTATATAAGATTCGGCACAGCCGAATATAACACTCTTACTTGTTTTTGACTTAGGCCCTTATTTTTACAAATAAGTGTTTTTTGCCATGTGTGACAACTTCTCCATATATTTTTACCCGCATGACTTTTTCTACTTCTGCTTTATTTAGCAACTTTTTATATTTATTAAATCAATTGAGTTGGTTTGACTTTATTATTGCAGACTTTAACTTCGATTTACTGCCACAACAGGTCGAAATAAACCCTAAATTAAAAAACGAAAAAATTTAATGTAACAATTTTTTTAATTCATCATTTTTTTCTCAATATAAGACTTTTCTTGCCTATATATAAAAAGAGCTTTAAATATATGCAATCATCAACAAATTTGTAAATATAAAAAATGTTTGTCAAAAATGTGTTTACCTAAACAAGTCCTATCCCAAAACATATACATTAAAATTTGCAACTGTGGCAAACAGCTTTGAAAGCTTTAAAATCAGTGTTGCCGGATTAATACTTTTTCATAGAATTAGGAGGATGAATTCACAAATTGCGGAATTATTTTAAAAATTCTGCTAAATTCTTTATACCAGAAAAAGTATTTTCAAATTGAAAATTTATTTTAAAAATTATTTAGGTTTGAATTTCTTCAAATTTACATTGAAATAAATCTGTAATACCACTAATCAAAATCTGTGGCAATATGGAAAAAGTGCTTAAGTCTGATTTTTTGATTTTGCAGGAGAGCAGTTTTGAATTTGTAAGTAAATTTAAAAAAAAAAATAGTCCTTTTATAATAAGAATCATCAAGTTGTGAACGAAGATTTGTTATTTGAAAAAAAGCTTATAATTTTTTAAGCTTTTATTGTGAAGGAGATTAAAAAGGGTGGTTAAATTGTAAGGGCCGATGTTGAATGTGAACCACACAAACAACCAACGACCAACGCCAAGTTTTTTATCGAATTTTTTTTGGAACATGGACTTACATGTGGTTTCAACATTACGGTGTCAAAAGGCGCACAGCACACGTTACAATCGATTTATTGAAGAGTTGGTTTGGTGAGCGTGTTATTTGAAAAAATGTGTTATTTGAAAGATGTGGAAGAAATCCGAGCCAATATTGAATGCAAAACAAGGCCTAAAACATTGGGCCCGATGTCCGATTTGGCTCAAATATTCAGAACTAAAGTTTAAGACCTGGTGTTATAATATTCCTGCTGAGAATCTTATAAATTATAGAAAGAATGATTCTGAAAATTCTCGGGGCAAAAATGGAAATTTATTATTTGAATCTCGTTGGTTTAAATTAAACTCTATCCTTCTATATACTTTTCTTTATATATTCTTCTTTTATCTCCGGATTTTATGGTGTAACAGGTAACGAGTATTTTTGTGAAAAATTGGCGTCAAAACTAGCTCTCTGCCTTTTATGGTTTATACTCGTATTATACAGGCCACTAAAGTTGACGTTTTGGGTCATTTTTGTATAAAATTGACAATGACAAAACTCAATGAACTTCTGACACTGCGTTTCTCTTGTATTTTCTCCAGGATTTGATGTGGAGTAAAGATCCGGTCAGTGGTTGATTTACGTGGTCTAAATTCACATTGGCACGTCTTAATTATTTCGTTAACTTCGGGCTTTAGCCTTTCACACAGTATGGTCGATAGAGTCTTATATGCAGAGGAGGCTTATACAGTTTTATATCCTCTTTTGTGCACTGGACACTGAGATTCTAATCGTCCAGCATGCGTTCTTCTGACTATATGTATTCTAGAAGCCGGGACATACACCTAATCAGCTCATCAACTCTGCTGGCAAACCATCGGCACCAGCAGCTTTATTATTTTTTAATCGCGCTATTGCAGTTCTAACTTCATTCTGGTTGGGTGGTGGACACATAACACCGTCATCGTTGATTTGTTCAGGCGTGTCATCTTGGTCGCTTTCATTTGCAACAACTTGTCGTTAGCCTTTCGTTTACTTGAGTGAACCAGGAAACAAGATTCCGTATTCCATCTTATTTCCTGGACAGCAGTCACATAACATTTATATTTATCGAGAACATCCATCAACTAGATCAGATGGTTCCGATTTTCCAGGTGCTGATCCTTAAATCATGGTCCGGTTTTCGTTTGCCATAGCCGTCAACATTAGGGGGCCGTTTTATTTTTTGCTTTTTCATTGGAAATTTTTTTATAGGATTGGGTTACTTCCCCGACGTCCTTGACACATGTTCTTACGGGAGAATGCGTGGCACTTGTTTGCTCACTACTTTAACTGCTGTTAACATAGTTAACCAGATGATAACACGAGGAGGTAAGTGTCCACAGTTAAGATGAAGGATGGACCAAGATTAGCCTGGGTTTATCAAATTAAACAGATCAGAACCGTTGCTGGGTATCCAACATCCCCTACATCAGCCACCGGATGAAATGCGTTTATAAAGGGTGGTTAAATTGCAAGGGCCGATGTTGAATGTGAACCACACCTAAACGCCAAGTTTTTTTCCGAATTTTATTTCACATTTCTCTATTCCAGACTTACTCAATTTGAACCATGGAGAGACACACAATCCAACAACGTGTTAAAGTTATCCAGACTTATTATGAAAATGGGCGTTCAAATCAAAATGCATATCGTGCACTTCGTGATTTTTTTGGTCAATTTGATCGTCCAAATGTGCGTACAATCGCAAAAATCGTGGAAAAATTCGTGCAAACCGGATCTGTGGAAGATGTGAGAACACCAGTGCATGCTCGTACAGCTCGTACTGCAGAAAATATTGCTGCTGTTCGCGATAGTGTGGCTGAAGAGCCGTCCACCTCAGCCTCTTGACCATTTCAAATGTCGTGAATGGGCGGAATGGTGGCAAAAAATGGCAACAGTGGATGATCAATTTTCGAAGAAAATCATATTCAGTGATGAGGCATATTTTCACCTAGTGGATACGTCAATAAACAGAATTCCCGCATTTGGGCGAATGAGAATCCAAGAGTGATTGTCGAAAAACCAATGCACCCACTAAGAGTGACTGTTTGGTGCGGTTTATGGGCTGGCGGTATCATCGGGCCGTATTTTTTTCCAAAATGACCGGCAGTTACTGTGAATGGTGTTCGCTATCGTGAGATGATAACGAACTTTTCATGGCCCGAATTGGAAGATATGGATGTGGACGATATGTGGTTTCAGCAGGACGGTGCCACTTGCCACACAGCTAACGAAACAATGGCTCTTTTGCGCAACAAATTCAATGGCCGTGTTATCTCACGTAATGGCGATGTCAATTAGCCGCCAAGATCATGTGATTTGACACCGTTGGACTTTTTTCTTTGGGGTTATTTGAAAGAAAAAGTATACGTCGATAAGCCAGCAACAATTCAAGAGCTAAAGGATGATATAATTCGGCACATTAACGGCATAGAACCTCCATTATGCCTCAGGGTCATCGAAAATTTGGACCATAGGATGGAGGTGTGCCGCCGTGGTCGTGGCGTCCATTTGGCCGATATTTTGCTCCATACATAATTGAGTAATACCAATATATCATAATAAAATAAAATTACAATAATTTCCTAAATAGTTTGTGTTTTATTCAAAATCAACATCGGCCCTTGAAATTTAACCACCCGATACGAAATTAAAGGTTATTTAAATCAAGGCTGGACTTACCCTGTTTTGTGACTTGAATTTGCTTGAGGGTTAAAAATTTTTTTTTTGCAATTATTATCTTTTTACTTTAAAAACAAAAACATAAAATAACTTGACATTGGTTGATTATTTTAAAAATATTTTATAACTTTCAGTCTGTCCATTCGTATGTCTGCTACTAAAAAAGATAAAACAAATAAGAAAGCGCCATAGTCGGTCAAGCCCGACCATACGATACCCTTCACCACTAAGGTCAAAGATGTTATTTTTCCAATAATGGGTGTTTTTTTTAGAGGTATAGAACTTCGAATTGAAATAAAACACAAGAAAATCGTTTTAATGTCCATCAATTTGGCTTTATTGGAAGGATGATTTTATGCCATTAATGTTTAAATATGATTTCGGGCATGTGGCCGCCGCGGCTGGCTCGAATAAAGCCAATTCTACAGGTCCAATTTTCAACTACTTTTTCGAGCATTTGGGACCGTATTTTGGCAATAACGCCACGAATGTTGGCTTCCAAGTCCCCTAACGTTTCTGGTTTGTTGGCGTAGACGAGCGACTTCACATATCCCCAAAGAAAATAATCCAGTGGTGTCAAACCGCACGATCTTGGTGGCCAATTGACAGGTCCATTCCGCGAAATTATGCGCTCATCGAATGTTTCCTTCAATAAATCAATTGTGACGTGCGCTGTGTGGCATGTAGCGCCGTCTTGTTGGAACCACAATTCATCCACATTCATGCCATCCAATTGGGGAACAAAATAGTCGGTTATCATGGATCTATACCGGTCTCCATTTATGGTAACTGACTCTCCAGCATTATTTCGGAAGAAGTATGGCCCAATGACTCCACCAGCCCATAGAGCACACCAAACAGTCATTTTTTGTGGATGTAATGGCGTCTCAAGGGTCTCATGTGGATTCTCTTCACTCCAAATGCGGCAATTTTGCTTGTTGATGTAGCCATTCAACCAAAAATGAGCCTCATCACTCATCACGATGAAAATCAGCATCGAGATCAATCTCATTTTCGGCCCATACACCAAAATCACGACGCATTGCATGGTCTCGCGGCTTTAATTCTTGCACAAGCTGGATCTTGTAAGGTCGCAAGCCAAGATCTTTGCGCAGAATCTTCCATATAGTTGATGGACAAAACTCCAATTGCTGTGCACGGTGGCGAATCGATTCATTCGGGTCCTCTTCAACACTTTGCTCTACAGCGGCAATTGTTTCTTCGGTGCGCACTGTTCGACGTCGCTGCGGATGCGTATTATCACATAGAGTAAACGTAGTGCGAAAACGATCCATGGTTAACCGAATTAATTGCTCTGATGGACGATTATGTCGACCATAAAATGGACGGAGCTTGCGGTAAACTTCGCGAACTGAACCATTATTTTCGAAATAAATTTGCACGATTTGCAAGCGTTGTTCTTTTGTCAACCTGTTCATGATGAAATGGCAAACCAAACTAAATATTAATCACTTGACAGCTGACAAAATGGCCGCCAGTTAAAAAAGTGATGCCAACTTTAAGTTCTATACCTCAATAAAAAACACCCGATATTAAGACAAATATTTGCTAAAATTTTGCCATCATACAAACATTTTCTCAAAACGTATATATTCAACCTGTTTCCGTCATTTGGACTTATATGAGAGCTAGGGTCAACTGTGGACCGATTGTCTTGAAATTTGGCAAATTGATTACAGTTATTAGAAAAATTATGTATGCAAAAAATAGATTTATCTTTAGATTTACGAGCGTTTTACTGATTTTTTGTCTCATTTAGTGCGTTTTTAAAGAAAAGTTTGTATGGTAGCTATGGTCAAATGTGGACCGATTTCAACGAAATTTGGTACAGTGATTTTAGTTTACATAAGCAGTATTTGTTTTCAATTTCATGAAAAAATATTTATATTTGTGGCTAATATATCAATTCCGGGAAGTGGGACCTATGGGAGGTACCAGAAATAATGGACCGATGTTGACCAATTTCAATAGCCATGGTCCCATTATCAAAAAAATGATCTGTGCCAAATTTCATTAAATTATCTTTAGATTTGCGACCTGTAGTTTGATTACAAGGTTTACATGGGGGTCCAGCCAGCCAGGCGGACGGACGGACGTACGAACGGGCATCGCTAAGTGATTCTAAGCCTATTGGTATACTAAAAGGTGGGTCTAACACAAATATTTCTATGCGTTACATACATCAGCACAAACTTATAATACCCTTTCCACCTATGGTGGTGAAGGGTATAAAAATTTCACTCTAGAGTTAATTCCTAGGCTGCGAAAAAAAAAACTATTGAAATTTTCTGACATAAATTTTTTTCTCTAACGAGATAAACTAAATTGAGGAATTTAGTGATAACAAAAAGTAACAATTTAGATTAAATTCAGGCACGTAGAGATGTTTTAAGCCAAAAAAAAAATAAAATAAAATAGAAACTATTAAAAAAAATATGAAAAACGTTTTGGAAAATATTTTCCGGTGGAGGTAAAAAGGTTTTTTTTTAGAAGGGGGAGATTTGAAAGGATTTAATAAAAATATTTTAATATTTAAATGGAATATTAGTTTAAATTTAATGGTTTTTCATGTTAAATATTTAAATTTATTAACTACAAAAGTTACTTACCTTTAATTTTAGTTTTATGAAAATTTTTTATGAATTCCAAAAATCTTGTTTTCAGTTTTTCAAAATAATTATGTGGGCGTTATTAAATTGTTTAAATTATTCAAAATTCCTTTTAATTACTTGATTTATTTCTCAAATTCCTTTTAATTTTTTTTTAATTAAAAACTTTTTTTTTTAAACAAAAAATTTCCTCTTTAATTGCAAAAAAATATTAAACTTTTTCTATTTCATATCTTATCTTGAAAAACTTATTTATTTTTCTATTAAACATTAAATTTTGTTTAACGTTTTAGTATTATATCATCTCCTATCAGTTGCTATCACTTTTCTGTAGTTACTTTTAATTTTTTTTCCACAATTTTTTATCAATAATTTTTTTTTTCTTTTGAAGGGTTAACAAAAATTTGAGTGAACAATTTCTAGAAAAATGCCTGCAATTTTGTTGGTTATGGCTTGAGTTGAAAGAATTTTAACTGAAAGTAGAAGAAAAATATAAAAAATATTAGTAAGAAATAGAGATATTAAAAATATAGTAAAAATACTTAAAATTGTTGATACGAGTAATTCTAGTATGAAAGCAAATATTTAAGGTGAAAGATAAGCAAATGGGAAGTACTTTAAAAGCTATTGAGAATATATTGAAAATAGTCGAGTAGAATTTTTAGCAAAATGCCATAAGACTTCATAGATATAATTTATTCTAGGGCAATACAATCATTTAAGTAGTAAAAAATTATCAAATTATCGGAATATTTGATTTTCAAATACAAAGTCCTATTTATTTAGACCCTTAAAGTACACAAATACTTATTAATTGATAAAGAAGTATAAATTAATTATAGTCGGCCGTGACCTACCCTATACCGCAAAGTTCTGTTATGGATCAATACATAAGATATTCTACAGCTTTTATATCCACCATTAAAAATAATATTGGGGTATATTGAGATTGTCCTTCTATTTGTAATTTCCTTAATATTGGCTGAAAAACCAAAAGGGATATATATTAGGGTGGAGCGAAAAACAACTATTATTGAAATTTGATACGCCTGGGTAAAAAATTATGTCTTCCTAGATCAAGTTCCTAGACATTTATTTCTAGGACCCATTTGTGTCTGGAAAAGTGGGAGTTTTTCGGTTTTTTGTAAATTTAAACCAATATAGATATATTTTTGGCTTAAACTTATAATTGGATGTAGAAGACAACTAAATAAGCTTTCATTAGAACTAAACTAAAATCGATCCAGTAGTTTTAAAGTTATTGCAATTTGTCCCAGCAAATTTGTGTCTTTTTCAACACGTCTAAGGATATGCAGAGAAAAAATTAACTTTAGAGTACAGAAATTACAAAGTATGGCATTCCTTGTCATCTAAAGACTAAAGTACTAAATAGTTGAAATTTATTAAAATATAATTAAATTTACATAGTTTTTCTATACAGGAATATGGTACTTTTTTTAAGGACCGTTTCAAAGTTCGCTTTTTAAATTTTAGAAAATTTTGTTAAATAAATATTTAAATTTTCAAACTTTTTGATAGGCATGTTAAAATAGACAGATTTGGTAAGAAAAGCCAAGAAATTTCAGTTTGATATCTCATATGGTTTCGCCGTACCTACGACTTGAAAACGTAAAATTTAGCGAAAAAGAACTAAATTTTTGAACATAATAAATTTTATTTAAGTTTTCTTTTGATAAAGCAAATACTGAATTTGTATTGTGCACTCATTGAGGAATGTCCACTAGAACTTTCTTTGATATTGGGTGAGCTTAATCGTTTCTTCATCGGGGTCAAAGGTCGGATTTATAATATTAAAAATATGAAATGTTATGAATTTATTGGCGAATTTAAATCAAAATTAACAAAAAATAGTTATTTTTAAGAATGATTATATTCTTTTATTAAAAATATTTGTTTTAACCATTAACAGAAATTTTCGCTCCACCCTAACATATATATTCCTTATGAAATTCTATGACGATTGAGCGATGTCCGTCTGTCTGTTGAAGGCACGTTTGATCTAAAAGCCGAACATAGAAAAAAATTCCAAGCAACTCGATCTTCAGCGCATCTTCTCCAATTTCTGACATCAAGTTTCCCCTTCTGCTTGAACTATCACCGAGTTCATATTCAAAAGACCCAGCCAGCCAGCGTTAATGTTTTGCCTAAATACGCCCAACTATTTCAATGTCGGAATATAGCTCATATAGCTCATGTTTTATACGGCACCGGTATTCTCCATCAACGCAGATGGGTCCATAGACTTTTCGAAGAGTTTCTCTCGAACACTCCAAGTACTACCTCATCTGCTGTCGCAAGTACCCATGATTCTGAACCATATAATAGCACGGGTAGTGTAAGTGTCTTACAAAATTTGATTTTTATTAATCGAGAGGTGGCTTTGTTTGGCGTAATGTAAATGTCTGGTCGGTGGTGGATAAACCAAGTCAAAGGTCACACTAATAGCGCCCAATTATTTCGCTAACTTTAGATTGGGAAGAAGACTTATGTAGTTGGTACATAATATTTTGTCTCCTTTCTTGTGTACGGTACATAGTATACTATGGTTCCAATTATTGGGTATGTGTTCCGCTAGCCAGATTGTACGAACAAGCTGTTACATGTGACCAATCAGCACGTCGCCTCCGGTCTTAAAAAATTCAGCTAATAACCCATCGACTCCTGCTGTTTTGTTATTTCTCAAATGGGTTATATCAGTTTTGATCTAGTTTTGGCTAGGTATTTCAATTTCGATACCATCATTTGGGATTGGATCTGCGTTGTCCTCATGTGACCCGGTCTATGAAAAGGTGGCTTATGACTCAAAAACAAAATTTCAAAAAAAATTAGCTAATTTTTCGAAATTTTGTTTTTAACTCATAAGTTACCTTTTCATAGACCGGGTTACAACATTCGAATTGGAACAACGTGTACTTCTCTCAGACAATGAGCGGCATCCGATTCTATTTTAAGACTCATTGAAGGGGACCTACTTTCTAACGCCGGCTCTGAACGGAAAATGCATTAGTTAGTTTTACATAGCCTAATACTCAGTAACCAGTGGCTATGAGGTGAACAACCGCTTTCTTTCAAGAGGGTCTGGCCGGGTATCGAACTTGGGACCTCTGATAGTATATTTTTTAAATTTCATGAAAAAATATTGATATTTGTGGCCAATATATCAATTCCGGGAAGTGGGACCTATGGGAGGTACCATAAATAATGAACCGGTTTTGACCAATTTCAATAGCCATGGTCCCATTATCAAAAAATGATCTGTGCCAAATTTCATCAAACTATATTTAGAATTGCGACCTGCAGTTTGATTACAAGGTTTACATGGGGGTCCAGCCAGCCAGCCAGCCGGACGGACATCGCTTAATCGACTCAAAAAGTGATTTTAAGCCTATTGGTATAATAAAAGATGGGTCTAAGACAAATAACCGAACTTAACACTGTTACTGGTTCTTATAGAATTTCGTAATTATACACTTCACCACCATAGGTGAAAAGGGTATTATAAGTTTGTGCTGATGTATGTAACGCATGGAAATATTTGTCTTAGACCAACCTTTTAGTATACAAATAGGCTTATAATCACTTTCTGAGTCGATTTAGCGATGTCCGTCCGTCCGTCCGTCTGGCTGGCTGGCTGGACCCCCATGTAAACCTTATAATCGAACTACAGGTCGCAATTCTAAAGATAATTTGATGATTTGACACAGTTCATTTTTTGATAATAGGACCATGGCTGTTAAAATTCGTCAAAATCGGTCCATTATTTATGGTACCTCCCATAGATCCCACTTCCCGGAATTGATATATTGGCCTCAAATATCAATATTTTTTCACGAAATTTAAATTAAATACTGCTTATGTAAACCTTAATCACTGTACCAAATTTCGTTAAAATCGGTCCACATTTGACCATAGCTCCCATACAAACTTTTCTTAAAAAACGCACTAAATGAGACAAAAATCACTAAAACTGAAGATAATGGGAATTTTAAGTTTATTTTTTGCATACATAATTTTTGTTACAACTGTAATCAATTTGCAAAATTTCGAGATAATCGGTCCACATATGGCCCTAGTTCTCATATAAGTCCAAATGTCGGAAGCAGGTTAAATATATAAGTTTTGAGAAAATGTTTGTAGGATGGCAAAATTTAGGAAATAAATGTCTTTATACAGGAAAAATAACACTTTTGACCTTAGTGGTGAAGGGTATCGTATGGTCGGGCTTGACCGACTATAGCACTTTCTTACTTGTTATAACTAAAATTGTTTGTTAAAATCACTTTATAAATAAACTATTAGACCTACTATTTTTGGAAAATTGCAAAGGAAAATGATTTCGCAATATTTTGAACGATTTAAATATTGTCGTTATTGAAGCAGAATTTGATGGCAAATTTTTACAGAATTTCGTAATTATAACGAATTTTTATTTGTTTCAATCACTTCCCAATATTAACGGGCTTATTGCAGGAATTTTGTATAAGCTGGTGTAAGCTTGTCATAACTTTGATTTTTCTTTTATGAATTTTGGGGGTGTATTCATTTTACGAATAATATTTGAGTTTTTGTTAAATCTTCTTGAGACTTGGCGTCTCTCGTACGATAGATTGTACGAGAGACGTCAAGTCGAATTATAATTATGGCAAATGGTCATATACTTCAAATTTTATATTTCAAATTTAAGCTAATTTTACACTAGAAATTTTTCGAATTTTTACACACACTTGATGATGGATGTACAAAATCTTTCGGTTTCGGTAAAAAAATTGAGTTTTCTAAAAAAAGTTTATTTTAAAAATTTTCTCAATTATTCGGTTTTTTGTTTCAATTCACCCAAATAACTTACATATATTCCTAAAATTTTCAGCTACTAGTGATCGAGTATAAAACAGCTTTTTAGAGAAAATGTGTGTAGAATCAGTAAAAAAGCACCTGTCAATTTTGCACTAATTAATGCAGCCAAAACAAACAATTAACAAGTTTGAAAATTAAATGGTTTTGTAAATTTTTTAGTAGATTTTATTTCTTTTTTTCTATTTTTTACTAAAAAATAAGAATGATTAGGTTGTGAGATTTTTTACACGATCTAGACAAGTTTGAAAAAAAATTGGCAAAAATTTTTTAAATTTATTTATTTTTTTTTTTTTTTGATTTTTTACCTTTAAAGAAATTAAAACATGAATTTTTAAAAATTTGTTTATTTTTAAAACAACCACTTCCACATTTTCAAAATTTGAATATTTTTATGTTGTTTTTTTTTTTTATTTATTTTGTTTAAATTTGAATTTTTTTGAAGCAAATTTTGTTGTATTTTAAATTTGTTTTGGGTTATAATTTAAATAAATTTTTGTTGTATTTTTAGATTTTTTTATTTGTATAATTTTTCAATAAATTAGAACTCTGGCAAGTATAGCAACAATTTAGAATTATTAATAAAACACACACTTTAATGCTAAATTTATTTCATATAATAATTTTTGAACCAAATTTTTTATATTTTTTTCTCACTGTATTTGATTAATTTATTAGCTTTAGTATTTAATTAGTACTATTTACTATTTTTTTTTTTAAAGATTACACAATACTTTTTTGTATTTTAAATTTTTTTGCTTTAAAAAAAATGTTAAAGCAAAATTTCGTCTTATTTTCTAACAAAAAAACAAACGCACATTCGTTTTTTTTGTATAAAACCAATAATGATCTCAATATATAAAAAATTAAGAAAAAAAAAACGCCAAAATATTTAAGCAAAAAACCGCTAATTTACGAAATCGAGCGCGTTAATATGAAAAAGTAGAGACAAACAAAAAAAAACCGCATGATCGTTCCCTATGGAAAGAAGTTAAAATGAAAACTGACATAAAAGCTAAAATGAACAGAAAATTTTAGGTCTAAAAATTCACACATTGGCTAAAATACAACAACTACTTATAGCAAAACTCACAGGCCCCATCTACAGCAACAGCCACAACAAAAATATTCATTAAAAGCAGCAACAAAATCTGTCCACCAACATCATCATGTGGATCATAATTTGCGCTCCACACACACACACCAAAAGAAAAAAAAAAAACACCAACAACTTTTCACAATTATGCTCCCCCAAAAGAGCTGAATACTCACTTCAAGAAAAAAAGCTTTTTCCCCCAAAATTCTCTCTTTTAAAAGAGTTCAGGCCAAAGCTTATAATAGAGAGTGCTGAGACTGAGCACACAAATCAATTTTAATCAATGAAAACATACAAACAAGAGCGTCTAATTAATAAAGATCACCAACAGAAAACCGGTATTTAGCCAATTGCCGGCTTTTGAATCGGAGAACCGACATAAAAAAAAAATATCTCAAGATTTTTTGTAGTAAATATTTGAGATAAGTAAACAAAAGTTGAAGTGAATTCTTTAAGTACCGAGAGAAAAGTATCGAGATATTCTTAAAAGCGTGTTTACAAATACGAGGGCCACACTGAAAGTCTTTGCTATTAACTGCGATAAAGGAGTACATATTTCAAAAATTGTTTTTGAGCAAAAATTTATTATATCCTTCAACACCATAGCACAGTGGGAGAATACGGCCAAAACTCAATAACTTGGTCACTTGTTGACTTTTGTTCTTGAAATTTTTAGTGTATATAAATAATATACTTACTTACCCAGTAAAACTTTTCATTACCAAATAATGAGTTAAACAGTTAAACTATTGAACACGAACTACTTACTCATTCGCTGTTTAAGTCATTACATTAACATGGGGATGTCATTGGAGGCAAGTACTTACCAATTGCAGAAAAGTAATGACTTGGGTAAGCAATTTGAAAGCAACAACAACAACAGCAACAACTTTTTTGTTGTTGTTTTATTAAAAACATATATTTTTAAACGAAATACAAAATTTTTTTTATGATCCCATGGGGGCTCGAACCCAGACCCTCCGACTGCTAGGCAGAGACTCTTCCACTGAGCTACTTCATATGTTGAAAACTTAGCAGCTCATAATTAATATAAACAATTTTTATTTTTAGATCCAAAATCATGTGAAAATAACTTTATTTATCCCTGCTTTTTTCTGCTTTGTTGTAATTTTTGGAAAAGTATTTTTATACGATTTTTTGTAATTATTTTAAAACTTTTTTAAAATTATTTTAAAACTTAAACAATTTAAATCTTCTTTTTTGTATAAGTTTTTACATAAGATTGACTCTTACCTACTTAAATGTTACAACCTGTTAAGGTCAAAGTCCGAGCATATTTTAGAATTCCATGGATTTCGATCTTGTGCGAATATTCTTTTTTTTATAGGCCAAGCTTTGAAAAATGTTCCTCTACTTGGTCTTTCTATTGAAGTTTCGGACATCCTCCTCTAATATTAGGTAGTGGGACATTTCAATTCTAATTTTATCCTCTTCATTGTATTTTTTTTCAAGAGAGGGTTATTAGCCCATAATCCTAACCCATTTTTATCGATCTTATGGGACAACTCTCGGAACATGTTAACTCACAATATTAATGGGTGTTAAACGAGCTCCCCGGGTGATACCATGAGGAGGTGTGTGTCCACAGTTGAGATGAAGGATGACCCAGATAAGTTGGGCTTACCAAGTTAAGACCAATTGGAATCGTGTTTGGTATTCAACATCCCCTACATAATCAAAATTGACTCATGATGGTATTTTTTCATTAACGTGAGTTAGTTTTACAAATTTTTTTTACAGAAGATAATATTTAAATTCTTAAAATTCAAAAATCATTTAAAAAGACTCTTTTAATAAAAAAAAAAAACTAAAAAAAATTGTTGCCCTTGGTGGGATTTGAACCGGGGCCATTCAGTTTAAATTACCATCTTAATTACAAATAAGTACTTCTGTAATAACTTATTATTTATTCGGATGGCATGTTGTAGTCGTTACAAGGTAACCAGTTATCAGAGTACTTGCCATTACCAAAGTTTTGCTGGTACTTACTTACTTAAATGGCCTGTAATTACAACCTGTTTAGGTCAAAGGCCGAGCATATTTTAGAATTCCAAGCACCTCTATCTTGTGCGCATGTTCTCCAATTTCGTATACCAAGTTTCAAAAGATTTCCTTCTACTTGGTCTTTCCATCGAAATTTTGGACGCCCTCTTCTACGCGTTCCCTCTGGATCATTATCGAAGACTTTTCTTCCCGGAGTATTTTCATCCATTCGCACAACATGTCCTAGCCAACGCAGACGCTGTTGCTTAATGCGTTTTACTATGTCTATATCAGCGTATAACTCATACAGCTCATGGTTCATTCGATGTCAATACTCATTGTTGACGCAGACTGGTTCAAAAATTCTTCGTAGAATTTTCCTCTCAAATACTCCAAGGATAGCTTCATCTGTCTGTGCAAGTGCCCATGATTCAGCATCATACAATAACACGGGTAGCATGAGCGTTTTATAGAGCGTGATTTTAGTTCTTACAGAGAGGACTTTATTTCTTAGCTGTTTGCTTAGTCCAAAATAGCATCGATTGGCAAGTATGATTCTACGTTTGATTTCCAAGCTTATATCGTTGTTGATGTTCACAGCGGTACCAAGGTATACAAATTCTTTTACAACCTCGAAGCTATAGTTCTCAACGGACACATGTGATCCAATTCTAGTGGTCTGTCTGCCTGTAGAAACCATCAGTTTTGTTCTTGATTCATTTACAGCTAGACCCATTTTGTTTGATTCCTTCTCGATATTGGAAAAGGCGGCAGTTACCTCGCGTAGAGTGCGTCCTATACTATCAATGTCATCGGCAAACGCGAGTAGCATATGTTTTCTATTAAAAATTGTTCCTGTTGTATTAACTGCTGCATCTCGCAAGATTTTCTCTAACGCAATATTGAAGAGGTCACAAGATAAACTGTCACCTTGCCTGAATCCCCGTTTAGTTATGAAGGACTCTCATAGGTTCTTACCTATCTTAACAGATGATGTTGTATTAGTAAGTATTATCCTGCATAACTTTATAAGCTTCGTAGGGATGCCGAACTCAGACATTGCTTCAAACACCTTCTTCCGTATCGGGCTGTCAAAAGCAGCTTTGTAGTCAACAAAGAGATGATACGTATCGATTTGTTTCTCCTGGGTCTTCTCTAGGATTGGACGTAGAGTAAAGATCTGGTCAGTGGTTGATTTACCTGGTCTAAAGCCACATTGGTATGTCCCAATTATTTCGTTTACTTTGAGCTTTAGCCTTTCACACAGTATGGTCGATAAAGTCTTATATGCAATTGAGAGGAGGCTTATCCCTCTATAATTTGCACATACAGTTTTATCTCCTTTTTTTGTGGACTGGACAAAGGACACTGAGATTCCAATCGTCCAGCATGCGTTCTTCTGACCATATGTATTCTAGGAGCCGGGACATATACTTTATCAGCTCATCACCTTCAGCCTTAAAAAGCTCTGCTGGCAAACCAACGGCACCAGCAGCTTTATTATTTTTTAATCGCGCTATTGCAGTTCTAACCACGTTCAGGTTGGGTGGTGGACATATAACGCCGTCATCGTTGATTTGTTCAGGCGTGTCATCTTGGTCGCTTTCATTTGCAACAACTTGCAAAAGTGCTCCTTCCACAGTTTCAATACGCTTTCTGTATCTGTGACCAGATTTCCTTGGTCGTCCTTACAGGAAAGGATACAGTTGCTATTATCATCCGTCTGATGCTTGATTTTTTGGTAAAATTTACGGATTTCATTTTGTGTCCTATACAACTCAATCTGCTCAAACACACGTCTCTCCATATCTTTCTTTTTTTTGCGGAATAATCGTTTTTCTTCCCTCTTTTTCTCCCGATATCTTTCTAAACATCCACGAGTAGCTGCTGACTGCAGAGTTGCCCTGTAGGCCGCATTTTTCTCAGCAGTGGCGTTGCGGCACTCCTCGTCGTACCAAGAGGAAATCTGGTGCTGCTCACGACCATATTGCGAGCAGCCGCAAAGGAGATTAATCTCATACCATTGTCAGTGGTTACGCTGTGTAGACTAAATTTACCAACAGTAGGCTCAAAACAACTTTCATGCCCTAACTTTGCGTTAAAATCACCCAGTATTATCTTAACGTCGTGATTAGGGCAGCTATCGTAAACTTCCTCAAGTTGTTCATAAAAGGCTTCCTTTACATCATCATCTTTCTCCTCTGTTGGAGCGTGAGCACAAATCAAACTCTGATGAAATTTCTTTGACGCGTATTGTCGCTAGCCATTCGCTTACTGGTGTGAACCTGGAAACAAGATTTCGCAATCTTTTGTTAACCATAAAACCGCAACCAAACTCGTGCTTACTCTCATGGCAGCTGTAATACAGGTCACCTTTTGATGTTTTGGCGACACCGTTGCCGTTCCATCTTATTTCCTGGAGAGCAGTCACATCACATATAAATAATATACCTTTAGTCAAACTTTGTACTTAATTTTTTTTTAATTTTTTTATAGTTGTTTTAACTTCTCGAATTCTAACTGAAGCATAGATCAAAAAATAT